>JARQOD010000002.1:262133552-262171508 GCA_033576555.1 Oophaga sylvatica
AGGTCGTTTTTTTTGGGGGAAAAAGGTCTAAATTTTGATTTGTCATGCATTTTATGCGTTTTTTCCACCATCCTTTTTAAACCCGTTTTCCACCGTAGCAACAATTTTAACATGAGGTTTTACAAAAGGCATTTTCTAGAAAAAACCAGAAAATTAGATTGTTAATAAAAACCTGTCCCATCTTTTAAAAGAAAAATTTATCCTCTTTAATAATATTTTTTTTTGGTTCTTTTTAAATCCCCTAAATCAATTCCCGGGTACGAAAATTTCATTACAAAACCCCGCTTTAATGAAAAATGGTTTACATACGTAAAACCTTTTCATTTTTTATTTTAAATTTGGTTTTATTAACATTAGTGATGATGGTGCAGAATTTCAGGGATTCCACAGCCTCAGGACGTCAGCGGAAAACCCACTGCCCTAAGGGAAATTTGAAGCGGGGAAAAAAAAATCAATTAAGCTCCCACCAAAATCAATTTTTCCCCGTGACCGGGGGGAGGGGGAAGAGATGAATCTTCTTCGTGGGGTTTACAGCAGGGCGGGTAGCATTGCCCCGGTTTTCCCTGCTATAAACCAGTTAACCCCTTCAGAGGATTCAGCGTGGGGCCTGTGAAAGGCGGGGAGGTTGGAATTGTTGCTTTATTATTTTTTTTTTAAAAGGAGAACAACGATTCAGAGGATTACCAATTCAGTAAAGTTTGGCCCAAAAAAAATTTGGGCATTATTTCATTAAAATAAATTTTAATAATTGTGTGTTTTTTTAACCCTTTTTAAAACTATAGGGGTTAATAATGGGGATTTGTCTAATTGACAACTCTCCTTAAACCGGTTTTAATGTCCCCTTTTCAATGCAAGGGGCATTAACCCTTTATTAACCCCATCACCCCGCAAAAGCAATTGGGAAAGACGGGATAAGTGCCCAAAAGGCGCATTTAATAATAGATGTGCCTTTTCTGGGGTGGCTGGGGGCAGATGTTAGTAGCCAGTGGGGCCCAAAAACAATGGTCCCTCTCTAGGCTATGAATATCTGTCATCAGTCACTGGCTTTCCCTGTCAGGCGGAGAAAATACGCGGGAGCCAACGCATTTTTTTACAATGAAATTACACATTAAATTAACAACTACATGTATGAAATTTTGCATACATACACTCATCTAATTATTAGTGAAAACCATATATCAAACTAAATGAAATGACACATGGTTTACTGTATGTAAATCATGTGTCATTTCATGTCGGGTTCTGTAATGATTTTACAGAAGCCGGCAATTGAATTAGCGGCTATTATGCTATGTAGAAGTGTATGAACTATTAATATATATGTATTCTATGTGTATATATCTAGTGTTTTGTGAGCTGTCAGTGTGATTTTACAGTAGCCGGGGATGAATTGTCAGCTTTTGAAAGGACACCGGTGCGTATAAATCGGACAGCACTCGCATGGTGCGAGTGCTGTCCGATTTTTTTTGCACCCATTGACTTGTATTGGCGAGTCTCATAAGAGAATCGCAGCAAATTGCAGCATTCAGAGAATTTTTTCTCAGTCTGATTGACATGTCACCTATTGAATAACATTGGTCTGAGTGCAATCCGATGTTTACTCGGATTGCACTAGTCCGTATTTCTCGCCAGTGAGTATGAGCCCATATACTGTATATAGTATAGGCTTTTCATGTTATTTCATGCTCTGCATAAAGCTTCATTCAGATTCTCTTTTTCACATATGTGGTCTTTCCCTGTTTTTACCCATGTACTTGTTATAGTCTATGGGGCTATTCACATGTTCGTATTATTTTGTTAAAGAAAACAAATCACGGAGACATGTCCGTTTTTTATGGAAGTCTCAGATTAAGGGAGGGGTCAGACATGCGAGAAACTCGCATGAGTCTCGCATGTCAATACCCAGCACTGCCGCCGGCACTCGGACAGGAGTGTGCGGCTGCATGTATTTCTATGCAGCCGCACACTCCGGTCCGAGTGCCGGCGACAGTGCCGGGTATTGACATGGAAGACTCACGTGAGTTCCTGGCATGACTGACACCGGCCTAAAAGTATCCATTCAAATCTATTAGGCCGGGATCACACATGCGAGAAATACGTCCGATTCTCGCATGTGAAATCCCAGCTCTGGAGCCGGTACTCGGGAGTGGAGTGAGCGGCTGCATAGAAATACATGCAGCCGCGCACTCCACTCCGAGTGCCGGTGCCAGAGCTGGGATTTCACATGCGAGAATCGGACGTATTTCTCGCATGTGTGATCCCGGCCTTAGTCAATGAAAAATCCCACGTTCTTTCTGTTTTAACATTGCAATGAATAGAAGAAGCTTTATAATTTGTGTTCAGATGAGAAACAGTGACAAAACACTGTTGAAATTAGACTTTTATGCGCCATATAAAAATCGTTATTATCTCAATGGGGCCAAAGTTAGGCTATGGTTCCACGGTCCGGAAACATTAGCGCTTTTGACGGAGCGGAAATTCCGCTCCGTTCTAAGCCCGCCCTTTCTGACGCTGCGATTTTCAGAGGTGTTCAGAACTCGGAAAGGCGCAGGTTAAATTTAGACTGTGTTAATGTGCGGCGACCACCGTCGCCGCAATACGCGAGGACATGCTGCGGTCTAAAAAGACGCGCCGCATGTCCGTTTACGCAGGTTTGCCACCTGCGTATTGTTACGCATAGTGGAGACGGGATTTCTTGAAATCCCCTCCACTATGCTGTAACATCTGGACGCTGCGTGTTTGGCGCTGCGCCAGCGCACAGCGCCAAACACGCAGCGTTTCCTGACCGTGGAAACTCACCCTTATGGTCCTGCTGAAAACAAAAAGATCAACTTTGTGTAAATTGGCCATAAAGGTCCAACATAGGCAATACTTATATAAGAAATAATTTAACATGTTGTTGACGCCAGAAAAGTATTGTCTGATTTGTGTGTAGTCAATTCCAAGACTTTCATGTGTAAAAAATAATATAGGACTAGAAAATGCAAAACAAAAAGGTGTAAAATAGCAATATTATTAATTAATTATTAATCTACTACATGCATTTCTTTATCTATCTCTGAGACCTAAAAATATTAATACAACATGATATTGAAATCTCTTCATGTAAAATCAAGTTTCCAGATGAGAAAAGCTCACACTGTCGAGTAGGCTCTGTTCACATGTCCTGGAGTTATTTACCTTTTTGGATAATAAAACTAAAATAAAATAATCCAAATTAAGATTCATTAATTTGATCTGAGATGGAAATGTCTTAAAGAGTCTTCCATTTTACTACAATCTAAGGGTGCGTTTCCACGGTCAGGAAACACTCAGGAATTGCTGCGTGTTTGACGCTGTGCGCTGGCGCAGCGTCAAACACGCAGCGTCCAGATGTTAAAGCATAGTGGAGGAGATTTCAAGAAATCCCGTCTCCACTATGCTTAAAAACACGCAGGCGGCAGACCTGCGTTAACAGACATGCGGCGCGTCTTTTTAGACCGCAGCATGTCCTATTCCTTGCGGCGACGCTGCGGCGACGCTGCGGCGACGCAAGGGAAATAACACAGGCCTGTGTAGCCTGCGGTCATTCGGATGTGTTCCGGATGTGTTCCATGAACACATCCGTATTGACCGTGCGTTCAGTAGGGGGCGGGGTTTTGGGCGGAGCGGACTTTCCGCTCCGTCCAAAGCGCTGTGTTTCCTGATCATGGAAACACAGCCTTACGGAAATCCATTTTGTAGCTAGATGAAAAAAATAGTTTGCCGCGTTTTGTTCGGCCAAAGAAAAACAATGGTATCAGTCTGAAGTCTATGGGAAACGGATCAATAGGGTGTGTTTCCACGGTCAGGAAACAGTCAGGAATTGCTGCGTGTTTGATGCTGTGCGCTGGCGCAGCGTCAAACAGGCAGCATCCAGATGTTACAGCATAGTGGAGGGGATTTCAAGAAATCCCGTCTCCACTATGCTTAAAAGCACGCAGGCGGCAGACCTGCGTTAACGGACATGCGGCGCGTCTTTTTAGACCGCAGCATGTCCTATTCCCTTGAGGCGACGCTGCGTTGCCGCAAGGGAAATAACACAGGCCTGTGTAGCCCTGCGGTCATTCCGGATGTGTTCCGGATGTGTTCCATGAACACATCCGGAATGACCGCGTGTTCAGTAGGGGGCGGGGCTTTGGGCGGAGCGGACTTTCCGCTCCGTCCAAAGCGCTGTTTCCTGATCATGGAAACTAGCAGATCTGTTTTTTTTAGCACAGCACATGGCCCAGAAGACAAGATGTGTATGACACATAATAAAAATGGAACCATTACTAACGGATGCAAAATGGAAACCAAAGAGTCAGTTTTTAATGAATGCTAGTTTTTTAATGACGGATCCATTCAAAAGTGGAAAGTTTGGTTTCCGTTTTGCTCCATTTGTAACAGAGGATCTAGTTTTTTTTTTACTATATCTGCTACAAACAGATGACAACTGGACATGTGAACAGAGCCTTACCTGATGCGTATTCATCAGATACAGCAGTGTGTTATTATACCGTGTATAAATAAACTTACTTTCCACCATTGTTCGTATATCATGGTACGGCCTGTAGCACTGATGTCACATTGACAGCGCTGCAACTAATCACTGAGCACAGTAGCTCTGAGAAGCTCAGACTGAGCTGCTGCACTCACTCCACAGCGGCAGACACTCAGTCCTGGACCTGGGAGGGTGAGAAAAGTACAATTTGTTTTCTAACTCAAACTGAGAGTGTGGACCATGGTTTTCTGAAACTGAAAACTCTTTAAGGAAGTGATACTTTTCTGGACTTGTCATAATCTTTGCATGTTATTAGTGTAAGGAAATAATTACAGGGAGTGGAATATCCTGAGCTGCATTTCACTTGTAGCTGAACTGAAAGCTCAATATAAACAAATAAAGCAACGTGCACATTTCACATATCTGGCACGTGAAGAAACTCAGCGCTGAAATCTCATTTATCAAATGAGGTAATGGGGAGAGGGACTCTGCTTTGTGTCCAGCAAGAATTTCAACAGCACCAAGGTGTATGATCGCCCCCTAGTGGCTACTTTATGAAGTACCAATTGCAGAATGTTTACAAAATGTGTTAGTAAGGGGACTATATGTAACGTTATAACTGTTTTCTACTTCTATGTAAATAAAGCTTAACAATTACTTAATTGAAAATTTTAAATACAGAGTGCTTCAATAAGTTTCCATTTTCAAGGTCTCTGCTGTCAGTAAATGGGAATATTCTTGTTTAAATGCGGAGGCTGAAAACTTACAGGAACTATAGTCACATTCAGATGTGATCTAAATTACAGGAAAAAGGTGAACAGGATTCACAGTAACATATCTATAAACAATACATTGGTGTATAACATAATGTAAAAAAACAAGTACAATTAACTTGACTTAAAGGGATTGATCTCTACTGGGCACAAATGAGAGAATGTGCTCGGATAACGTGTTATCCAAGCATGTTCGTGTTCTAAGGCTACGTTCACACTTGTGTATTGGGGTTCTGCGGACGGCTGCTTACTTCCTGCTTGAAGCTCTGCCCACTTCCGCACTTCTTCCGTTTAGGTCCGCCTACTTCTGCATGCGTCCTGCGTACCTATCTTTAGCATTGGGTACGCAGGACATGCGGATGTATGCGGATGCGCATCCAAATACATCCACATGCCCTGCGCACCCAATGTTAAAGATAGGTACACAGGATGCATGCAGAAGTAGGCGGACTTAAATGGAATAAACGCAGAAGTGGGCGGAGCTTCAGGGAGGAAGTATGCAGCCGTCCGCAGAACCCCGGTTCGCAAGTGAGAACCTGGCCTAACCGAGATTCTTCGCCATACTCGAAAAATATTTTCGAATCTCCGTGGCTGCATGTCTCGCAGCTGTTCAACATGCAGCTGCGGGGACTCAAACATATTTTTCGAGCACGCCAAAGACACTTGGTTAGCACACGAGCATGCTCGGATAACACATTATCACCATACCTTAACATCTGATAGAACTCGTCCAAGTTATAAGCTGGCTACTTGACAGTGTGAGCAAGCCCTTAATGGCTGATTGACAAAAAGGATGAGAATAGGGCATGTTCTGAGTGTCCTGGTCTAGAGACACTGACCCGTTTTAAAAAATGATGTGAGTATCAAGTTGTTGGTGAGGGCATCAATGCTTTCATCTTACGTCAAATGCCTACATACTCTGGACACGTTGGGCCCTGCATTGAACTGCACCAGCAGGAACTCAGGGTCCACTGACAGTTTCTCTGAGAATTTCATTCTGGTACTTTACAACAGCACGGGTAACAATGACTATCATGTGGAGGTTTGTATGACCCTCCAATGTTATGCTTCCGAAGACCATCACTGACTCACCACCAAGTCATAAACAATTGCCCATCTTGGTGGGCATTGTTTTGGCCGTATGCTACCAGCCAAACTTCGTGGTCTCACCCGTACTCTGATGCTTAAGTTTCATTAATTTTTTTAGATTTAAATATTTCAAGGCTATGTTCAAACTGGTTGTTTTTGCTGCACATTTTATGCTAATTTTCTGCTCCTTTTTACAGTACCAGCAAAGCCTATGAGATTTCAGAAATCTTATGCACACACATTGTTTTTTTGGTCATCAGTATTTTGTGCTTTGCATGTTTTTTTAGACATAGAGCATGTCACTTCTTTCAGCGTTTTTTCAGCATTTTTCACTGATTGACTTGAATGGGTGGTGAAAAGACGCTGAAAATACGCAGGTATCATGTTTTGCTGCATTTTTGCTGCAGAAAAGTCAAGGACAGCAGGATGTGATCTCACAGCCAAAGTAAATATTCAGAGAGCTTGGGGTGTGGTTAGTGAGGTGTCCTTAGTGATAGTGAGCTATTGTCTAGTAGTGAGGTGTCCTTAGAGGCTGCAGCACATTTTTTCCAAACAACGTGTCTTGGTATCGGAGAATGAGCATTAATGTTCCACAACTAATCATGGAGGTAAGATTTTGTTTTTACTTGTGCTATATAATTTTTTTTTCTTAAAACAATCCTTACTTTGTTCCCCCTGTTTGCATAGCTAATGAAATTAAACAATCTGACACTTCACCCTCCCCCGTTTGTTTGCAATTGTACATTTTGTGATGCTCATGTAATGTTATGTACATGTTCATGTGTTGTGTATGTTTGTATCATTGGTGACACGTAAATCAGTGGCAATTATATTCGTCAATTGTTGTCAAATTGCCATTTTTTAAAAAAATATTTTGGCCTAACTCCTTTTTTATGTTGGCAAGGTGGAAAGAATGCCGATACTAAGCTTCAGTGGGAGATTGTGTTTTTTTTGTTATTTTTTATTTTTTTTTTTTACATTGCATTAACATATAGTGCTTTTATAAAAAAAAAGTTAATTACCAGGTCGTTGTTAAATACTAGTGATGTGAACGTGCTCTGATAAGGTGTTATCCGAGCATGCTCGAGTACTAACCGAGTGTCTTCAGCGTGCTCATCAAACATGTTTGAGTCGCAAAGTCTGCATGTGTCGCTGTTAGACAGCCGCAACACCTGCAGGCATTGGCTAACAAACAGGCAATCCTTGCATGTGTTCCAGCTGTGTGACAGCCGTGAGACATGCAGGCGTGGTTACTCAAACATATTATTTGAGCACACCAAATTTACTTGGTTAGTACTCTAGCATGCTCGGATAACACCTTATCTTAGCAAGTTCGCGCATCACTAGTAGCTACCTGCCTATCGTGCCTGGTTCTGTTCTTCGCTTGCACAGAGTAGTAACAAACCGCTCCTGCCGGCAATTAAGCTGTTTCTGCAATGTCTCGTCAAACGAATGCCGGCTTATTTTATACTCTGAATTGTCTACGCTGTGTAACTGACAAAGCCATGTTGATTAATTGCCGTCAGCAGCATATGTGACCCCCTCTGTGCTGGTGAAGAACATTGCCTGGTACAACAGGTCCCAATAGCAGAGCTTCTCGCAGAAAATTGATTTCTTTATTTCTTATACAATATATTTTTTTATATTGTAGATCGGGATATGTTCAAATGTTGGCGATCAGTCAGAGACAGATTTGTAAAATTTGTTGCTAATGAAAACAAAAGCGATTCGTCACCGATCAAAAAAAAAAATGCCCCCTACTATAACGAACTACAATTTCTTCTAACAAGCAGAGAGCTACGTGTGTAAGTATTCTCTCCAATTTTGTCTCCCATCTCTATTGATGGTCATTTAAATGAAGGGTCATCAACACTGCTGACTTCATAATGATTGGCAGTCTGCCTAAGTAGTTTGCCAGCGTCATTTTCCAATCAGCACGTGAATAGTAGTCACGCTACATCAGCAAAGCACAGCAGAACATAAGGCGCTGCTAGACGTGACGTGAGTGTAAGCAGCAGGATCTCATTCAGTAGCAATGTGTGACGGCAGACATTTGCCTATCCTTAAAAAACACAAATATATAACCATTTTGTACTAATGAATTTTTCCTTAATTTATTTTAGAAATCAAGGAAACATCCAGGAAATAGAGACCGATGAACCCGTACTGTTCCGGGAACTGGAAAGCACTGCTCTCACTACTAATTTAAGCGACGTGGAGCCAGAGGAGGAAGTTAGGACACCGCTGTCAGTGAAAGAGCATAGTGTGAGCTTGAGCTCAACCCAAGACTTCCGCCTTGCCAAGAAAAGAAATTCAGTCTCCAAATTAGGACTTTTCAAGGGGGACTCTTGACATGCTCAGATAGTCAGAGCATGAAGATGAGTTAGACTTTGTGGGGTTCAGCATATCAAATCGCCTCCGGAGATTTATCATGATAGACAGTTGTCTTATATCTGTCATGTTTGCACTATTGGAACTGTACGAGTCGCCAAATCCCATTCCCAATTTTGCACAAATAATTGCTGGAGTACATGTCTTCTGGCCCAATTCCATTCCACTTTTGCAACAAGGCCAACAGCCTTAACTGTCCAACCCCATTGCACAACCTTTTCACCAGCAATCTCCTTCCACTTTTCCAGCACATCATTCCTTTATGTCACAAATTAATGCAACAGCTTCTGGTTCCAACCAGTCATACAGTCATTAAACCTTGAACCCCAGCCATACTGCCAGCATATCTACTTCTGTTGTTGAATCTGATGTAGTGTCCCCACCACCCCACAATATCATACGTTTAATTACATTTCTGTAACAAATGTTTAGAATTGTTTATTTTTGTTTAAACAAACTTATATACTAAAATATTATGTTTAAGTATTGTGTTGTGCTTTTACATCTAAAACCAAAAAAATTGGTCTGGGACGAGTACATGTTGAACATTACATAAATAATGAATAGTTTGTATTTTTTTATAAATAACTTTACTAAATGTCACATACCTCGATAATATAAGGTAGAAACACGTGATTCTTTAATATTTAAACAAAAATAACATGGCATTATATATTATAATACAAAGGGACAATAAAAGATGTAATGAAGTACTCATTGATACTAGTTGGAGGATGTGCGCTGTTGGGCGCCGCATATCCGGGACATGAGTATTGCCATGACACGGCACCTTTTGGACTCATAAAATAGTCTGCAAAAGTTTCTCGCGCACAGACACTGGAATTGGAAAGACGTCCTAAAACCCAAATGATCGATGTGTTGAATAAAGGCAACTGTGACTCATCAACCTGCTCTTGAGCGCACTCTTATGCAAAGTTGTGAAGTACACAGTATGCCTTTATCACTGCATCTACTGTTTTTACTTCCAATTGGATGGCTGTGTGCAAGACCCTCCGCTGACTAGTCATGATTCCGAAAGTTCATTCCACAAATCTACGTGCACTGCTCCGCCGATAATTAAAACCCTCCTCTGGGCATTCAGCCCCCTTCGTGGGTATGGGCGCAGCAGGTTTGACTTCAATGGAAAAACCTCATTCGATACAATGACAAAGGGCACTGGATGTGTGGAACCCGGAAAAGGCCTGTTGGTTGGAAATGTACTGCAATCTTGGAGAACTTTTAGTTCAATCTGTGAAGTTCTCAATACACGAAAGTCCCCTGTACTGTCATAGGCACAAACATCAATGGCAACAAAATGGCAATGTGCATCAGCCACCGCTATCAGAACCACAGAAAAATACCTCTTGTAATTAAAGAAGCGTGATACTGAATGAGGAGGCTGTTGCACACTGATGTGTTTACCATCGACTACACCCAAGAAGTTAGGGAAGTTAGCAACATATTGAAAGCCTGCTGCAACCGGCAGCCAAGTCTGCTCGGATAAGGAAAGCATCCAGATGGGCTGCAATTTCTCCCAGATTACGTTACACATACACTTTATTTGAAATTGTGGATTTCCAAACACGAAACTGTAGGTGCAGTGATGTGAAACTCTCTCCTGTGGCCAAAAAGCTGTCAAAAGAATTTATAAAAAAAAATTATCAGTACGTGAATTAAATGGTCCAATACCTGTGCAACCCCTCTGTAAATCTATCTTCAACATTACATGCCCACATCACAAACCAGAACCATTTGATGGTGCTTGTTCTCCCAGTGCTCAAGTGACATTATTATGCCACGTGAACCCTACAGGCAATCAGCAGTCATTAAGCTAATGATCTTTCAATAGCTCTATTTTTAAGCATTTAATCAAAAGGCATAAACCGAGGCAAAAATGAAAAATTGAGAGTACAGCCGCTGTTTAGCAGCAGGACTAATGATGTGACATTACCTGAAGCAGCACAATAAATTAAATTAAGTAAATACTTGTCTCATTTTCTACACTTACCGCAGAGTGATAAACAGCCTTTCCACAAATTGCCTTTCTCATCAAGGTGTCCTGAAAGGTGAGATGTGGACGCAATATGTTAAGCAGAGGTTGACAGTCAGCAAAACGACACAAACTTCTCAAGGAATCAAGTGAAAACACACAAAAAATATATATTTTTTTTCTATCAGGTGTAAATTATATGACTACTTACTAAATAATATTGTTCTGCAACTATAAGGCTAAGTGCACACGATCAGGAATAATTGCGTTTTTTTCCGCGGTTTTCCGCGGTAAAAACGCGATAAAAACGCAAGCATTAAGCATCCTATACATGTTAATTGATTCCGCATGTTTTGGCCACATGTTGCGTTTTTTTTCCGCGAAAAAAACGCTTCGCGGAAAAAATAGCAACATGTTCATTAATTTAGCGTAATCGCGGTGATTCCGCCGCCATAGGAATGCATTGAACCGCTTACTTTCCGCATGTGGCTATGCCCACCATGCGCAATGTAAGCGGTTCATGTGCGATGGTACCCAGGGTCTGGAGGAGAGGAGACTCTCCTCCAGGCCCTGGGTACCATATCCCTGGTAAAACAATAATTAAAATAAAAAATAATGATATTCTCACCTTCCGGCGGCCCCCGCAGCCTTCCCGCGGCCCCCGCAGCCTTCCCGCCTTCAGCGACGCTCCCGGCAACTTCCGGTCCCAAGAGTCCTTTGCGAGAATCACCCAGATGGCATAGCGGTCTCGCGAGATGCTACGTCATCGGTGTGATTTGTCGCAAAGCACTCCTGGGACCGGAGTTACCGGGAGCGTCGCTGAAGGCGGGAAGGCTGCGGGGGCCGCGGGAAGGCTGCGGGGGCCGCCGGAAGGTGAGAATATCATTATTTATTATTTTTTTTTATTATTTTTACATTAGATCTTTTTACTATTGATGCGACATAGGCGGCATCAATAGTAAAAAGTTGGTCACACTTGTCAAACACTATGTTTGACTCGTGTGACCAACCTGTCAATCAGTTTTCCAAGCGATGCTACAGATCGCTAGGAAAACGCTAGCATTCTGCAAGCTAATTACGCTTGCAAAACGCTATTATTCTGGCGGGAATCAGCATACAAAAAACGTGCGTATTTCCTGCGGGAGAAGTGCGGGATTGCCGCGGAAATTTCCGCGGCAATTCCGCAACGTGTGAACTTAGCCTAAAGAAATGTTACATTACAGATAAATCTTGGTACAAATTAGTAAAATGGCCTTTCTCTATGACGTGCTGTAGAACTCTGCAAGATAAAATAAAGTGCACACTGTGTTACGGCTCTTACACACGTCATGCTTTTTAAGGGAAAACCAGTAATGCAGATATCCGTGTACGTGTGTTTCATGCGTGTGGCAACCATGTGACGCATCAGAATGATACGTCACAGTGCATAAGAAAAGCGCATGACCACAGGCGCCAATGATGAGAGCTGAATTCAGCACCTAGCACCTGGGAATAGCGCAGAATGTAATGCTTTTTTACAGGCGTTGGAACATGTCACACTGATTATACAACAATGCCATGTATATGTCACATGTATGTTACCTGCTGCTAATGATCACGCTGTCATCAGCAGTAGCTTCCTATATGTCCATCTAAGTCGCAATGGACGTGTCCTTCTAAATGGACGTTTAAGACCGGGTCTCACATAGCGATACACCAGCGATCCCGACAACGATCAGGATCGCTGGTGTGTCGCTACATGATCGCTGCATGAAAGCTATTTGTGGGCTTTTCTTTGCATCCCGAACAATATTCCTGGCAGTTGTGGACGAAATTCTTATTGGTCTACCTGATTGTGGTTTTGTTTTTACAGAGCCCCTGTATCACGGTGAGGATTGCAAGAGAACTCACCAGTGCAATCTCCCGGAAGACGAGTGCAGAAGAAAGCTTCAGGCTCCTAGGAACGCAGTGTGAGCAAGGCAGGAGAGTGATGGTTTCAGGGCCTGAATCACCTGACAGTTGAGGGGCGTGGCTTCAGCTCCAGGGAGCTAGAGGCTGAGGGAAAACTCCTAGAAAGGTAACTACGGGACAAAGTTACCCAGGGGCACAGACAGAGACTTAAATCTGAACAAGCCAAGGTCAAAGCACGAGAAGACAGTATAGTACCAAGGATGAGACAGAACGGATAGTCGGGGACAGGCAGAAGTCAAAACCAAACAGACAGCGAAGGTACAGAAACAGAATCCAACAAGCAGTATTCAGAGATCAGACCGAGTCAAAACCAAAGTATCAGGCAAACCAGAACACAGCACAAACACACTCAGGGGTCAACACACTCTGCCAAGGGCGAAAGTATAACTGACAGGGATTGGAGCTTCCTAGGGCTATAAGAAGCTCTCCCCGAACCAAGGAGAGGCCACAATAATAAGCCCCAGGTGTGCAGGTAAGAGCTTGCACTGGGATCAAAACCTTAACCCCTAGCGTGCAGGTCAACCCTGCACTGGGATCATGACAGTACCCCCCTCTCAACGGGGGGCCTCTGGACCCCCAGGCTTGCCCGGGAACCTGGCATGGAAAGCCCGAACCAGGCGATCCGCATGCATCAAACGGGCCGGCACCCAGGATCTGTCCTCCGGTCCATACCCCTTCCAATGAACCAGGTACTGTACCGACCGCTGCACCAACCTGGAGTCAACGATATGCTCAATCTCATATTCCATGTGTCCCTCAACCAAAACAGGAGGAGCAGCGGACTCGGACTCCCCCCGGACTGCCTCAAAAGGTTTCAGTAGGGATTTATGGAAGACGTTAGGGATCTTGAATGAGACTGGAAGACACAACCTGTAAGCCACTGGATTGATCTTTTCCACAATCTTGTATGGGCCAATGAACTTGGGGCCCAACTTGGCTGATGGAACCTTCAACTTAATGTTTCGCGTGGAGAGCCAAACTTTCTCCCAACCCGAAACATAGGACCTGGTGTTCTTTTCCTGTCAGCGAAAAACTTGTACCTGCCTTGAGACCTGGATATATTCCGCTGGACCTCCGCCCATGTATTCTTTAATCGCTAAACAGACCCCTCTGCCCCTGGACACCCAGAATCCAAACGAGAAAACTCACCAAAATGAGGACTAAAACCATAATTGATCAGGAAAAGAGACATACCAGTAGATTGGCTCACCCGACTATTGAAGGCGAATTCCGCCAAAGGCAGTACATCACACCAGTCATTCTGTCTTGCAGAAGTCAGACATCTGAGGATCTGTTCCAGAGACTGATTAGTGCGTTCCGTCAGACCATTGCTCTCAGGATGGTATGCAGATTAAAAAGACAGAGACATCCCCAATTTCTTGCAAAAAGCACGCCAAAACTTTGCCACAAACTGCACTCCACGATCAGACACCACATTCAGGGGTACCCCATGCAACCGAATAACATGCTGTACAAACAATCTGGACAAAGTCTCAGCTGAGGGTAGATAAGGGTACAAAATGAGCCTGCTTCGAAAACCTGTCCACCACTACCCATACCACCGTATTGCCCTTGGATGGAGGAAGATTAGTAATAAAATCCATGGACAAGTGAGTCCATGGCCTTTTGGGAACTGCCAAGGGCATCAGTTCCCCAGCCGGCCGGCTATGTGAGTTTTTAGAACGAGCGCAGACCCCACAACAAGAAAAAAAAAATTTTATGTCAGAGCTAAGAGTAGGCCACCAAAAGATCCTAGCCACCGCCCGACGTGTGGCAGATATACCAGGGTGAGCACTGAGCTTGGATTCATGGAACTCCTGGAGGAGTTTAAGCCGAAGCTGCTCTGGGACAAACAACTTACCCCCTGGCTTGGCAGCAGGGGCCAGAGACTGGGCCCTCTCAATCTCCTGTTCCAACTCAGACGAGACCACTGCCAACACAACCCCAGGGTGAAGAATGGAGGAAGGTGGCTCAGGGGGAGACACCGGATGAAAACTGCGAGATAAGGCATCAGCCTTGATATTCTTTGATCCCGGACGAAACGTAATAGTAAACTGAAAACGGGGAAAAAAAAGTGACCAACGGGCCTGTCTGGGTGTTAGTCTCTTAGCAGACTCAATATATGATACATTTTTGTGGTCGGTAATCACAGTAACCGAGTGACTGGCCCCCTCCAAAAAGTGCCTCCATTCTTCAAACGCTAACTTGACCGCAAGAAGCTCTCTATTGCCAACATCGTAATTCCTCTCAGCAGCAGAGAATTTCCTGGAAAAAAAAAGCACATGGCCTGAGGTTGGTCAGAATGGCAGGACCTTGGGACAACACAGCACCCACCCCCACCTCCAGAGGCGTCCACTTCCACAATAAATGGTTTGGACGGATCTGGCTGTACCAACACCGGAGCAGTCATAAAGCATTTTTTCAGACTAGCAAAGGCCTCTTTTGCGAGCGAGGACCAATTTTTCACATCCGAACCTTTGCATGTTAAATCAGTGAGTGGTTTGACCACCTGCGAAAACCCCCGAATAAATTTTCGGTAGTAATTGGCGAACCCCAAGAAGCGCTGGAGCCCTTTAAGATCTCGGGGTTGTACCCAATCCGCAATGGCCTGCACCTTCTTGGGGTCCATACGAAAACCCTCACAGGACACAATCAATCCCAAAAAGATAATTCTTGAACAAAAAACACACACTTCTCCAATTTAGCAAACAGATGATTTTCCCTAAGTCTTTGGAGAACAGTTTGTACATGATTCATATGAGAATGACTGTCGGGGGAATATATCAGAATATCATCTAAGTAGATAACAACAAAACGACCAATGAGATCAGAAAACACCACGTTGATGAAATTCTGAAATATGGCGGGAGCATTGGTAAGACCAAACGGCATGACTAAATTTTCAAAAAGTCCCTCGGACGTGAGGAACGCAGTTTTCCATTCATCCCCCTTCCTGACCCTTATCAAATTATATGCTCCCCGAAGATCCAGTTTAGAGAACCATTTTGCCCCTGATAGTTGGTTACATAAATCAGGAATCAACGGAAGGGGATACGTATTTCGTACAGTAATCTTATTTAATTCACGAAAGTTGAGACAGGGACGTAGACCGCCATCTTTTTTCTTCACAAAAAAGAACCCCGCCGCCACAGGTGAAACTGAGGGACGTATGTGTCCCTTGCGAAGACTTTCAGCAATATAATCCTTCATAGCTAAGCGCTCAGGTCCAGACAAATTAAACAGGCGGGCTTTAGGTAGTTTAGCCCCCGGGACTAGCTCAATGGCGCAGTCAAAGGGTCTATGTGGCGGCAACGTCTCGGCCTCGCTTTCTGAGAACACATCTTCGAAGTCTTTCAGGTACTCCGGAATACCTTCCAGCTCGACAGATGACACAGACACAGATTTAACAGGTTTAACCAGCAGTGCAGATTCATAACATAACTTAGAATCATTAAACCCCCATTGAACAATCTCCCCCGTTTTCCAGTTAATAACTGGGTTATGGCGTTGTAACCAGGGCATGCCCAACACCAACCCTGCTGGTAGATTGTCCAGAACAAAACAACTTAATTTTTCCTCGTGAGCAGCGCCCACTCTGAGCGAAAACAAGTCAGACATAAAGAGAATTCCCTCTTTTGTGAGGGGGGAGGAGTCAATGGCCACCACCTTGATCGGAGTCTTAAGCCTAGCTGTCCCTATCTTGCAGCGTGTGACCAATTGAGAGTCAATCAGATTGATGGAGGACCCGCAGTCCACAAAGGCTGTAGAGGAAAAAGAATAACCGTCCACTAACAGTTCCACATGAAGCAACACCTTAGAGAACGAGGAAAAGTGTACCTGAGGGTCTGAGTAGTCTCCTCGCTGACTACCCAGACCTAGTCGTTTCCCGCCGACCGGGTTGAGGACGGGCAGACAGGACACTCCTTTTTCCAATGTCCAGCTTTACCGCAGTAGAAGCACAACTGTTCTTCCCGACGGCGTTTTCTCTCCTTTTCCTTCAGAGTGATAGCGCCCACATCCATGGGCTCAGAGACAGTCTCTTTTCCACTGGGGAACAATGTAGTCTCAACCTGCATCACCCCTCTGGCCCGCAACCTGCGGTCCATCCGGACGGCCTGGGTCATGGCGTCCTCGAGAGAGTTAGGTGGGGGGTGTAACGCCAAAGCATCCTGCAACCGCTCGGACAAGCCTCTGCGAAATAGTCTTCGGAGGGCGGCGTCCTCCCAAGAAATCTCTGCGGCCCAGCGACGGAACTCAGTACAAAACCACTCGGCCGAGTGCTTCCCCTTACAGACGCTCATCACCATGTCCTCTGCCAATCGCACTCGGTCAGGCTCATCATATATGTGCCTCAGGGCCTCAAAGAATGCATTCACCGACACTCTCTCAGGGGCAGTGGGAGGAAGGGAAAAGGCCCATGCTTGTGGGGACCCTCTTAATAAAGACATGATGACCTCTACCCTCTGACTTTCATCCCCAGAGGACCGTGGTCTCAAACTAAAGAAAAGTTTGCAACCCTCCATGAAGGTCCTAAACTCCTTTTTATTCCCAGAAAAGAAGTCAGGCAGTTTAACAGGTGGTTCTGAGGACACGAGCGCAACATCACTCGCCATAGCCCCCAGAGAACCAGCAGATAAAGCCCCCTGCACAGTCTCAGAAACCTGCCGCTGTGAACACGACAGCGCTTGCTGTTCCAGAGATAAATCCTGAAACATCTGACTCAGATTTTTCATCTGTTCGGACAGCGACTGTATGGGATCCATAACTCTCTGCACAACCTGCGCCCTAAACACAGCCGTGAAGCGAAAAAAAAAAAACTTAGTGGTCAGTTATAATATCACGGTGAGGATTGCAAGAGAACTCACCAGTGCAATCTCCCGGAAGACGAGTGCAGAAGAAAGCTTCAGGCTCCTAGGAACGCAGGGTGAGCAAGGCAGGAGAGAGATGGTTTCAGGGCCTGAATCACCTGACAGTTGAGGGGCGTGGCTTCAGCTCCAGAGAGCTAGAAGCTGAGGGAAAACTCCTAGAAAGGTAACTACGGGACAAAGTTACCCAGGGGCACAGACAGAGACGTAAATATAAACAAGCCAAGGTCAAAGCACGAGAAGACAGTATAGTACCAAGGATGAGACAGAACGGATAGTCGGGGACAGGCAGAGGTCAAAACCAAACAGACAGCGAAGGTACAGAAACAGAATCCAACAAGCAGTATCCAGAGAACAGACCGAGTCAAAACCAAAGTATCAGGCAAACCAGAACACAGCACAAGCACACTCAGGGGTCAACACACTCTGCCAAGGGCGAAAGTATAACTGACAGGGATTGGAGCTTCCTAGGGCTATAAGAAGCTCTCCCCGAACCAAGGAGAGGCCAGAATAATAAGCCCCAGGTGTGCAGGTAAGAGCTAGCACTGGGATCAAAACCTTAACCCCTAGCGTGCAGGTCAACCCTGCACTGGGATCATGACACCCTGATTTTCCATTTGTTAATCACAGTGTGAATGCTGATGACTGGCATTATCAATTCCTTGGATATCTTTTTATATCCCTTTCCTGTTTTATACAGTTCAACTACCTTTTCCCGTAGATCCGTTGACTTTCCCCATGATTCACAATCCAGAAATGTCAGTGGCTGGATGAAAGATGCAAGAGTCGATGATGTTGATAACAGAAGAGTTGGGATCCAAAATGGCCGTGGACCCACACAAACGTGCCTGAGAGCTGTCCTCTACAAACTCTCCATCCGCACCATCCAGCCTCCTGGGGCCCCGAAAATTATCAGATTGAACACCAAGCCTGCTTACCTCCCACCGGGACCCAGTAAAAACAATTCTGGAGACCTCCCCAGCTCCTAGATCTATCGCTGCAGCCACAAGTCCACTGCCCCTCTCACCTCACTTCCACTGTCACGCACTTCGTGAGTGCCGTTGTCCCTGCTGCAGACCCCAGAGCTGGTGCACCCCGGGTACCTGAACCGAGCGGGGGGTCCGGCAAGCCGCTTTATCCCTAGAGTACTGCTGACTGCCGTCGGTCCCATGTTTGGGCCCTAGGTCTCCCTGCAGCACCGGCGGGACCTACACTTCCGGGAGAATCCCTGGCCTCCAGTACACAGGGAGCCCTGTGACCATACCGCTAAGCAGTACAGCGGCGGCAGCACACCGCACCGGGTCATGGACAGGGAAGGCAAAGGCGACAGGGAGCTCCAGCTACCAGTGCCACAAGACGCAGGAGAGAATACAAAAGCGGGCGCCTGCCTCACATTACTGGTGTCCAGATAAAATAACCCATTTGGACCTTGAGATCTCATTCTGTGCTCCACACCAGAGATAAGGGCATATTGTGCAAAATGCATTCATGGGCAAACCTCCTTCGAGACAGGCTACCCCAATATATACAGGGACTGGATCCCTCATATCACTGCTGCCAAAAAACAGAAGGCTGCCATCTACCCATCTAACCAGGGGAGGAGTCCTGAGGAGATCATTTGCATATTCCCAGTTCATTCTGGGATAAGTGAAGAGTCTCTGCGAGCTCCAAAAACACTGGGTTTTGGCTGTTGCAGCTGAAAGGAGGACATTGGTAAACCAGTAGAGGAGTCCTGAGGAGATCATTTGCATATTCCCAGTTCATTCTGGGATAAGTGAAGGTCTCCGTGAGCTCCAAGAACACTGGGTTTTGGCCGTTGCAGCTGAAAGGAGGACATCGGTAAGCCAGGGGAGGAGTCCTGAGATCTTTTGCATATTCCCAGTTCATTCTGGGATAAGTGAAGAGTCTCCGCGAGCTCCAAAAACACTGGGTTTTGGCCGTTGCAGCTGAAAGGAGGAAATCGGTAAACCAGGGGAGGAGTCTTGAGGAGATCATTTGCATATTCCCAGTTCATTCTGGGATAAGTGAAGAGTCTCCGCGAGCTCTAAGAACACTGGGTTTTGGCCGTTGCAGCTGAAAGGAGGACATCGGTAAACCAGGGGAGGAGTCCTGAGGAGATCATTTGCATATTCCCAGTTAATTCTGGGATAAGTGAAGAGTCTCCCTGAGCTCCAAGAACACTGGGTTTTGGCCGTTGCAGCTGAAAGGAGGGCGTCGGTAAGCTCTTTAACAATAAGAGCATGGAAGAGGCCAGGAGCCATTTGGTGAGCTGCATCTCTTGCTACAAGTTCACAGACTTACCAGTGGAAAAGCCAAATTTCACATGCCAGAAATGCAAGCTTGTGTCCATGTTGGAGGAAAAGTTGCGAAATCTAGAAGAGAGGTTAGCTACATTGAAGATCATTAAGGAAGATGAAGAGTTCTTAGAAAGAGCAGAATTATTTCTTCATGGTACAGAAAGAGAAGAAATTCGAAGCATGTGACCCAGAGAAGCAGGAGGATCGGAAGGCAGTCAGCACCCATACTGCTGAGGAACCAGTATCATGCTCTCACACAGGAGAACAATGAAGAAATACATCAGGATAAGACTTTGCCCACAAAAAACAACCTTGTACGCCCTCAGAGTCCTCCTGGATGGAGAAAGAAAAATGTTGTGAAGAAGAAACGGAGAGTTGTGGTCATGGGGATTCCCTGTTGAGAGGAACAGAGGCCGCTATTTGCAGACCGGATATAACCTCAAGAGAAATGTGCTGTCTTCCAGGTGCAAAAATTAAAGATGTGTCTGACAGGATATCAGGACTCTTCAGACCTAAAGATGACTACCCATTCCTGCTAATACATGTGGGGACAAATGACACCACAAGAAGTGACCTGGAAACCATCTGCAGTGACTTTGAAAATTTAGGCAAGAAAGTGAAAGAACTGGGAGCGCAGGTGGTCTTCTCTTCCATCCTCCCAGTGGATGGCCATGGAACAAGGAGGTGGAATAAAATTTTGCAGGTGAATAACTGGCTACGTCGATGGTGCAGACAGCAAGGATTTGGATTTCTGGATCACGGAGTGAATTACCTATACGATGGACTACTTGCTAGAGATGGGGTGCACCTCACGAAGACTGGAAAACATGTATTTGGAAGTCGCCTTGCTACACTCATCAGGAGAGCTTTAAACTAGAACAATGTGGGAAGGCAAAAGGCCAGAAAAATCCATACACCTGACAAATGCTATTGAGAACTCTGCTATTAGAAGTGGAAAGGAAGAACGAAGACAAAAAAATCTAAATAATAAAAATATTGGAGTAGGAGAAACCAATCACAAACTGAAACGTTTCTATACAAATGCACAAAGCATGGGCAACAAACAAGAAGAATTGGAACTGCTAACGCAGGAAAAGAAATATGATGTAATTGGAATCACTGAAACTTGGTGGGACAATACACATGATTGGAATACAAGGCTAGAAGGATACAACTTATATGCAAGAAACAGACTTGAAAAATGAGGAGGAGGTGTGGCATTGTATGTTAGAAAAGCGTATATCTGAACAGAGATTGAAGCTTCAGAGACTGGGAGTTCTGTGGAAACTGGGTAAGAATACAAGGAGCGAACAATGGAAAGGACACCATTGTAGGCATTTACTACAGGCCGCCTATGCAAGCTGAAGATATGGAAGAACTCGTTATGCATCAAATGGCCAAGTTCTCCCAAAAATATGACATAGTGGTCATGGGAGATTTCAACTATCCAGACATTTGTTGGGAATCTTTCTCAGGCAAAACTATTGTGAATAGGCTGGAAATGAGTTCTGAGCAGAAGCTCCCTCTGGTGGTTACAGTATCACCGGCCAAAACTGAAAATTATATGGTACTCACAGAAGGGAAAAATATTGTGGAAAGAAAAAAGTTGTCAGAGTTGTCAGAGATTTTTTTTTTCTGTTTGTTGCATTTTTTTTTTCCCTCTGTATCTCTGGGTGCTGAGGAGGATTTTTTTTCTCTCTCAATGGAGTTTGCACAGTTGTCTGGCCGTGTGGATCAGCTTGCCACTGAAGTTCGGAGTATTGCTACCTATCTTGCTAGGTTGCCTGTTGTGGAACCTAGGATCCCCATGCCAGATTTGTTTTTAGGGGATCGAGCTAAGTTTCTGAATTTCAAAAATAACTGTAAATTGTTTTTTGCCTTAAAATCTAAGTCCTCAGGGAACGCAGCGTCTGTTGTGTCTGTTACCAGTTGGGGCTGCCAATGTGTTAATACCAACACTCCTGTTTTTTCTGCCTCCCCCCAGGCTCAGGATGTTCCTGACTTTTTGATTGATTTTTCTGATGTGTTTAGCGAAAGTAAATCTGTATCCTTACCTCCCCATAGGAGCTATGACTGCGCTATTGAATTAGTGCCTGGTAGTAAATTCCCTAAAGGTCGCCTTTTTAACTTGTCTGTACCTGAACATGACGCTATGCGGTCTTATATCAAGGAGTCATTGGAGAAGGGTCATATCAGACTATCCTCTTCACCTTTGGGTGCCGTTTTTTTTTTTTGTGGCCAAAAAGGATGGTTCATTAAGGCCGTGTATTGATTATCGTCTCTTGAACAATATTACTGTGAAATATCAATATCCGTTACCCTTGATCTCTGATCTGTTTTCCAGGGTGAAAAAACGCTATTTGGTTTACCAAGCTTGACCTCAGGGGGGCATATAACCTTATTCGCATTAAGCACGGGGATGAATGGAAGACGGCATTTAATACCCCTGAAGGGCATTTTGAGTACATTGTGATGCCCTTTGGGCTCACAAATGCTCCTTCTCTCTTCCAGTCCTTCATGAATGACATTTTCAGGGATTTTGTGGATAAATTTCTGATTGTTTATTTGGATGATATCTTGATTTTTTCCAATGACTGGGACGCTCATGTAAAACATGTTCGGACTGTGTTCCAGATTTTGAGAGAGAATGCTCTGTATGTGAAGGGATCAAAGTGTCTTTTTGGCTTTCAGAGGATCTCATTTCTGGGATTCATTTTGTCCCCATCTGTTATTGAAATGGACCCGGTCAAAGTTCAGGCCATCTGTGATTGGGTCCAACCTACTTCATTAAAGGCTCTTCAAAGATTCTTGGGTTTTGCCAATTTTCATCGTAAATTTATTGGTAATTTTTCTGTTATTGTTAAACCATTAACTGATTTGACCAAGAAGGGTTCTGATGTGGTGAATTGGCCTCCTGAGGCAGTCTCTGCATTTCAGGAACTTAAGCAGAGATTCACTTCTGCTCCTGTTCTACGGCAGCCTGATGTTTCTCTACCATTTCAGGTGGAGGTGGATGCCTCTGAAATTGGGGCAGGTGCCGTTTTGTCCCAAAGAGATCCAGAGACCTCTAAAAGTAACCCTTGTGCCTTTTTCTCTCGAAAATTTTCTCCCACTGAACGTAATTATGACGTGGGTAATCGGGAGTTATTAGCCATGAAGTGGGCTTTTGAAGAGTGGAGACATTGGCTGGAGGGAGCCAAACATCAGGTGGTGGTCCTTACGGACCATAAGAATCTAGTTTATCTGGAATCTGCCAAGCGACTTAATCCTAGACAGGCCAGGTGGGCCTTGTTTTTCACACGTTTTAATTTTGTGGTTTCATTTCTTCCTGGCACTAAAAATGTTAAGGCGGATGCCCTCTCGAGGAGTTTCCTGGCGGACTCTCCTGAGTTATCTGATCCTTCTGTTATTTTGAAAGAGGGTGTAGTTCTTTCCGCCATCTCGCCCAATTTGAGACTGGCTCTGGAGGGGTGTCAGGAGGATAAGCCCGAGCGCTGCCCTGTTGGGAAATTGTTTGTCCCGGACCAGTGGAAAAAGAGTGTAATGTCTGAGATTCATTGTTCCGCGCTGGCCGGTCATCCCGGAATTTTTGGTACCAGAGACTTGGTTAGTCGGTCCTTTTGGTGGTCTACCTTGTCTCGTGATGTCAGGGAGTTTGTGCAGTCCTGCGGGACTTGCTCTCGCTCCAAGCCTTGCTCTCGTTCTAGTGGTTTGTTGATGCCATTACCTGTGCCCAAGAGACCATGGACCCATATCTCTATGGATTTCATTTCCGACCTCCCTGTTTCTCAGAGAATGACCGTCATCTGGGTGAGTTGCGATAGGTTTTCCAAGATGATACATCTTGTGCCATTACCTAAGTTGCCTTCCTCCTCTGAATTGGTGCCTTTGTTCCTTCAGCACGTGGTTCGTTTACACGGCATTCCTGAGAACATTGTGTCTGACAGAGGAGTCTAGTTTGTTTCCAGATTTTGGAGGACCTTTTGTTCTAAAATTGGTGTTCAATTGTCTTTCTCCTCGGCGTTTCATCCTCAGACCAATGGTCAAACTGAGAGAACAAACCAGACATTGGAGACTTATCTAAGATGCTTTGTGTCTGCTGATCAGGATGACTGGGTCTCTTTTTTGCCTTTGGCTGAGTTTGCTCTTAATAATAGGGCTAGCTCTGGCACTTTGATGTCTCCATTTTTCTGTAATTCTGGGTTTCACCCTCGATTTTCTTCAGGACAGACGAAGGCTTCTGTCTGTCCAGGTGTTGACTCTGTTGTGGAGCGTATGCAACAGATTTGGGACCAGGTAGTGGAGAGGTTGTCCCTCTCTCAGGAGAGGGCCCAGCGGTTTGCTAACCGGCATAGGACTGATGGTCCTCGGTTTAAAGTGGGGGACTTGGTCTGGTTGTCCTCAAGAAATATTCCTATGAGAGTGGCATCTCCTAAATTTAAGCCTAGGTTCATTGGACCTTATAAGATCATGGAGATTCTTAATCCTGTTTCTTTTCGTTTGCTTCTTCCAGGGACATTTAAGATCCATAACGTGTTTCACAAGTCCTTGTTGAAGAGGTTTGTTGAGCCAGTGGTTCCTACTACTGTGCCTCCTGACCCTGTTTTGGTTGAGGGCAATCTGGAGTATGTGGTTGAGAAAATATTGAATTCTCGTTTTTCTAGACGGAAACTCCAGTATTAGGTTAAATGGAGAGGTTATGGTCAGGAAGACAATTCTTGGGTGTTTGCTTCGGACATCCATGCTAGGAGACTCATCCGTGCGTATCACAGAGCTCATCCTGACCGACCTGGTTGCTCAAATGAGGGTTCGGTGACCCCTCCTCAAGTGGGGGGTACTGTTGTGAATAGGCTGGAAATGAGTTCTGAGCAGAAGCTCCCTCTGGTGGTTACAAACGGTACTGGACTGTCCAGTGAAGATTGTGAGGATTGGGAATCAGGTGTTACTGACTGGTCTTATATAAGGGAGTCGCCTTCCCATCAGGGTTGCCGGTGATCAATTGTTCAGGTCTCAATCCTTGATTCCTGTTTCCTTGGTAGCCTGCTGTGTCGTGTCTGAATCTCCTGCTAACAGATAAGACATTTTCTTCTTTTTGTTTTTGTGCTTGATTTTTGCATTTTGTCCTGCACTTCTGTGGGGGCCTTCAGGGTCCCTTCTGGGGCTTTTGCCCTCTCAGTTCAGTTCAGCCACTGATGTTTGTACATTTTCTTTTTCCAGTTTTTTCAGTGGCTGCTGTTTTGTTTTTGGTTACACCAGAGAACTAATTTAGGTGGTAGAGGTCGTGTGATCTCAGGTGTTTTTGAAATTAGTAGTGTTGGTGCTTTTCATGGTTTTTTGGGATTGCAGTAAGTGCCCTTCCTATCCTTTTCTATTTAGTAAGTTTGGCCCCAACGTTTGCTCATACTATTTTCTGTCTGTGTCAGTATTTCTTCTTGTCTAACCGCCATTACATGTTTGGGGGCTTTCTATGTTCTTTGGGGATCTGCTCCGGGGCAGATAGCTTTCCTCTTTCTACCTTTAGGTGTAGTTAGTTTCTCAGGCTGTGACGAGGCGTCTAGGACCAACGTAGGAACGCTCCACGGCTGCCTCTAGTTGTGGTGGTTAGTCAGGGTACTGCAATCTCATAGTTTCCAACTGCTCTGGTGTATTTCCTTTTTTGCCTGCTCTCCTCAGCTACCAAATCATAACACAAAACTAACAGGTCCAGGAAATTCTTATCCTCTTTTGCTGACAACTTTATCTTCCAAAAGGTAGGGGAGAAAACAAGGGGATCTGCTACCTTGGATCTAATCCTTATAAACAGGGAGGAAATGGTTGAGGAGGTAAGAGTGGCTGGGACCTTAGGAGGTAGCGACCATGCTATTTTAGAATTTTGGATAACAGAGGAGGAAGACCGGTGAAGACTCAGACTTCAAGTTTAGATTTCAGAAAGGCAGATTTTAAGGGACTCAGAAAGAGAATCGGAGGTATCCAATGGCTGGATATCCTTAAGGACAAAAATGTCCAGGAAGGATGGGAAATCTTGAGAAATGAGATTCTCAAAGCACAATCATTAACAATTCCAAAAAGAGGGAAGAATAGGAAGCATTTAAGGAAACCGGGATGGATGAACAAAGAACTTAAACACATGCTAAAAAGGAAGAAAGAAATGTCTATCAAATGGAAAGAGGGAGGCATATCTAAAGAAGAATATAATGATGTCTGCAGAACCTGCAGGGCAAGAATCAGATTAGCTAAAGCTGACAATGAATTAAGGCTTGCAAGAGAGGTTCAACATCTTTATCAAAGATTTAGATGAAGGATTTGAGTGTAAACTGATTAAATTTGCTGATGACACAAAGCTAGGAGGGATAGCCAATACTAGAGAAGAGAGAGAGAGGATTCAAAAAGATATCAATAAACTGGAGCAGTGGGCAGCAACTAACAGAATGGTTTTTAACAGGAAAAAATGTAAAGTACTACATCTGGGAAATAAAAATGAAAAAAAGCATATACAGAATGGGAGGAATAGGGCTAAGCAAGAGCACATGTGAAAAAGACTTGGTATACTAATAGATCACATACTGAACGAGTCAACAGTGTGATGCAGCAGCAAAAAAGGCAAATACAATTCTGGGATGTATTAACAGAAGCATACAGTCTAGATCACGTGAAGTCATTATTGCCCTCTACTCCTCTTTGGTCAGACCTCATCTGGAATACTGTGTCCAGTTTTGGGCACCACATTTTAAAAAAGACATCAACAAACTGGAGAAAGTTCAGAGAAGAGCGACCAGAATGGTGTCCGGTCTGCAAACCATGTCCCATGAGGAACGGTTACAGGATTTTGGAATGTTTAGCTTGCAAAAAAGAAGACTGAGAGGAGACTTAATAGCTGTCTACAAATAACTCAAGGGCTGTCACATTGTAGAAGGATTATCTTTATTCTCATTTGCACAAAGAAAGACTAGAAGCAATGGGATGAAACTGAATGGGAGGAGACACAGATTAGATATTAGAAAAAACTTTTTGACAGTTAGAGTAATCAATGAGTGGAACAGGCTGCCACGAGAGGTGGTGAGTTCTCCTTCAATGGAAGTCTTCAAACCGAGGCTGGACAGATATCTGTCTGGGATGATTTAGTGAATCCTGCTTTGAGCAGGGGGTTGGACCAGATGACCCAGGAGGTCCCTTCCAACTCTACCATTCTATGATTCTACCATAAACATTCATAATAGAAGTCTACCTTCAGCTGTCTGTATACACCCTGTGTCATACTTAATCATTTTTATACCAGAATTGAAGTTGCACATAATCTGCATCTGCAGTACTAAATAAGATGACATTTTAAACGCCTCAGTTTGCCAGCCAGGGGAGGTATAAGAAACTACACTAATCTATACCCAACATTATTGTCATGATGGTTAAATCAGGAGTGAAGGCTTTAAGACGCTCATCTAAGATATCGAACTCAACCACCCAGGCGGACTTGGATAAATTCTTAAAAAAAACAAACTTCCACCCCAGGCGCTAGCAGGTTCAACTGCTTGTCTGACCCAGCACAAGGGGGCGACTCAGATATGGACATACGGACATGGAGAGTGATTCAGACATAGGATGCAGCTCTAGAGAGCAAACCGGTAACACGCTCCTTTATAAAACGGATTCTGACAAAGGCCCTCGAACCCATAGGGAAAGAGCTAATTGATATCAAGCAAGGCCATAGACTCCAGAAAAAATTGCAATACCAATGGATTTTCCCATTTGGTATTCAAATCTCTACAGATTATAAAAGACTCCAGGCCAGGACTTCAGCTGAATTCTGAGATATATGTAAGGTCCTGGATATCACACTTGAACATTAACCTCTGCCTCTTCCGGTACCTTGGCACATGGCCTTAACACCTAAATCACAAAGAGCCAAGCGAAGACAACCCCCTCCAAAGAGCAGGATACCTGAGTAGACTCTCTTCTTACTCTCGTCACTATTACTTACTCTCACTGATGCAGTTCTAAACAACTCAGCTTTCCAGGACAGTCAGTGAGCAACGGCCTCTCTTGCTCTGAATTGTTGATCCCGCCCACCAGACAGAATACAGAATCTGGACCCTCCTAAGTCTCAGACTTCCAAAATAATGTTCTATTTCCATACTTTAGGCCTTGGGTGTGTTCAAGTTTCCATCATAGGCGCACTGGGAATATACTCGTTCCTCCCTCTTAACCGCCCGAATGAATAATGTAGAATTTCTATGGAAACAAAACCATCTGATGAATAGATGTTTTCTTCTACTCCCTAGACAGGGAGACATACTGTATGTTAGTTATGGAATTAAATAAAAGTGACATGTACTCACGCTACGATTTGAGCATGTAGACAATACTGATAAAATCAATACCTGTAGGGATGTGAAGGGTTCATAGAGACGGGAGTGCAGATTCAGAACTACGTGTGGTTCTTGAGAGCAGAAATACAGAAGCAGATCCAAGTAGAAATGCGCCTTTTTCAGAGTACTTAGGAAGCAAAAATAAAATATATATAGAATATATCAAACAATGAAGTAATAAGATGGCTTCACAATAATAAAAAATAAGATAAGGCCACCTATTTGGCACCTAAAAATATATCAGATATGTTCATAAAAAAGTCTCTAAAGTGCTGGAGTGCAAAGATAACACCTAAGGAAAAACACCACTGTGGAAAAAGTGTAAAGCGCCCCCCACAGTCAGATTTTCTCCGGGGTCTCAGCTACCGGGGGTAGACAACAGAGAACATGAATCGGGTCGGTTTTTACCGACCCCGGTGTCGCGATCGCCGTTATTAACCCTATAACGGCGATCGCAACAAAAAAAAACAACTGATGTGCCATTTAATTTCTCTCTCCTCTGATGCGATCGGACATCAGAGGAGAAATAGGGTCCCCGATCCCCCCTTTGTGGCCCCTGGTGGTCTTAGGGCCCTCCTGTGTCCCCCAGTGCCGCCGCCATGCTCCAAAATGGCGGGCGCATGCGTAGTGCGCCTGCCGCGAGGTGCCAGGGGGTTGGGCGATTTTCTCTGGGGTCTCGGCTGCCTGGGGTAGCCGAGACTCCAAGAACATAATAAGGGTCCCCCGTAGTCCCGTAGAAAAAACAAAGCCACGATCCTGCCTGTAATTTCTCTCCCCTCTGATCGCACATCAGAGGGGAGAGAAATAGGGTCCTGTTATGTTTCGGTAGCTGAGGAGTGCAGGTAAAAAAGGCAATACACCAGAGCAGTTGGAATCTATGAGATTGCAGTACCCTGACTAACCACCAAACTAGAGGCAGCCGTGGAGCGTTCCTACGTTGGTCCTAGACGCCTCGTCACAGCCTGAGAAACTAACTACACCTAAAGATAGAAATAGGAAAGCTATCTGCCCCGGAGCAGAACCCCAAAGATAATAGAAAGCCCCCAAACAAGTAATGGCGTGAGACAAGATGAAATACTGACACAGAAAGAAAATAGTATGAGCAAACGCTGGGGCCCAAACTAACTAAATAGAAAAGGATAGGAAGGGTACTTACTGCAATCCCAGAAAACCCTGAAAAGCACCAACTCTACTAATTTCAAAAACACCTGAGATCACACGACCTCTTCCACCTAAATTAGTTCTCTGGTGTAACAAAAACAAAACAGCAGCCACTGAAAAAACTGGAAAAAAAAAAAGTACAAACATCAGTGGCTGAACTAAACCGAGAGGGCAAAAGCCCCCGGAGGAGACCCTGAAGGCCCCCACAGAAGTGCAGGACAAAATGCAAAAATATAGCACAAAAAAAAGAAGAAAATGTCTTATCTGTTAGCAGGAGATGCAGACACGACACAGCAGGCTACAAGGGAAACAGGAATGAAGGATTCAGACCAGAACAATTGATCACCGGCAACCCTGATGGGAAGGTGACTCCCTTATATAAAACCAGTCAGTAACACCTGATTCCCAGTCCTCACAATCTTCACTGGACAGACCAGCACCGCTTGTAACCACCAGAGGAAGCCTCTGCTCAGAACTCATCTCAAACCCATTCACAACAGTACCCCCCCTTGAGGAGGGGTCACCGAACCCTCATTTGAGCAACCAGGTCGGTCAGGATGAGTTCTATGATACGCACGGATAAGTCTCCTAGCATGGATGTCCGAAGCAAACACCCAAGAATTGTCTTCCTGACCATAACCTCTCCATTTAACCAAATACTGGAGTTTCCGTCTAGAAAAACGAGAATCTAATATTTTCTCAACCACATACTCCAGATTGCCCTCAACCAAAACAGGGTCAGGAGGCACAGCAGCAGGAACCACTGGCTCAACAAACCTCTTCAACAAGGACTTGTGGAACACGTTATGGATCTTAAATGTCCCTGGAAGAAGCAAACGAAAAGAAACAGGATTAATAATCTCCATGATCTTATAAGGTCCAATGAACCTAGGCTTAAATTTAGGAGATGCTACTCTCATAGGAATATTCTTTGAGGACAACCAGACCAAGTCCCCCAATCCAAACCGAGGACCATCAGTCCTATGCCGGTTAGCAAACCGCTGGGCCTTCTCCTGAGAGAGGGACAACCTCTCCACTACCTGGTCCCAAATCTGTTGCATACGCTCCACAACAGAGTCAACACCTGGACAGACAGAAGCCTCCGTCTGACCTGAAGAAAATCGAGGGTGAAACCCAGAATTACAGAAAAACGGAGACATCAAAGTGGCAGAGCTAGCCCTATTATTAAGAGCAAACTCAGCCAAAGGCAAAAAAGAGACCCAGTCATCCTGATCAGCAGACACAAAGCATCTTAGATAAGTCTCCAATGTCTGGTTTGTTCTCTCAGTTTGACCATTGGTCTGAGGATGAAATGCCGAGGAGAAAGACAATTGAACACCCAGTTTAGAACAAAAAGTCTTCCAAAATCTGGAAACAAACTGGACTCCTCTGTCAGACACAATGTTCTCAGGAATGCCGTGTAAACGAACCACGTGCTGAAGGAACAAAGGCACCAATTCAGAGGAGGAAGGCAACTTAGGTAATGGCACAAGATGTATCATTTTGGAAAACCTATCACAAATTACCCAGATGGTGGTCATTCTTTGAGAAACAGGAAGGTCGGAAATGAAATCCATAGAGATATGGGTCCATGGTCTCTTGGGCACAGGCAATGGCATCAACAAACCACTAGAGCGAGAGCAAGGCTTGGAGCGAGAGCAAGTCCCGCAGGACTGCACAAATTCCCTGACATCACGAGACAAGGTAGGCCACCAAAAGGACCGACTAACCAAGTCTCTGGTACCAAAAATTCCGGGATGCCCAGCCAATGCGGAACAATGAATCTCAGACATCACACTCTTTTTCCACTGGTCCGGGACAAACAATTTTCCAACAGGGCAGCACTCGGGCCTATCCTCCTGACACCCCTCCAGAGCAAGTCTCAAATTGGGCGAGATGGCGGAAAGAACTACACCCTCTTTCAAAATAACAGAAGGATCAGATAACTCAGGAGAGTCCGCAAGGAAACTCCTCGAGAGGGCATCCGCCTTAACATTCTTAGTGCCAGGAAGAAAGGAAACCACAAAACTAAAACGTGTGAAAAACAAGGCCCACCTGGCCTGTCTAGGATTGAGTCGCTTGGCAGATTCCAGATAGACCAGATTCTTATGGTCCGTAAGGACCACCACCTGATGTTTGGCTCCCTCCAGCCAATGTCTCCACTCTTCAAAAGCCCACTTCATGGCCAATAACTCCCGATTACCCACGTCATAATTACGTTCAGTAGGAGAAAATTTTCGAGAGAAAAAGGCACAAGGGTTACTTTTAGAGGTCTCTGGATCTTTTTGGGACAAAACGGCACCTGCCCCAATTTCAGAGGCATCAACCTCCACCTGAAATGGCAGAGAAACATCAGGCTGCCGTAGAACAGGAGCAGAAGTGAATCTCTGCTTAAGTTCCTGAAATGCAGAGACTGCCTCAGGAGGCCAATTCACCACATCAGAACCCTTTCTGGTCAAATCAGTTAATGGTTTAACAATAACCGAGAAATTACCAATAAATTTACGATAAAAATTGGCAAAACCCAAAAATCTCTGAAGAGCCTTTAATGAAGTAGGTTGGACCCAATCACAGATGGCCTGAACCTTGACCGGGTCCATTTCAATAACAGATGGGGACAAAATGAATCCCAGAAATGAGATCCTCTCTATACCAAAAAGACACTTTGATCCCTTCACATACAGAGCATTCTCTCTCAAAATCTGGAATACAGTTCGAACATGTTTCACATGAGAGTCCCAGTCATTAGAAAAAATCAAGATATCATCCAAATAAACAATCAGAAATTTGTCCACAAAATCCCTGAAAATGTCATTCATGAAGGACTGGAAGACGGAAGGAGCATTAGTGAGCCCAAAGGGCATCACTAGGTACTCAAAATGCCCTTCAGGGGTATTGAATGCCGTCTTCCATTCATCCCCGTGCTTAATGCGAATAAGGTTATACGCCCCCCTGAGGTCAAGCTTGGTAAACCAAGTAGCGTTTTTCACCCTGGAAAACAGGTCAGAAATCAAGGGTAACGGGTATTGATATTTCACAGTAATATTGTTCAAGAGACGATAATCAATACACGGCCTTAATGAACCATCTTTTTTGGCCACAAAGAAAAAACCGGCACCTAAGGGTGAAGAGGATGGTCTGATATGACCCTTCTCCAATGATTCCTTGATATAAGACCGCATAGCGTCATGTTCAGATACAGACAAGTTAAAAAGGCGACCTTTAGGGAATTTACTACCCGGCACTAATTCAATAGCGCAGTCATAGCTCCTATGGGGAGGCAAGGATGCAGATTTACTTTCGCTAAACACATCAGAAAAATCAATCAAAAAGTCAGGAACATCCTGAGCCTGGGGGGAGGCAGAAAAAACAGGAGTGTTGGTATTAACACATTGGCAGCCCCAACTGGTTACAGACACAGATTTCCAATCCAAAACAGGATTATGAGACTGTAACCAAGGGAAACCCAGCACGATAATGTCATGCAGATTATACAGAACCAAAAATTTGCAGCACTCCTGGTGATCAGGTTCAACCCTCATTATCACCTGAGTAGAAAACTGGGGTTTATTCTCAGCCAAAGGGGTAGAATCGATCCCCAGTAGGGGAATAGACTTCTGTAGGGGTATCAAGGGAAACCCACAACGTTTAGCAAAATCATAATCCATCAGGTTAATAGCTGCTCCAGAATCAACGAAAGCCTGAGCAGAAAATGAGGACAGAGAGCATATCAGAGTGACAGTTAATAAAAACTTAGTCTGAACACTACCCAAGACAACTGAGCGTGCAAAACGTCTTCCCCGCTTAGGGCAGACTGAAATAGCATGAGAGGCATCACCACAGTAGAAACATAACCCATTGCGCTTTCGAAACTCATGACGCTGTGCCCAGACACCACTCTATCACACTGCATGGGTTCAGAAGCTGGTTCACAAGGCAACACCATTCCACGAATACTTCTCCGCTCACGCAAACGTCTGTCAATTTGAATCGCTAATGACATAGAATCATTGAGACCAGAGGGGACAGGGAATCCCACCATAACATCCTTTACATTATCTGACAGACCCTTCCGGAAAAGGGCTGCCAAAGCGTCGTCATTCCATTTGGTCAGGACTGCCCACCTACGGAATCTCTGACAGTATAACTCAGCGTCATCAAGCCCCTGATTTAATGCTAACAAGGTTTTTTCAGCTTGATCAGTGACATTAGGCTCATCGTACAATAACCCCAAAGCCTGAAAAGATGCATCAACATCACTCAAAACAGGATCCCCAGGTGTCAGGGAAAAAGCCCAATCCTGAGGATCGCCGCGCAGGAGAGAGATGATAATTTGAACCTGCTGCGCTGCGTTCCCTGAGGACTTAGATTTTAAGGCAAAAAACAATTTACAATTATTTTTGAAATTCTGAAACTTAGCTCGATCCCCTAAAAACAAATCTGGCATGGGAATCCTAGGTTACCACAACAGGCAACCTAGCAAGATAGGAAGCAATACTCCGAACCTCAGCAGCAAGCTGATCCACACGGCCAGACAACTGTGCAAACTCCATTGAGAGAAAAGATCCTCCCCAGCACCCAGAGATACAGAGGGAAAAAAAAAATGCAACAAACAGAAAAATATCTCTGACAACCTTTTTTCTTTCACAATATTTTTTCCCTTCTGTGAGTACCATACAATTTTCAATTTTTAGGCCGGTGATACTGTTATGTTTCGGTAGCTGAGGAGTGCAGGTAAAAAAGGCAATACACCAGAGCAGTTGGAATCTATGAGATTGCAGTACCCTGACTAACCACACAACTAGAGGCAGCCGTGGAGCGTTCCTACGTTGGTCCTAGACGCCTCGTCACAGCCTGAGAAACTAACTACACCTAAAGATAGAAATAGGAAAGCTATCTGCCCCGGAGCAGAACCCCAAAGATAATAGAAAGCCCCCAAACAAGTAATGGCGGTGAGACAAGATGAAATACTGACACAGAAAGAAAATAGTATGAGCAAACGCTGGGGCCCAAACTAACTAAATAGAAAAGGATAGGAAGGGTACTTACTGCAATCCCAGAAAACCCTGAAAAGCACCAACTCTACTAATTTCAAAAACACCTGAGATCACATGACCTCTTCCACCTAAATTAGTTCTCTGGTGTAACAAAAACAAAACAGCAGCCACTGAAAAAACTGGAAAAAACAAAAGTACAAACATCAGTGGCTGAACTAAACCTAGAGGGCAAAAGCCCCCGGAGGAGACCCTGAAGGCCCCCACAGAAGTGCAGGACAAAATGCAAAAATATAGCACAAAAACAAAAAGAAGAAAATGTCTTATCTGTTAGCAGGAGATGCAGACACGACACAGCAGGCTACAAGGGAAACAGGAATGAAGGATTCAGACCAGAACAATTGATCACCGGCAACCCTGATGGGAAGGTGACTCCCTTATATAAGACCAGTCAGTAACACCTGATTCCCAGTCCTACAATCTTCACTGGACAGACCAGCACCGCTTGTAACCACCAGAGGAAGCCTCTGCTCAGAACTCATCTCAAAACCATTCACAACAGGGTCCCCTGGACCCTGATCCCACCCCCCCGGTACCTGCAGGTGTTCCCCATGTCCCCCTGTCCTCCGGCAGCTCCCCTGTCCTCCGATCCTCCCGGCCTCTTCATCCTGTGAAAAAAAAAATGGCGGGCGCATGCGCAGTGCGCCCGCCGAATCTGCCTAGTGGCAGATTCAAAAAATGATTCATTCATTCTCTAAAAGTAGATTATGATCACTGTGATAAACTATAACAGTGATCAAAATAAAAAAAAAGTACATAAACCCCCCTTTATCACCCCCTTAGTTAGGGACATATAATAAAATAAAGAAATTTTATTTATTTTAATTTTTCCATTAGAGTTAGGGTTATAATTAGGGTTAGGATTGGAATTAGGGTTAGGGTCAAGCTGGGTTCATACTGGGTATAACGCAGTGTAACGCAGTCCGCTAACGCTGCTATTCACCCCCATTTTAGGGCGCATCGTGATGTGCCGTTATTCAGTGACGGAGCCTCGGACGTGGCCTGCAGCGTCTGGGCTCTGTCACCGCTAGCGCAGATAAATCATCTGCTGATTCCTCTGCGCTAGCGGGCTGGTAAAACGCAATATGAACCTAGCCTTAGGGTTATATGTTATGTTTCGGTAACTGAGGAGAAATAGCAAAAAATAGCAAAAGCGGTAATACACCAGAGAGGCTGGAACCTATTGGATTGCAGTAACCTGAACTAACCACACAAATAGAAGTAACCGTGGAGCGTTCCTACGGTGATCCTAGACGCCTCGTCATAGCCTGAGAGATAACTACCCCTAAAGGCAGAAAGATGAAAGCTATCTGCCCCGGAGAAGATCCCCAAAGAAAATAGGAAGCCCCCAAACATGTAATGGCGGTTAGACAAGAAGAAAGCACGGACACAGACAGAAAATAGAATGAGCAAACGCTGGGGCCCAATCTGTCTAGACAGAAAAGTACAGGAAAGAATTCTGACTGCAATCCAACAAAAACCCTAACAAAAATACCAACACTTCTGATTGCCAAAAAACGCTATTCAGCAAATAAAAAGTAACAAAGGAGCAAAGCAAAAGTGCAGACACAAACGGAGCACAATTGCAGCGCCAGACCCCCAAAAGGGGACAGGCTGCAGTCCACTGCAAGCAGCAAACCAGCAGAGAAAAATCAAACAGAGGAAAAAAAAACAGCAAACACTTATCTGAGAGCAGGAAACTAGCAGAGCTTCAAGCAAGACCAGAAGGAACAATTGATAACCGACAAGGCTGCTGGGAACTCAGGCCACTTATATCCTACCATTCAGCGCCAGCTGAAGGCCATTCATTAATCAGTTCATTACCCTCAGCAACCACCGGAGGGAGCCCAGCTCAGAAGCCGCCTCCAGCATATTCACAACAGTTATAATTAGGGTTGGAATTACGGTGAGGGTTACAATTAGGGTTAGGGTTACAATTAGGGTTAGGGTTACAATTAGGGTTGGAATTAGGGTTGGCGTTAGGGTTAGGATTAGGGTTAGGGTTGGGATTATGGGTGTGTTTGGGTTAGGGTTGGAGCTAGAATTGTGGGGTTTCCACTATTTAGGCACATCAGGGGGTCTCCAAACATGACATGGCGTTCAAAAAGTCAAATGGCGCTCCCTCCCTTCCGAGCGCTGCCGTGCGTCCAAATAGTGGTTTACCCCAACATATGGGGTACCAGCGTACTCAGGACAAATTGCTCACCGATTTTGGGGTTCTAATTTCTCCTGCTACCCTTGGGAAAATAAAAAATAGCTGGCTAAAAAAATCATTTTTGAGGAAAAAAATATTTTTTACTTTCACGGCTCTGCGTTTATAAATTTCTGTGAAGCACTTGGGGGTTCAAAGTGCTCACCACACATCTAGATAAGCTCCTTGAGGGTCTAGTTTCCAAAATGGTGTCACTTGCAGGGGTTTCTACTGTTTAGGCACATCAAGGGCTCTGCAAATACAACATGACGCCCGCAGAACATTCCATCAAAGTCTGCATTACAAAATGGCGCTCCTTCCCTTCCAAGCTCTCCCATGCGCCCAAACAGTGGTTCCACCCCACATATGGGGTATCAGCATACTCAGGACAAATTGCACAACTTTTGGGGTCCAATTTCTCCTATTACCCTTGGGAAAATAAAAAAATAGTGGGCTAAAGAATCATTTTTGAGGAAAAAAATTATTTTTTTATTTTCACGGCTCTACGTTATAAACTTCTGTGAAGCACTTGGGGGTTCAAAGTGCTCACCACACATCTAGATAAGTTCCTTAAGGGGTCTAGTTTCCAAAATGGTGTCATTTGTGGGGTGTTTCCACTGTTTAGGCGCATCAGGGGCTCTCCAAACTGACATGGCGTCCAATCTCAATTCCAGCCAATTTTGGTTTGAAAAAGTCAAACGGCGCTCCTTCCCTTCCAAGCTCTGCCATGCCCTCAAACAGTGGTTTACCTCCACATACAGGGTATCAGCATACTCAGGACAAATTGGAAAACAACTTTTGTGGTCTAATTTCTCCTGTTACCCTTGGGAAAATAAAAAATTGGGGACTAAATGATCAGGTTTGTGGAAAAAAATGATTTTTTATTTTCACGCCCGGGCGTTATAAACTTCTGTGAAGCACTTGGGGGTTCAAAGTGCTCACCACACATCTAGATAAGTTCCTTAGGGGGTCTAGTTTACAAAATGGGGTCACTTGTGGGGGGTTTCTACTGTTTAGACACATCAGGGCATCTACAAACACGACAGGGCGTCCAGTCAATTCTGCGCTGAAAAAGTCAAACGGCGCTCCTTCCCTTGCGACCTCTGCCGTGCGCCTAAAAAGTGGTTTACCCTCACATATGGGGTATCGGTATATTCAGGAGAAATTGCACAACAAATGTTGTGGTTCATTTTTTCTTTTAACACTTGTGAAAATAAAAAAAATTGGTTCCGAAGTAAAGTTTTTGCAAAAAAAGTTAAATGTTAATTTTTTCCTTCCACATTGCTTCAGTTCCTGTGAAGCACATAAAGGGTTAATAAACTTCTTGAATG
>JARQOD010000002.1:262171608-262256167 GCA_033576555.1 Oophaga sylvatica
CTATTAACCCATTCGCCACCGCTACAGGGCAAGGGGAATAGACGGGCAAAAGTGCCAGAAAGGGCGAATCTAATTATAGATTTGTCTTTCCTGGGGTGTCTGGGGGAAAGATGTTAGTAGCCGGGGGGGGGCAAAAATAATGGTCCCTCTCTGGGCTATTATTATCGGGCCCCACTCACTGGCTTTGTCTGTCTGGTTGCAAAATAGGGCGGGAGCCACGCATTTTTTTTCAGCAATTTTACACCTCAATATATATATAAAAGTCATTGAATTTGTGACACATATTATAATTTATATTTGTAGTTCATACACTTCTACTTTAGTATAATAGCCGCTAATTCAATTGCGGTTTTGTGAAAATGCAGAACCCGACATAAAATGACACTTGGTGTACATAGGGTTAACCATGTCTTTTCATGTCCTTTGCTATCAAAATTTTGCACAAACAATTAAATCAGTCTATGTGTGCAAAATTTCACACCTGTAGGGGTTAATTAAAGGTGTAAATTCGTAGCAAAAAAGTCCGTTTTTTTTACAACGAATTTACACCTTTAATTAACCCCTACAGGTGTGAAATTTTGCACACATAGACTGATTTAATTGTTTGTGCAAATTAGATAGCAAAGGACATGAAAAGACATGGTTAACCCTATGTACACCAAGTGTCATTTCATGTCGGGTGACCCGACATGAAATGACACTTGGTGTACATAGGGTTAACCATGTCTTTTCATGTCCTTTGCTATCTAATTTGCACAAACAATTAAATCAGACTATGTGTGCAAAATTTCACACCTGTAGGGGTTAATTAAAGGTGTAAATTCGTAGCAAAAAAGTCCGTTTTTTTTACAACGAATTTACACCTTTAATTAACCCCTACAGGTGTGAAATTTTGCACACATAGTCTGATTTAATTGTTTGTGCAAATCAGATAGCAAACGACATGAAAAGACATGGTTAACCCTATGTACACCAAGTGTCATTTCATGTCGGGTGCTTCTGTCTTTTCACTGAAGCCGGCTTTACCCGGCAATTGAATCAGAGTATATTTTACTATGTAGAAGTGTATAAACTATACATATATGTATATATATATATGTCACAATGACATGTATATATATATATATGTATTCTATGTGTGTATATTTAGTGTTTACAAGGAAATAAAGGTTTTTTTTAGTTGCGATATTTTGTTCCCATAGACTTACATGGGACTTCCGGTATCGGTATCGGGTATCGCCGATATTTTAGTGATATCGGCGATACCATTCCGATTCCGATACTTTAGGATATCGGAAAGTATCGCTCAACTCTACTTGTGAATCCTCAAAGCGCACAGTGTGCGCTGTCATTATTCTTCAGTTCTGAAACTGGGAGCAAGTAGTCATGTGACATCAAGTATTTTATTTGCATACTTCCGGCCACATTTTGACTACACATATCTGGCCTCACTTAACTCACTTGTATTAACCGAGGTCACGCATCTGTAGTCGGCATAAGATTGCATGTATGCAAATTGCATACTTGCAGTCACGCACCCACCCACTCCCAGAACTGGAGAATCCTGAAACCACACAATATCCTCTTCGAGTGACTGTAGACTTAAACCCTAAACCTGGACAACTCATTTAATAATGTTTCACAGCAGCTATCAAAAAGAAGCAGGGGGTCATACATTATATTTTTTACAATTTAGTCTGAAGGTTGCATGTTTGCATTCACCACAATTATTAGGGATATTGATAAAAAATTATTGTCCTCGCTACAGTACCAGGCACAGCAATACATACCTAAATGTAAGGGCTGAGGCCTGTAAACAATATACTGTAAGTCATAGAGGTACCACCACAGCCAATTCATTCTCAAAAACTAAATACTAAGTTTGGGTTAGTTTGACAAGCCATCTTTTCTTCCCTTAGTCTTGTATTCTTGGGGTTTCTTCTATTCAAAAGTTAGGCTATGTTCCCATTGTGTTTTTGACAGCTATTTAACATATACCCAGAGGAAAGCTCATGACATGTACAAGTAGGCTGTGATGAATGTGTAACATTGGCGTTTGTCACCTATTGACTTTAATTACATCTATTTAACAGATACAGTATGATAATTTTTAATAGCTGTTCATGACATATCCATTAACCACAATCCGACATCAGGTGTAATAGTACGCCGATGTCGGACTCCTTCCCTTTGATGTGCGCCCCGGCAGTAAGCCCACATCCGTCCTGGGACATTTCAGCTGTTTTGAACAGCTGACATGTGCCCGGAACAGCCGCAGGTGGAATCGCGATCCACCCATGGCTATTAAACCGTGAAATGCCGCTGTCAAACGCTGACAGCGGCATTTAACAAGTGCTTCCAGCAATCGCGCAACAAATGCGCCCATCAATGACCCACGTCACGTGATCGCAGGACACCGGTAGGTTGGCATGACAACCGGAGGTCTCCTGTAGACCTCTATGGTTGTCACTGCTGGCTTGCTGTGAGCACCACCCAGTGGTCGGCGCTCATAGCAAGTAATTCTACTACATACACGCAATCTGATCATCGCCTGTATGTAGCAGAGCCAATCGGGTTATGGCAGCTTCTAGTCTCCCATGGAGACAATTGAAGCATGCCAAAAGTAAAAAGAAATGTTTTTAAAAATATAAAAAAATAAAAAAAACAAAAGTTCAAATCACCCCCCTTTACCCTATTCAAAATAAAACAATAAAAAAAAATCAAACATACACATATTTGGTATTGCTGCATTCAGAATCGTCTGATCTATCAATAAAACAAGGATTAACCTGATTGTTAAACGGCGTAGTGAGTAGAAAAGTCAAAACACACCAGATTTACGCTTTTTTGGTTGCACTGCATTGAAGTAAAATGCAATAACGGGTGATCAAAATATCGTATCTGCACGAAAATAGTATCATTAAAAACATCAGCTCGGCACGCAAAAAATAAGCCTTCACCCAACCCGAGATCATGAAAAATGGAGACGCTACGGATTTTGGAAAATGGAACATTTTTTTTAATCAAGTTTGGAATCTTTTTTCACCACTTAGATAAAAAAAGAACCTAGACATGTTTGGTATCTATGAACACATAATGACCTGGAGAATAATAATGGCAGGTCAGTTTTAGCATTTAGCAAACCTAGTAAAAAAGCCAAACAAAACAAGTATGGGATTGCACTTTTTTTTTGCAATTTCACCGCTCTTGGAATTTTTTCCCATTTTCTATTACATGACATTGTAATACCAATGGTGTTGTTCAAAAGTACAACTCGTTTTGCAAAAAACAAGCCCTCACATGGCCATATTGATGGAAAAATAAAAAAGTTATGGCTCTGGGAAGAAGGGGAGCGAAAAACGAAAACGCAAAAATGAAAATACCTCCAGGGTTAAGGGGTTAAACAGGTACCAGTAAAGACTATGGTGGTGTGACTCAATTAGGAATCCAATATGGGAACCCATCATCTGGATATAAAGGCCTTCGTTTATGATAAGGTCACAATGTAAACATTTGAATGTAGCCCATGGTATATGACCAACAGTGGTGTCTGTCATCCTCAGATTCCCATATTAAAAAAACATACACAATATATATATATATATATATATATATATATATATATATATGTATATATATATATATACATACAATGCAATATACTCTTAGGGATGGAATAATATACTTTGCTATTTCTATTTCTTTTTCAAGTATATTGGTGCATATTGTTCAGATGGAGGTCAAGAGGACATAGACCAATGAAGCCCTACAGGCATGTTAGCATGAAACTCACAAGCTTTACATACATATGAGCTCAACAAATAAAACATGACATGACTTCATGCAAAGTACAAGTGATTTATGTTCTAGTCATCCGTCAGTCAATATGGATGGACTGTTTATTAGGTTCAGCAAAAGGACCAGCAGGACCCTGGTCTGGCATCCATGTCCGACATCTGTTGCAGCCGCACAAGGGCAGTTTGAATTTTCTTGCTAGACACTCAAATGCGTTGTTCTGGTCATCTCTTGTGATTACTAGGCCTGCTCAGAATCATAAATATACAGCATGAATTTACAATTCTGAAGACGCATGTACAAACAATAGCAGACAATACAGAGTAACACATAGTTCCCCAATTTACACAAGATGAATTAGGGCCCTGCTCACAAGCTTAAAATCTATGAGGAAATAGGGATCACATAAAAGGTAAAAAGTTTTTATTTAGTATGGCCCAATCATCTTTTATCTATATATATAAAATTGAATATGTGTGTGTGTATCACGAACCAATTACGAAGCATGTTCAAAAGAAGCTGAGCTGTGATTGGTTGCTATGAGCAACAGTTTTCCTTGCAACCAATCGCTAAGCATCTTTCATTTCATCGGAGCTGTTTAAAAGAAGCTGAGCTGTGATTGGTTGCTATGAGCAACAGTTTTCTCACTCCACACAACACCTCATCAGACAGTGACCGGGTGGGAGAAATCTAGCCTCCCCGGGAACATAAGCTCCTGCCATTGTCTGCCCCCCAGAAAGGAGCAGAGAGCAGATGACAAAAATGAATCCCCCCTCCCGTTCCCATATACCCATCACACATCCTCCATCCCATAGGCACATCTTCTCTCTTAAAGGGATCCCCCGTACGGAAGTTAGGCCAAATCCATCCTGCACTTTGGTTTGACCCCAGGCCTCTCTTAAAGGGATCATTGGTATGGAAGTTAGGACCGTTCCACTCAGTGCAGTGGTTCTGACCCCAGGGTCTCTTAAAGGGATCTCCAGTATAGAAGTTAGGGTAAATTCCTCAGCGCTCCGATTCTGACCCCAGGCCTCTCTTAAGGATCATTTGTATGGAAGTCAGGGCAAATCCATCCAGCGCTGTGGTTCTGACCCCAGGCCTCTCTTAAAGGGATCCCCGGTATGGAAGTCAGGGCAATTGCCTTCAAATCCTCTGGTACTGACCCCAGGCCTCTATTAAAGGGATCATTGGTATGAAAGTCAGGGCAAATCCATCCAGCACTTTGGTTTTGACCCCAGGCCTCTCTCAAAGGGATCCCCAGTATGGAAGTTAGGACCGTTCCACTCAGCGATGTGGTTCTGACCCCAGGGCCTCTTAAAGGGATCATTGGTATGGAAGTTAGAGCAATTCCACTCAGCTCTCTGGTTCTGGCCCCAGGCCTCTCTTAAAGGGATCCCAGGTATGGAAGTGACGGCAAATCCACTCAGTGCTCTATTTCTGACACCAGGCTGATGGGATGATGTGGGATATTAGGGGTAGTAGTCCGGTGGCTCTGGCTGACGGGATGATGCGGGATATTAGGGTAGTAGTCCAGTAGCTCTGGCTGACGGGATAATGTGGGATATTAGGGTAGTAGTCCAGTAGCTCTAGCTGACGGGATGATATGAGATATTAGGGGTAGTAGTCCGGTGGCTCTGGCTGACGGGATGATGTGGGATATTAGGGTAGTAGTCTGGCGGCTGTGATGGGATGATGTGGGATATTAGGGGTAGTAGTCCGGTGGCTCTGGCTGACGGATGATGTGGGATATTAGGGGTAGTAGTCCGGTGGCTCTGGCTGATGGGATGATGTGGGATATTAGGGGTAGTAGTCCAGTAGCTCTGGCTGACGGGATAGTGTGGGATATTAGGGGTAGTAGTCCAGTAGCTCTAGCTGACGGGATGATATGAGATATTAGGGGTAGTAGTCCGGTGGCTCTGGCTGACGGGATGATGTGGGATATTAGGGGTAGTAGTCTGGCGGCTGTGATGGGATGATGTGGGATATTAGGGGTAGTAGTCCGGTGGCTCTGGCTGACGGGATGATGTGGGATATTAGGGGTAGTAGTCTGGCGGCTGTGATGGGATGATGTGGGATATTAGGGGTAGTAGTCCAGTGGCTCTGGCTGATGGGATGATGTGGGATATTAGTGGTAGTTGTCTGGTGGCTATGGCTGACGGGATGATGTGGGATATTAGGGGTAGTAGTCCGGTGGCTCTGGCTGATGGGATGATGTGGGATATTAGTAGTCCGGTGGTTCTGACAGGATGATGTGGGATATTAGGGGTAGTAGTCCGGTGGCTCTGGCTGATGGATGATGTGGGATATTAGTAGTCCGGTGGCTCTGGCTGATGGGATGATGTGGGATATTAGGGGTAGTAGTCTGGCGGCTGTGATGGGATGATGTGGGATATTAGGGTAGTAGTCCGGTGGCTCTGGCTGACGGGATGATGTGGGATATTAGGGGTAGTAGTCTGGCGGCTGTGATGGGATGATGTGGGATATTAGGGGTAGTAGTCCAGTGGCTCTGGCTGATGGGATGATGTGGGATATTAGTGGTAGTTGTCTGGTGGCTATGGCTGACGGGATGATGTGGATATTAGGGGTAGTAGTCCGGTGGCTCTGGCTGATGGGATGATGTGGGATATTAGTAGTCCGGTGGTTCTGACAGGATGATGTGGGATATTAGGGGTAGTAGTCCGGTGGCTCTGGCTGATGGGATGATGTGGGATATTAGTAGTCCGGTGGTTCTGACAGGATGATATGGGATATTAGGGGTAGTATTCCGGTGGTTCTGACAGGATGATATGGGATATTAGGGGGAGTAGTCCGGTGGCTCTGGCTGACAGGACGATGTGGGATATTAGGGGTAGTAGTCCGGTGGCTCTGGCTGATGGGATGATGTGGGATATTATAATGAATGTGGCTATGTGGAGTGGGCTTTGCACTCAGCTTTATATATATAGATATAATCATTATAATTTGTTATAACTAACCGTAGCTAGTTACTATGCCCGGGCAGCGCCGGGCTCTTCAGCTAGTAATAAATAAAGGTAAAGCCGTATGTACTGGTCATCAGACAAAATCTGTATACTTCCAGATATAAAATGCTATTGAGTGCATAGAGCGTGCGGCAAATTGCTGAGAAAAAGGACAAGATTCTGAAGAAAAACATGAGACAAGAGGAACTTAAAAAAGTTAGATTACTGAGCTGATGTGATAGGCCTACCTAAATAGAAGTGTTTTTGGGGCCCACTTAAAATCATGATCACTGGGAATTAACCTGATTGTCTAGGGTAGCGCATTCCAGAGGACTAGTGCTAACCTAGAGAAGTCTTGAATATAGAAGTGTGAGGTTTGGATTATAGAGGATGTTTGTCTCAAACTATTGGCAGAACAAAGACCACAGACAGATGAAGGATGAAATATGGGATGTGCAACACTATGGAGAGCTTTTTAGTTGAATTTATGTAGCATTCTATCATGGATGGGCAATTAGAGAAGTGATTGTCCCATGGTGAAGGTATTGGTAAACTAATTGTACGGAAGTATGACCCTAGTGATGGTATTTGGAGTTGTGGAGGGTAGAGTTTATCTAGAAAAGGACTGATTAGAAGAGTAGTGAAGATAACAATGAGTCAAAGTGACTAAGAATTTCTACAGTTTCCATGGTAAAAAAAGGGCAGAACCTGGAGATATTTTTGAGATGCAGGTAACAACAGTTTGTGAGTGATTGGATTTATTGTATGAAAGATCAAATATCATCACAAGCAGGCATGCTGCCTGAGAGTTGTGGTGTACCACATACAGAGATGGAAATATCAGGTTTTAAAAGGTTAGCAAAGGGAAGAAAAACAAGTGAATATTTGTTAGAGACAGAGGATAATCAAGTCTATTTTGATATATATTATTTAAACCAAAACTGAAGTGTTCACTGAGAACTTCGCATGGCAAAATGTTGTCTTGGTGCCAAAGGCTAAATCTTTCATTTTTTTAACCCGCAGCGAAAAAATTATGAAGTTTAGTTAAGATTCCAGGCCAGAATACAGTTTTGCACATGAGGTCTATTGTGCAGTCTTTAAAGGCTCCAGCAAATAAATATTTTTCAAATTATTAATTAACACATAAAACCTATTCAACCGGAGTCATGAAACTTATAACATCACAGGACTAGCTTCACAATGTATTCTGCAAGGCCTATTATGATGGTATGCATGGTGGTATGCATTTTACCATTTTTTATTGATCAGGCCAAAACATTTCAAATAATATTACAAAATCACAACCAAACACTATAAAATATCTATAAATACAGCTACATTGGGAAATGAAATCCCTCAATTGTAAAAATGAGAGATACAAGCTATTTGAATAGTGGTAACCAATTCAAGCTGTATAGTCAAGCAGTATAAGGTATTTTTCAGTTACGGTACTTTTTATGACAGTTATATAATATGTACATAATTGCAGCAGTCTATGTTTTATTCCATTTTATATACTCACATAAATAAACCATAAAAAATATTACATACTTTATCTAAATCCATATAATGTCTCAGAGTCACTGTACCATGCATTATGTGCTAGTGTAGTAATATGTAGTGAGTGGCCACATCAGAAAATCTATTTTATCTGCATGGCATAATCACAAGACTTTATTTGTGCTGCTATAACAACCTTTAAAGAACACTTGGGATTTTTTACAATCAGCTAAAAACAAATGCAATTTTCTTTGAGGAGTTTCTTTTGCATATTGTCCTATATTGTCCTATCTGTAATTTTTAGAGGTCATTTAGAGATCCACAGGGTAGGCAGTAGGATAGGCCATTGAACCTTTATAGGACCATCACAGATAGCTTAGCATTATACTTGTCCATCTCTTGCAGTGGAACACACGTACATTGGGTTCTGGAAATCGAAGAGGAACTTAGAGGTCAAATGCCTACTGATTTAATAACTAATAACTTATTATAACTAGACAAACCTTTTAAACTGTAAAATGCGTTGCGAATAATTAAAAATGTGCAATATATGATCAAATGAAAGATGAAAAACTGCAGCATTACAAGAAGAGAAGTGTGCAGCTATAAACTGGTTCAGTTAGCAATACCTAAATCTCAGAGAATAGGATGAAAACCTGTTATTCTTGACCAATCTACAGTACAATTAAAAGCGAAATTCCATCTTAGACATTTACAGGATATCCATAACTGTTGCTTTAACGCCCATAAAAGTGAATGGAGAGAGTCACAGAAATACACGGCCACTTCTCAATTCATTCCTTGGCTCCAAGGAGGCTGGGAACCTGGATTCTGGAGATAGGTGCATCTATCAGACATTTATGGTATCTCTTGTGGATATACCATAAGTGCCTGAAGTGGGAAGACCCCTTTAACTGAATAAATAAAAAGCAAAGAAATGTTTCAAACGAAAGCTGCACGCCCATATTGTTTATGCCTAACTTTGAGACTGCTGACAGTCTGCCTTTGAGGGGATGATAAGAAACACATTTCACTCACTCACAGTAGACAGATGTATCTAGAGCATATGCTATCAACTGGTATGAACCTCAGAACTTCCTGCTTGGCATTCAGCCATGTACTGGGATATTTTGCATAGGTTTGCACTAGGATGTAATGTAATGCACCTTCCCAATTCAAACCTTAAGAATCCAAAACATAAGGTCATCCAGGACAATGTAAATCCACTTAGACAAAAGGTTCCACCCTTTTCATGTGGAAAATCGAATCTCTATAACTATCATACCATACATGTGTTTGCCTAAATATATAAGAAAACTGTAAATATTGGCAACCGAAACTCAGAAATTACATTAATGATCATAATAAATAAGGGTCGTCTTCTTTACATATCGTGATACATAAATTATTTATAGTGTAGTCATGTTAAACCACTTCTTACCTCACATTTCCAAACGATATATGACTGACTTATCTGGTTCTGCACTTTTTTCTGCTGTAGCCATTTTCTAGGTGAGAAGATGCTGTTGGTACTACCACTAGGTGTTAGAGCCAGAGGGCTACGAGCCAGGAAGGGCAGGTCCCAGGCAGTATTCCTCTTGATTCCCTTAATATCATAGTCGAAGTGGAAGCTGGTAGAGGGAGATTTTTCTAGTGGTGTCGTCGGGGTGGAAAAAGAACTATGTGGGACGTTTTTTTGTTGTTTGAGTCGCATAGACCTGGATGCGGATAGGTAATCAGCTGAAGTGTTAGCCATATTTCCCGACACAAGATAACTTTCTGCCTCTCTCCATTTGCTTGCATGCAGAGGTGTACCATTACTGGAGTTCTCCTGCAGTACAGGTGCTTGTTCATCTACTTCGCTGTGGTAATTCCGAATAATGGCAGGATCCAAGCTGCGGGTTTGGCGTAGTCGGCTTTTAGAGAGGGTTTTTGCTGTTGGGGATGAGCATGAGAATACGCTGTTCAACAAGTTTTGCGCTGACATCTTTTTTTTTTTCTTTTTGCTCTTCTTCGTGGTCTTTCTGAGAAGTAAAGCTTTCACACTTCACTCTGGGGAACTGCAGTCTCCACAGATGTTCCGTCAGATGAGAGCAATGCCAGCAGGCTTCAAGTGAGATTATTCCATGGTGTCCTCCCAGAACAGCATGCTTTCCATAAAGTCTACATCTAATGAACAACTACGAATATGAATACAGAAGCAGCACAGGACTGTTCTGCTTTTCCCCTGTTTGGAAATCCTCAGTCACATTCCTTCATTCATTTTTATAAGCCTCAGTGTAAGAATTCTTCAGAGAGCTGGTTTACTAAGGATAAGAAGGGGAGGGAAGGACAGAAAAGAGCTGGGATTCTGTCTCCAAGCTCTCCAGTCACTCCTCCCAGCATTACTCCAACAGTCAGCTGTGCCATGACCTCTCCTCATTTACCTGTATGTCAGCTCCTTTATGCTATATTCCATAGTGGCAGTCTATCATAGCAGAAATCTACGACGTTTGCACTACGGATGCATTACTAACAAAATACCCTATTACATTGTGAAACGCTTAATCCCTGTAGCATTTTAAAAAAATCTCCTTTATCCTCTTCCTGACATGGCGATCTTCCATTTTTTTTGTACTTGTGTTTTTTCCTCCCCTTATTCCAAGAGCTATAACTTTTTTATTTTTCCATTCATATAGACAGATGAGAGTTTCTTCTTTGCGTAACAAGTTGTAGTTTTGAATGACACCTTCCATTTTTTCTGCTCAATGGAAAACAGGAAAAAAATCCAAATACTGTGAAATTATGCAAAAAAATTAAATTCTGTGATTTCTGTTTTTTTTTATTCATGCGGCATTCACCTACACCTTTCCACCTACTTGTTTTTCCTCAACTTTCAACCCCTCAGTATTCTTCTTTGATTGACAGCTCTGTCTTCATAGTACTGGAGAAGGGTGGAGATACAGGTTCTTCTCACAAAACTAGAATATCATCAAAAAGTTAATTTAATACCAAGAAAAAGTTAATTTATTTCAATTCTTCAATATAAAAAGTGAAACTCATATATTATATAGTCATTTGAAACATCGTGATCGTGATCATCGTGTTTATTTCTGTTAAAGATGATTATGGCTTACAGCCAAAGTAAACCCAAAAGTCATTATCTCAGTAAATTGGAATACTTTATAACAACAGCTTGAAAAAATGATTTTAAAATCCAAAATGTTGGCCTACTGACATGTATGTTCAGTAAATGCACTCAATACTTGGTCACAGCTCTTTTTGCATCAATTGCTGCATCAATGCAGTGTGGTATGGCGGTGATCACCATGTGGCACTGTTGAGGTGTTATGGAAATCCAGGTTGCTTTGATAGCAGCCTTTAGCTAGTCTGCATTGTTGGATATGGTGTCTCTCATCTTCCTCTTGATAATACCCCATAGATTCTCTATGGGGTTAAGGTCAGGCGAGTTTGCTGACCAATAAAGCACAGTGATACTGTTGTTTGTTTTTTTTTAAACCAACTTTTTATTGATTTTCTTGCATACAATATACAAATTGTATAATAGAAAGGATAAGTATTAGCATGCAAAAATATATCAAACATTGTAATAACTATCAAGGAATCTCCCCAAATTCACAAAATCCTTCCAGTTTGCCTCTATCATCTCCTCCTCCTTATATAGTCTTCCTTCCTATGTTCCTCCTCCCAACCGTCAACAGTTTCTTATGTCTTAAATCCAACCTTACTTAACAACCCTATCCCTTCCCTCTCCCCCTGTTAGAACCCTCTTGTTAGATTTTGTTTTAGTTTGCTGGTCACATGACCTTTTTTCCCTATTTAGTCTGGCTCCGCCCTTCTGGCTTTGCTGGACTTCATTGTATTATCTACTCTTAAGCTAGCCGGGTGCTTAGGTGCCTTACTCTGTCAGTTTTGCTTAATCTTAGGATCTCGTAGTAATTTGTTTTGTTTAATTTTCCCTGCTACAATTTCTGTTAGGAGGTGTCCACCTTTTCTCTCAGTCCCTAGATCTTGTAGGGATTCCTCCCTCGCAACTATAGGTCTTCGTTCAGACTAGCTGAGGACTTTAGCGGGTCTGGTCGCAGGATCAGGTTCCCCATTACATCGTAGGGATCAAGCTCAGTTTTATTGTAGGGACAGAGTTCCCATCTTTCCTTAGTGCTTGTAGCAGTTCATAACAGTAAGTCCAGCCCAGAAATAAAAAAATAAAAAAAATCTCTAAGGAAAGATTTTCTGTTTTCATCATGGTGTCGGTTCGGGATTTGGCTGAACGCCAAACGACGAGGGTCTCTCTCTGGAGGTGGCTGAAATCCAGCAACACGTGAGTAGTTGTTCTGGAGCACATTTCGTGGAGCCAAAGGTACGTTTACCTGATTTATTTTTTGGTGAACAACAAGATTTTTTTTCTTTTAAAAATGCTTGCTTGTTGTATTTTCGTTTGAGACCCAGATCCTCTGGTGATGAATCACAGCGCATAGGGTTCATAATGTCACTTTTGCGCAAAGAACCTCAGGACTAGGCCTTTTCTCTGCAGCCTAGTGATCCATGCTTTGGATCAGTGGATGTTTTTTTTTCTGCTTTGGGGTTGTTGTATGACGATCCGGATCGTGTTTCATCAGCTGAGACAGAGTTGAGACGTTTGAGACAGGGATCGGGTAATGTGAAAAAAATTGTACTCACTTCCGTAGGTGGTCCACTCAGGTGGGCTGGAACGATTCAGCTTTGAAAAGTTTATTTCTTGCAGGATTAAGTGAAAGGGTTAAAGATTTGCTGATTGCTTATCCTGTACCTGGTAACTTGCAAGAGGCTATGCAATTGGCCATACGGGTGGATAGGAGACTGCGTGCAAGGGTTAATGAGAGTAAGTCTGCTTTGTCAGCTCCAGGTTTGGAGAAGGAATGTACTGACATTGCAGAGCCGATGGAAATTGGAGCAATGGCACCTCACTCTCGGGAAAAAGAACACAGATTTGCTCAAGGTTTGTGTTTCTACTGTGGTAAATCTGAGCATTTCATTAAGAACTGTGCGCTTCGAATGAATAAAGAGAAAAAAAAAAATGAGGTCAGTGTCGCCCGCATAGCTTGTTTAAACAATAAAGGTGTCTTTCTTTCTGCTACCACTGGTGTTGAGGAGGAATTAATGGGGTTCCGGGTATTTGTGGATTGTGGTTCAACTCTCAATGTGATTGATGGGAAATTTTTGGAAAAACTAAAATTAAAACCCAAACTTCTGTCTTCTCCTATTAATGTGGTGTCTGTGGATGGCTCTCCCTTGAAAAATGTTACTCACCATATCTGTGAATTTCCTCTTACTATTAATGGTGTTCATCAAGAGAATTTGGATTTGGTAGTTTTGAATAATTTGCCCTCACCGGTGATTTTGGGGTTACCCTGGTTAAAATTGCACAATCCGGTACTGGATTGGTCTACCAATGAAATTAAGTCCTGGAGTCCTAAGTGTTATGACAAGTGTTGTAACGGGCGTATTGCTGCTGTAGTTAAGGGGGAGTTACCTGTACCTATTCAGGATTTTTGGAAAGTTTTTTCTGATAAGGAATCACAGGTATTGCCTCCTCATAGAGATTATGATTGTGCGATTGAATTTGTCCCTGGAGCAACTCTTCCTAAAAGTCGTTTATTTAATTTGACTATTCCTGAGAGAAAGGCTTTGGAGGAATACATACAGACAAGCTTGGCCGCCGGTCACATTAGGCCTTCCAAATCTCCTGTGGCGGTTGGGTTTTTTTTTGTTAAAAAAAAGGACGGCGGTTTACGGCCTTGTCTAGACTTTCGTGAGATTAATAAGATTACTGTACGCAATCCTTACCCACTGCCATTGATTCCTGATTTGTTTAATCAGTTAGTGGGGGCCAGGTGGTTCTCGAAAATTGATCTTCGAGGGGCATACAATTTGTTGCGCATGAAGGAGGGGGATGAATGGAAGACTGCGTTTAACACTCCACTGGGTCATTTTGAGAATCTGGTCATGCCTTTTGGACTTTCCAGTGCTCCGGCATTTTTTCAGAATCTTATTAATGACATCCTTAGACCTTTGATCGGCAGAAGTGTGGTTGTGTATTTGGATGACATTTTGATTTATTCACCAGATTTGGAGTCTCATTGGAGGAGTGTGCGTGAAGTATTACAGTTACTGAGTGATAATTCACTTTTTGCCAAACTAGAAAAATGTGAGTTCGCTGTACAGAGACTTAGTTTTTTGGGCTACATTGTCTCCGGTGAAGGTTTTGAGATGGACCCTGTGAAAGTGCAAGCTGTGCAGGATTGGCCTAGACCTATTGGTGTGAAATCAATACAGAGGTTTTTGGGGTTCGCCAATTATTATAGAAAATTCATAAAAAAATTTCTGTGATTGCCAAACCTCTGACCGATCTCACCAGGAAAGGTGCTGATGCGGTTCAGTGGACTACTGAGGCCATTGAGGTTTTTGTGTTGCTAAAGGAGAGGTTCAGCTCTGCTCCCATCCTTACGCAGCCTGATGTGACTAAACCATTTTTGGTTGAGGTTGATGCTTCTTCTGTGGGGGTCGGCGCGGTGTTGTCTCAGGAAAAGACGGATGGAGTACATCCCTGTGCTTTTTTTCAAAGAAATTTTCTGAGTCTGAACTAAATTATGATATCGGTAATCGGGAATTGTTGGCAATTAAACTCGCATTTGAACACTGGCGTCATTTTTTGGAGGGAGCGGAATTTCCCGTTCAAGTCTTCACCGATCATAAAAATCTGATCTACCTTGATGCTGCCAAACGCTTGAATGCCCGTCAGGCTAGGTGGGCACTGTTTTTCTCACACTTTAATTTTACCGTTACTTACATCCCAGGTACTAAAAATGTTAAAGCTGATGCTTTGTCTCGCAGCTTTTCTCCTATGGTGGGTACTGAGGAGGAGGAAAACATTTTGCAAGAGGGGGTTGTTATTGCGGTTTTGGACTCCGTGTTGGAAGATGAGATTCTTAAAGCACAGGAGAATGCCCCATCTAACATGCCGCATGGGAGGTTGTTTGTGCCTGGTACCCTGAGGAGAGATTTGTTTGTTGAATGTCATGACTCTCGGTTGGCAGGTCATCCTGGAATCTCTGAGACCAAGAGACTTGTGGGTCGCAGCTTTTGGTGGCCTGGATGGCAGAAGGAAGTCATTAAGTGGGTGCGTCAATGCACTGTGTGTGCTAGATCTAAGTCTTCTCATACTCCTGCTGCAGGGTTGCTTTGCCCTCTGGAGGTCCCTAGTGCACCTTGGACACATTTGGCTATGGACTTTATTACTGACCTTCCCCCTCTGAGGGCTTCACTGTCATCTGGGTGGTCGTGGACCGTTTTAGCAAGATGTGTCACTTGGTTCCTTTCATCAAATTGCCCTGCGCTAAGACTCTCGCTAAGGCCTTTGTCAAGGAAATAGTCAGACTACATGGTGTTCCTACTGACATTGTTTCTGATAGGGGACCTCAGTTTGTGGCTCGTTTTTGGCGCGCCTTTTGTGACAGGTTGGGAATTCATTTGTCGTTTTCATCCGGATATCATCCTGAGTCTAATGGCCAGACAGAAAGGAAAAACCAGGATGTTGAGCAGTTCTTGCGTTCTTTTGTGACTGATAATCAAGAGGGGTGGTCTGAGTTTCTGCCACTTGCTGAGTTTGCTCTTAACAATCATACATCCGCTTCTGCTGGTTGTTCGCCTTTTTTTTGTTGTACTGGGAGACATCCGTCTTTTGGGTCATTTTCCAAGTTGGGATCGGCTGTACCTGAAGAGGAGAATTTTTCTGGTGTGTTGCAGAGAGTTTGGACTGATGTGCGTGGTAATCTTCAGGAGGCTAACAAAAGATCCAAAGTGTATTTTGATAGAAAACGACAAGAGGTTTTGTTTGCTATTGGTGACATGGTCTGGTTGTCCTCTAAGAATCTGCGCTTGAGGATTCCGTCTAAGAAATTGGGTCCCAAGTTTGTAGGGCCCTTTAAGGTGCTTCAGGTTATTAACCAATCTGCTGTTAAGTTGGAGCTTCCCACCTCCTGGAAGATTAATCCGGTGTTTCATGTTTCTCTCTTGAAAAAGCTGAGGTCTCAGTTGGAGACGTCTCGGCCACTGTTCCCCTGGTGGTGGAGGACGGGCAATATGAGATTTCCCGCATCCTAAATTCTAGACGGTATAGAGGGGGTTTGCAGTACCTCGTCGCTTGGAAGGGTTATGGACCCCCGAGGATAACTCATGGGTGAGGGCGGATGATGTTTCTGCGTCTAGACTTGTCGGAGCGTTTCACAAGAGGTTTCCGGATAAGCCTAAGTCCTAGGGGATCCGGAGGATCCTCTTAGAAGGGAGGGTACTGTTAGAACCCTCTTGTTAGATTTTGTTTCAGTTTGCTGGTCACATGACCTTTTTTCCCTATTTAGTCTGGCTCCGCCCTTCTGGCTTTGCTGGACTTCATTGTATTATCTACTCTTAAGTTAGCCGGGTGCTTAGGTGCCTTACTCTGTCAGTTTTGCTTAATCTTAGGATCTCGTAGTAATTTGTTTTCTGTTTAATTTTCCCTGCTACAATTTCTGTTAGGAGGTGTCCACCTTTTCTCCCAGTCCCTAGATCTTATAGGGATTCCTCCCTCACAACTATAGGTCTTCGTTCAGACTAGCTGAGGACTTTAGCGGGTCTGGTCGCAGGATCAGGTTCCCCGTTACATCGTAGGGATCAAGCTCAGTTTTATTGTAGGGACAGAGTTCCCATCTTTCCTTAGTGCTTGTAGCAGTTCATAACACCCCCCTTCCCTCCCACTCCCCATGCGACTCGGCCTCGGAACCTCCCCCTATATTTTCAGCTTACCTAGGGATCCTAACAGATCTTCCTTCATGTACCATTCAGTAGATACAAATGTTAACATTATTTGTCTTATTTCGTCTCCTGAGCATACACCACTTATGAACTTTCCCAATTTACTGAAAAAAATTGCTGTTGATCTTTCCTTGCTCCTCTCCACCACCACTTTCTCTAGCATGAGTGTTTTTTTCATCTGGTTTATCACCTCTTCTCTCGAGGGAATTTCTCTCAGCAACCATTTCTGGAGAATTGCCCTTTTACTTATCATGACTATATCGTGGAAGAGAGATGGTATTGTACCCCCTTCTTTATCCCCTCCCTCCTGATGATGATAATGGAATAGCTAAGCCATTGATTCCAGCTCCATGTTCCTATTCCAGATTGTTCGAACCAACCCTGAACTTGCTTCCAAAATCCCTCAATTTTCCCGCACTGCCAAATCCCATGATATAAGTCCGTTCTTTCCGTACCACATTTCGGACAATTGATCAGTTTTTCTTGTTGTCTAATATTCAAAAAATTGAAACCATATATAGCCCTATGTATAAGTCTATATTGAGTGTCTCTCCAGATTTCGTTTACTATCTTCTTCCTTATCTCCATCCACCCCTACAAGATTTTTTCTTACCCTTCTTGGTCTCCCAACTGCTTTGCTCATCCCTCTAAAATTTTCCCTGGTATGTTGGGAACTAATGCTTCTCTCAAATCCCTATAGAGACCTGAAATGGTAATCTCATGGATGTCCTTTAAAGAAATTGTGTCCAAGTGGTTCACCTCATATTCATTGTTTATGTTGAGTAATTTCTTCATTATTCCATGCTTTATCTGTTCATACTGGAGAGTCTGAAACCGGCGCAAATCATATTTCTCTCTTATTTCCCCACACGTCATCCATCTCCGCTCTGTATCATGCATCAAGTTCCTTAAAGTCCTTATCCCCTTCTCCCTCCACTTTCTAAACAGGTCATTGTCCCTCCCCTGTGGGAAATCTGGGCTTGCCCAGATGTTAATGAATTTCGAAATATTCCATGCTAGCCCAAACTTTTTCCTAACCGCCTTCCAGGTCATAACTGTGTCCCTACATAGCAATGAGTGTATAAGATTGGGTGGTAAATTTGGTATGGATGTATGTAATATTGATCTCAGGTCCCATGGCTTACAGAATTCGGCTTCTAAAGTCCAATCAGAATGTCTACTTGTTTATCTAATGTAGTCAATTGCATGTCTCAAAATGCAAGCCAAGTTATAGCCTCTAATGTTTGGTATAACCCAAAGAGAAGGCCAAATATAAATATCCTCATCCACATAATGAACAAAAACCCAAAAAAATCATGGACTAAGCGTCATAATAAAAAAGTAAATTTTTATTTATACACATATCAATTGATAAAACCAATAAAGTCAAGTAAAAATCGTAGTAAACAATACAAGGGAGAAAGCAGCATCTAAATCTTAATCAAGTAAGTCATGTGTTATAATAATTAAATGATTTTATACAGCAATACAGACAATACATACAGTCCAAGTTGATCACAGATTTTTATATATATGCGCACACCACTAAAGTTTATTCAAGATAATAGGTATTTTTCGAATGTTTGTACATACATGTATTTGGTCAGTATAAAGATATGGGTGCTAAAGTGCCTAGTGCATAATGCATCCGATCCGTCTCATATAAAGAGACCGAATATATCTAAATATTAATAACCACAAGAGTCAATGGTCACATTAAATCTCATAATACCTAAATTTAACCAAAATTAAGGGTATATAGCCATACATAATGTAATGATAATAAATCCAAATTAACATGTGCGTACTTAGTATAGATAATAATTACAAATCTAGCACATGAGTAAGTGAAATCCTTATTAAAGGTATTTCGGATTGTATATATATCCTAATGATTACAGAATGTGATATACAAAATCATCAATAATTAGAATGTATAGCTATATATGAAATGCACACATCACATATGGAAAGGACAGCAGACTGTCATCATAATCAGTTTGGAGGTAAAAAAAAACTACCCTCCTGCTATATTGGATACAGGTGCAATCATCAATAATTAGAATGTATAGCTATATATAATGCACACATCACATATGGAAAGGACAGCAGACTGTCATCATACTCAGTTTGGAGGTAAAAAAAACTACCCTCCTGCTATATTGGATACAGGTGCCGTCACTGATGGTGCATAGGCAGGGATCAAAAGGACAGAGAAAAACACATCAAGACTTACTGAAAAAGAGAGCTGCAGGACCCCGAGGAAGCTACACAGCGAAACGCGCGTAGGGGTCCTGCAGCTCTCTTTTTCAGTAAGTCTTGATGTGTTTTTCTCTGTCCTTTTGATCCCTGCCTATGCACCATCAGTGACGGCACCTGTATCCAATATAGCAGGAGGGTAGTTTTTTTTTACCTCCAAACTGATTATGATGACAGTCTGCTGTCCTTTCCATATGTGATGTGTGCATTTCATATATAGCTATACATTCTAATTATTGATGATTTTGTATATCACATTCTGTAATCATTAGGATATATATACAATCCGAAATACCTTTAATAAGGATTTCACTTACTCATGTGCTAGATTTGTAATTATTATCTATACTAAGTACGCACATGTTAATTTGGATTTATTATCATTACATTATGTATGGCTATATACCCTTAATTTTGGTTAAATTTAGGTATTATGAGATTTAATGTGACCATTGACTCTTGTGGTTATTAATATTTAGATATATTCGGTCTCTTTATATGAGACGGATCGGATGCATTATGCACTAGGCACTTTAGCACCCATATCTTTATACTGACCAAATATATGTATGTACAAACATTCGAAAAATACCTATTATCTTGAATAAACTTTAGTGGTGTGCGCATATATATAAGAATCTGTGATCAACTTGGACTGTATGTATTGTCTGTATTGCTGTATAAAATCATTTAATTATTATAACACATGACTTACTTGATTAAGATTTAGATGCTGCTTTCTCCCTTGTATTGTTTACTACGATTTTTACTTGACTTTATTGGTTTTATCAATTGATATGTGTATAAATAAAAATTTACTTTTTTATTATGACTCTTAGTCCATGATTTTTTTTCTAATGTTTGGTAGCCTGATCCCCCCCTCTCCGTTGGTAGCATTAATTTATTAGCGTTAATCCTCGGTCTCTTTCTCTTCCACCAAAAGTGAGAGAATGCCTTCGTCAGTCTTTTTGCATCTGTATGTTTGAGAAGTAATGGGATTGTCTGCATGGAGTAAAGGAGCCTAGAAAAGCTCATCTTTTTTATCAGATGATTTCTTCCCAAAAGGGTCAGCGGAAGATTAGCCCACCACTGCAGTTCTTTCTCTATATGTTCGATTAGTGGGGAAAATTTAAGGAATATAAAGCTTTTGGATCCCTCCCCACCAGTACTCCCAAGTATTTAATTGTTTTTCTGGCAATAGGAATGTCACATAGTGAGCCTCTCTCTCTCTCTCTCTTTTTTCGCCCAAAAAGAGTATTTCACATTTATCTTTGTTAAGTCTGAATCCTGCCAATTTCCCGAACCCCTCAATTTGTGCTATAACTTCACTCAGGTGTGTTTTGGGCCTACTCACAAACAGGACACTATCATCAGCAAACAATGCCAAACACAATGCTCTTCCCCCCACTTTGATCCCTTCAAACCATTGACCATCATTCAAACGTCTGGCCAGTGGTTCAATAGCTAAATTAAATAACAAAGGTGACACCAGGCAACCCTGCCTGGTTATCTTTAACAAAGGAAACGTTCTTGATAAGAATCCCGGGGTGTTCACCCTAGCCTGAGGGTTCGCGTACAGCACCTGTACAAAGTCTCTAAAGGCTCCATGCAAACCCAGATGATCTAGCACCTGTTCCCGCCATGACCACCTCACATTATCAAATGCTTTTTCTGCATCCAAGGTGACCAAGGCTGGAATTTCTGCCCCTTTCCGCTTAGCTATGTCAATTGCCAACATTACTTTCCTAATGTTTGTCACTGCCGAGCGTCCCTTAACAAATCCCGCCTGGGGGAGATCTATTATCTCTGGCAATATCGATGCCAATCTATTAGCCATCAACTTTTCCAAAACTTTCAGATCCTGGTTGATTAACAAGATAGGCCAATAACTAGTTGGGTCCTCTAAATTCTTTCCTGCTTTAGGGATGAGCTTAATGTACAGTATGCTGTATTTAGGGTAGCCGAGACTCACTCTCCCCCTAATATCTTATTAAATAACTCCTTCAATACAGGTAAGATTTGTTCCTTTAAAATCTTGAAGAAACTGCCATTAAACTCGTCTGGCCCCGGGGCTTTCGTTGAACTCATCTCTCCTATGACTTCCCCTATTTCTTCCTCCGTCACCTCCCCATTCAATATCTGTAGATGCTCCTCCTTAAACCTAATCATTTGCGTTCCCCTTAACCACTCCTCTCCTTCCCCCTCTTCGCTAATCCCTCCTCTTTGTATAGATCTGCAAAAAATTCTCCCAGGAAATAATTTATTTCCTTCGGATCTGTTGTTTTGCTTCCCATAGCATTCCTCAGTGCTGTTATATGAGTCATTGGTCGCCTTCCCCTTGCCAAGCTTGCCATTAATTTTCCTGCCTTATTCCCGTAGCGTGTCAACTCAGCCTCCTGTTGCGTCCTGTACATATTCTCCTTCCTTTCCGCCCAGTTTTCAAAGTCTCCCTTTGCCTCCACCCACTTTGCTTTCGTCACTCTTGAAGGTTTTTCCAGAAAGACCATATATGCTTCCCTAACTAACCGACTGGCTTCTTGAAATTTTACTTGCACCTGTCGTTTTGAATTTGTTGTGTATCCCATCAACTTCCCCCTCAACACTGCCTTGGCCGTCTCCCAAAACAACCCTATCTCTTCTCTATGTTCCTGATTCGTCAGTGTGTAGTCCACCCACTACTCTCTCAAAATCCTGTGAAAGTTTTCGTCTGTCGCCAAGAAAATGGGGAATCGTCAAATATAGTCCTGTCCTCTCTGAGCTTTGTCAACTACACTTACTACCACTGGACTATGGTCTGAAATATCCATATTTTCCATATCAATCTCCTCCACCCTCTGCATCAAAGTCTCACTTGTCAAGAGACGATCAATGCGTGACCACGAGTCATGCGGGTGTGAGTAGTGCATAAACTCTCTCTCTTGTGGATGATACATTCTCCAACTGTCGTGTAGGGACGTGGCTTCCAACATCACTTTTAAAGGTCCCTCAGTATGCCTTCCCTGTTTCCCCTGGCTTCTCCTGTCTTCTTCCTGGGAGACTACAGTGTTAAATTCACCTCCCACCATTTTACACACTTCCCTATCAAGTAATATCCTGCTTTTTAAAAAAAAAAAATTTTGTTCAGTGTTGGGAGCGTAAACATTGTGGATACTAAAAGTGCCCTGAGTGCCAGAGATCTTGATATGTAGGTATCTTCCGTCCTCATCTGATTCTTGTGACTCCACCGTGTGTGCCAAACTCTTGTTGATCAGAATGAGCACTCCTGCCTTCCTACCTTGTGATGCCGACCCATACACCTTTCCCACCCACATCTTGTTCATACGGAAGAAATCCTCTTTCTGCAAATATGTCTCCTGTAATAAAGCAATATCAGTTTTAAGCCTCTTGAGGTGACGTAAAATAATATTTCGTGTTTGTGTGGAGATCTAAGTCCCTTGACATTCCATGTTACTATCCTAACCATAATCCCTTGAAATGGTTGCTCTTTTTCCTGGCCGTGTCACCTGAACTAGAAAAACTACTTTCCAATTCCCCCTCCCCTCCCCCCTCAACTGATTTCAACTGTACATAAACATTTTTCCACTTCCATTTTTTCTGAGATGCTTAATTAACCTCCCAAACCACTGCTATAAGTCGAACCCTCTTGACACCCCTTTCCTGTTGTCTCCCTCCTCCCCTCTCATAAACTCCCACCAATTCCGTCCTTTCCCATACTTTTTTGCAGATTTACCAAGATATGACACTTCTAGTTAGGAGACAGAGAAAAGCACAAGACGTAATGATACGCTTATCACCGTATTTCTCCTCCCAACGGCTTCTTTAGCAATGATCTTTTGTGGCTTACCCACCTTGTGGAGTGTATCAATGACGGCCTTCTGGACATCTGTCAAGTCAGCAGTCTTCCCCGTGATTGTGGAGCCTACTGAAACAGACTAAGGGATCTTTTTAAACGCTTAGGATGCCTTTGCAGGTGCTTTTTGATAATTATTCTAATTTACTGAGATAATGACTTTTGGTTTTTCATTGGCTGTAAGCCATAATCATCAACATAAACAGAAATAAACACTTGAAATAGATCACTCTGTTTGTATTGACTCTATGTAATATATGAATCTCACTTTTTGTATTGAAGAACCGAAATAAACTTTTTGATGATATTCTAATTTTGTAAGAAGCACCTGTATATGCTGTGTGTATGAATGTGCCCCTGTGCAACGGCTGTGCCCGACTGTGCATGAACATGATCAGATATACCACAGTTACTGGCCAGGGGAAGAAGCAAAAAACTATGCAGACAGGACAGCATGGAATCGCAGCCAATTCTTTCTTTGAGGTAAAACATTGCAAAGATTCAGCTGTGATTCCATGCTCTAATGTCTGTATACTCTTTCCTTTTCTCCCCTGCCCAGGAGATATCGTATTGTTACGGACTTACCTGGTTTGGAGTAGTGATATTGCAACCACTAGGGGCAGCACCGGCAGGTAGCGTAGTCAGGGAAGACAGAGGTCGATATCAGGAGCAGCAATGTAGTTTGAAGGAATAAGCAGGAATCGTAGTCAAGGAAGCCAGAGGTCGATAACAGGTGAAGCAATGTCGTTTGAAGGAATAAGCAGGAATTGTAGTCAAGGAAGCCAGAGGTCGATATCAGGTGAAGCAATGTCGTTTGAAGGAATAAGCAGGAATTGTAGTCAAGGATGCCAGAGGTTGATATCAGGTGAAGCAATGTTACATAGTCTAGGAAGCCAGAGGTCATTACCAGCAACAGCAATGTCGTTTGAAGGAATAGCAGATGGAAGGAAGGATGATTAGAGGCTGCAAGGAATCATGCAAGGAAGGAGAGCAAGGCCAGATTTAAATAGGTTGGGCAATCAGGATGAGCCAATCAGGGACTCAAGGTGGTGACCAACAGGAACTCAGGGTGGAAACCATCAGCAACAACATAGGTACAAGTATTTGGATTAGCACGGAACTGTCCATCGAGCTGAATAGCTACCTTCTGGTGCACAGAAGCTGCTGGGTTCGAATGATCAGACCATATCCCTGCACAGTAAGACACAGCCATTACACAGTACACAGCAAGGCCAGATTTAAAAGATTATCTCAGTACATGACAATTTTTTTAAACGCATCTAATTTTGGAGTATATTTTTATTCCATTTTTATTCCAAGATTTGTTGATTAAAATATACTTTTGCTCGTGGCACAACCACTTTAAGTTATGTGTAATAATTAGAACACAGGGAAAAAATATTGAACATACAGTGGGTTCAGGAAGTATTTAGACCCCTGAAAATTTTTCACTCTTTGTTACATTGCAGCCATTTGGTAAATGCAAAAAAGTTCATTTTTTTTCTCATTAATGTACATTCTGCATCTCATCTTGACTGAGAAAAACAGAAATATAGAAATTTTTTCAAATTTATTAAAAAAGAAAAACTGAAATATCACATGGTAATAAGTATTCAGACCCTTTGCTCAGACACTCATATTTAAGTCACATGCTGTCCATTTCTTTGCAATCCTCCTTGAGATGGTTCTCCTTCATTGGAGTCCAGCTGTGTTTAATTAAACTGATAGAACTTTATTTGTAAAGGCACACACCTGTCTATATAAGACCTCAAAGCTCACAGTGCATGTCAGACTAAATGAGAATCATGAGGTCACAGGAACTGGCCAAGGAACAGAGACAGAATAATGGCAAGGCACACATCTGGCCAAAGTTACAAAAGAATTTCTGCAGTACTCAAGGTTCCTAAGAGCACAGTGGCCTCCATAATCCTTAAATGGAAGAAGTTTGGGACCACCAGAAGTCTTCCTAGACCTGGCCGTCCAGCCAAACTGAGCAATCGTGGGAGAAGAGCCTTGGTGAGAGAGGTAAAGAAGAACCCTAAGATCATTGTGGCTGAGCTCCACAGATGCAGTAGGGAGATGGTAAAAAGTTACACAAAGTCAACTATTACTGCAGCCCTCCACCAGTCAGGATTTTATGGCAGAGTGGCCCGACAGAAGCCTCTCCTCAGAGCCAGACATATGAAAGCCTGCATAGAATTTGCTAAAAAACACTTGAAGGACTCCAAGACTATGAGAAATAAGATTCTCTGGTCCGTCGTAGGCGTCATGGTATAAATCCCGTTCCTGCGGGTCGGGTGACCGGGGTCACTGAAAGGTCACCCGACCCACAGGCACAAGACCCTTTGTTTGGAGGCCAAAGGGCACTGCTTATCACCACAAAAACACCAGAAGGTGGGAACATCATGGTGTGTGGCTGTTTTTAAGCATATGGCACTGGCAAACTTCATATAATTGAAGGAAGGATGAGTGGACAAATGTACTGAGACATTCCTGATAAAAATCTGCTGACTTCTACCAGGATGATGAAGATAAAACTAGGGTGGATATTTCAGAAAGAAAATAATGCCAATCACACAGCCAAAGAAACTCTCAATTGGTTTCAAAGATAGAAAATAAAGCTGCTTGAATGGCCCAGCCAATCACCTGACCTGAACCCAGTAGAAAATTTATGGAAGGAATTAAAGCTTAGAGCTCATAGAAGAGGCCCACGGAATCTTTATTTGAAGAGTGGAAGAATGGTCCAAAATCACACATGAGCAATGTTTGTGACTAGTTTCTCCAAATAGGAGGCATAGAGAAGCTGTCATCACCATAAAAGGCTTTTGTGTGAAGTATTAATTACATTTCAGTAAGAGTGTTCAAACCTTTTTTCTGTGTAATTTCCCATTATTATTTACATAAACAACCCATTTAAAAATTCAATGTTTATTAAAGATATTAAAATATACTAGAAAAAAATCCCACCTAAGTTGAGTAAAGTGCTATATACGATTCACAACCTTTTGTTAATTTAATATAACAGTCAATAAAAGTACCCAAGTAGAGGGGTAATAACTGTACTCGGGATTCCCTAGTCTCACCCTTACTATTTGTGGAGGTTCCGCTTGTGCTCTATGCAGAGGTGCCACAGCATCCCTGCATATAGCAGAAATCATAGCCTCCTTTGAATCTCTGCCACATTTTATAGACAGTCTTCTTGGATATCTCTTACTTGGATATCGCAACTATTTAGCATATGATTAGTTATGCAGATTCTTGTCATGTAACTGTACTGATACTGTTTTGCTCCTAAAGATCTACAATTTAATTTTTATTATTTTGTTAGTATTTTGTAAATCCACCTTTGGATTTAAACACTGTCTGAATCATTCTGGGCATGTTCTCGATCAGATTCAAACATGTGTCGACAGAAATTTAATCTCAGATCTCTTCTACACGTTCCCAAAGTTGGTGCACACTGGTCGACTCACTTGGGTATGTATACCATTTTTTCTTCAATTCTACCCACAAATGTTTCATTGGTTTGAAGTCTGGTGATTGTGGGAGCTATTCCAGCACCTCTACTTAATTGTTCTTGAACCATTTCTTCGCCAATCTCCACCTATGCTTCATGTTATTGTCCTGTTAGAACACTATGTAGTCCTTTTCATACCCATAGTACTTGAAATAGCTTGTCTTGTAGAATACTCACATATAGCTCAGCACTGAGACCATAATCAATCCTGGTCAAATATCCAATGCATTTGGCTGTGAAACAACCCCATAACATCAGGCTTCCTCCACCGAACTTGACATTTCCTTCAATTTTGCAATCTGTTAACCTCTTTTTCCCGTTTCTTTCAGACCCATTTGCTATTGACTTTCTTGTCATTGCTCCAAATCACCCTTTTCAAACCTTTAAATGTCCACTTTTAGTATTTGTTTATGACACTTCTTATCACAATATTGAACTTGAGGCTTCTTCACCTTTTTTTGGGCCAACATTCCAGACTTGTGTAATTTGCGTCACACGGTGCTTGCATTGATGTCTGTGATCTCACTATTATGAAGCATATGGACCACCTCCACTGCCGTGTTTGCTGCGCCAAAACTGATAGACCTTGGTATGACCAGACTTGCTGACTCCAATATTTTGCCTGGATGTCCACTTTAGCTTCTGAATGGATGGATTGTCTTCATTTTGTATTCTTCCAACTGTCATGGCACTCACATAAATAAACAGTCTTGTGGCTTGCCATCACAGCTACACAGTAAACAAAGACCAGTGCGTGAAGCACAAGTGAGCGATATTTCAGGTGAGTGATGGCTGTTTTATTGTTTTACTTTATCCACTTTGCTCACCAATTTTTTTCTGAATGTGGAAAATCTCTTTAAATAGGGGAAACCAATTTAATCATTAGACAGGCTTCTTTAAGATAAGAAACATTAGTAAGTGATACTGAAAAGAGAAGGCATATTACTTTTCATAAAAACATTTAAGGCCCCTATACACATTATTATTATTATTTATTAGTGTTATTATTTATTATTATAGCACCATTTATTCCTTGCCGCTTTACTTGTGAAAAGGGGTATACATAATAAAACAAGTACAATAATCATGAACAATACAAGTCACGTGATGGTCTGATATGTTCCAGAGTAGGGGGGATGCACGGGAGAAACTTTGTATGCAATTATGACACATTAAAATAATGTTGTCAGAACCCGCCAATATTGCCAGTTAAATCTGTATGGGGGCCTCTCGACTCTCCCCCGACAGATGATGTAGGGTGATGTTAGGGCCCCATCTCACATAGCGAGATCGCTACCGAGATCACTGCTAAACAGCGATCTCAGCAGCGATCTCGCTATGTCTGACACGTACCAGCGATCAGGCCCCTGCTGTGAATCGCTGGTCGCGTCAGAAATGTCAGGACTTTTTTTTGATCGCTGGTCTCCCGCTGGCCAGCACGCATCGCTGTGTGTGACAGGCAGGAGACCAGCGATCAGCTGATAGCCAAGGTAAACATCGGGTTTCCAGGTGCGGGGCTGTGCCTGGAAACCCGACGTGTACCTTGGATACCAGCGCGCTGCTGCAGGGGAGCTGGTAACCAAGGTACACGTCGGGTTTCCAGGCACCGCGCAGCACCTGGAAACCCGATGTTTACCTTGGTTACCAGCTGATCGCTGGTCTCCTGTCTGTCACACGCAGCGATGCGTGCTGACCAGCGGGAGACCAGCGATCTAAAAAAACTAGGCGACGTTACCCACAGTGTCGCTGTCCTGATCGCTGCCTGAGCTGCCTGTTTGGCAGCGATCATGTAGCGACACACCAGCGATCCTGATTGTTGTTGGGATCGCTGGTGTGTCGCTATGTGAGACGGGGCCTTTAGGATTCAGTAAGTCCAATTTAATTGTGCTTGGCAAGATAAGCTTCTCATAGAGAACATATGAGCTAAGCAATGGTGTGTATGGAGTCGATTGAGATAGCTACCTGCTAAATGATGGTACCCCTAAAGGTACTGCCACACTAAACGCTCCCGCTAACGATCACAATAACGACGCATACTAATGCAATGTTTTTGTGATCGTTTTAATGTCGCTAGTAGCTGCCACACTTAGCGATCTCGTTAACGTCGCATAAGCGGTTAGCGATCTCCTTAACGAGTTTGGCGGTACAAAACAGCGCACATCGCTCACAACATCGCTCACAAAAGGTGCCAGACACAGCGATATAAGCTCACCAGCGGGACGCCAACGATAAAAATAGGGTCCAGAACGCTAGTGAACGATGAGCGAGATCACAGCAGGGGCCACGTCGCTAGTACATGCCACACACAACAACGTCACTAACGAGATCGCTAAATAGTGACGTTTTTTAGCGAACTCGTTAGCGACGCTGTTTAGTGTGGCATACCCTTAACACTTATCTATGTAAATGGGGGCTTAACTCCTTAATTCTGATATTTGGGAGCAATTTAGTGGAAGCAGATGATATGCAAGCTGTTCTTTGTTTGGTCATCCTATAGAGTCCTAACACAATAAAAAGAATTCTCCAAAAGGGAATGCAGTGAAATAGCTTCTGTGACATAATAAGCAGTTTACTATCTCATACTTAGTAGCAGATAAAGTGGCATGTCATTCAAGGGGAAGGGGCCATGAGTATGTGTATGAGTCACTATTACAGATAGGGATTAGCTAAATTGTCACTAAATCATGTTCTCTGCAGTTTTCACAACAAAAGCTAAGTGTGAAACTAAAATATATATTAGAAGACTATTTTATTATGCTATCACTTGGTTTTATGACCAATAATATTGGGTCCTATTTGGCATAGCCGCTTGTGCTTACTATAGATAGCTGTGTCTGCTACATCTCCAGACTGATTGTGGCTGACCATTGACATGAGTATTAACAGTGCACGCCAGATTTAACCATCAGCACTTTCCTAGGAAAGTCAATACTATTAGATTTTACCCCCTGGGTGAAGTGGTGACAGTAAAGGGTATGCCACACTAAACAGCGTCGCTAACGAGATCGCTAAAATACGTCACTATTTAGCGATCTCGTTCGTGACGCTATTGTGTGTGGCATGTAGCAACGACGTGGCCCCTGCTGTGATCTCGCTGATCGTTCACTAGAGTTCTGGACCGTATTTTGATCGTTGGCGTCCCGCTGGTGAGCCTATATCGCTGTGTCTGGCACCTTTTGTGAACGATGTGCGCTGTTTTTTACATCACAATGACCGCCAAAGTCGTTAATGAGATCGCTAACCGCTTATGCATCGTTAACGAGATCGCTAAGTGTGGCAGCTACTAGTGACATTAAAACGATCACAAAACGATCGCATTAGTATGCGTCGTTATTGTGATCGTTAGCGGGAGCGTTTAGTGTGGCAGTACCTTAACACCATCTTGTTCACACTGAAAGCATGCTATTTGAACTTATCTCAAATTACAAATTTGCAGACAATGACAGCTGGACATAGAAGGAAATATACAGTGGGGGAAATAAGTATTTGATTAATTGCTGACTGACAAAGACATGAACAGTCTATAATTTTAAGGGTAGTTTAATTTTAACATTGAGAGATAGAATATCAAAAATAAAATCTAGAAAATCACATTGTTTAAATTATACAAATTAATTTGCATTTTTCAGTGAGAAATAAGTATTTGATCCCCTACCAACCATTAAGAATTCTGGCTCCTACAGACCAGTTAGATGCTCCTAATTAACTCATTACCTGCATTGAAGACAGCTGTCTTACATAGTCACCTTTATAAAAGACTCCTGTCCAGACTCAATTAGGCTAGGTTCACATTAGCGTTTGAGTCTGCAGCGTGGTGCTGCGGACTTCTTTCCTTAAAGCTCTGCCTACTTCTGCATGGCTCCACCTACTTCCACATGGGTCCTGTATACCTATTTTTAACATTGGGTACGCAGGGACATGCGTTGTATGGGGATGTGTCCACGTGCGGCGTTTTGACATGCCCGCCGAACGCAAGAAAACTGTTGCGTTCGGAGGGCACTTCAAAACACCGCACACGAACGCATCCGCATACAACACATATCCCTGTGTACCCAATGTTAACCCCTTCATGACCCAGCCTATTTTGACCTAAATGACCTGGCCATTTTTTGCAATTCTGACCAGTGTCACTTTATGAGGTAATAACTCAGGAACGCTTCAACGGATCATAGCGATTCTGATATTGTTTTTTCGTGACATATTGGGCTTCATGTTAGTGGTAAATTTAGGTCGATAATTTTTGCGTTTATTTGTGAAAAAAATGGAACTTTGGCCAAAATTTTGAAAATTTCGCAATTTTCAAATTTTGAATTTTTATTCTATTAAAGCAGAGAGTTATGTGGCACAAAATAGTTAATAAATAACATTTCCCACATGTCTACTTTACATCAGCACAATTTTGGGAACAACATTTTTTTTTGTTAGGAAGTTATAAGGGTTAAAAGTTGACCAGCGATTTCTCATTTTTACAGCAAAATTTACAAAACCATTTTTTTTAGGGACCACCTCACATTTGAAGTCACTTTGAGGGGTCTATATGGCAGAAAATACCAAAAAGTGACACCATTATAAAAACTGCACCCCTCAAGCTTCTCAAAACTACATTCAAGAAGATTATTAACCCTTCAGGTGCTTCACAGGAACTAAAGCAACGTGGAAGGAAAAAATGGACATTTTAATTTTTCCAACAAAATTTTTCTTTAGCATCAATTTTTTCATTTTTGCATGGGCAACAGGATAAAATGGATCCTAATATTTGTTGGGCAATTTCTCCTGAGTACACAGATACCTCATATGTGGTCATAAACCACTGTATGGGCGCACGGCAGGGCTCAGAAGGGAAGGAGCGCCATTTGACTTTTTGAATGGAAAATATGCTGGAATATTTAGCGGTTGCCATGTCGCATTTGGAGAGTCCCTGTGTGCCTAAACATTGGAGCTCCCCCACAAGTGACTCCATTTTGGAAACTAGACCCCCCAAGGAACTTATCTAGATGCAGAGTGAGCACTTTGAACCCCAGGTGCTTCACAAATTAATCCGTAAAAAAAAGAAAGTACTTTTTTTTTCACAAAAATTTTCTTTTAGCCTCAGTTTTTTCATTTTCACATGGGCAACAGGATAAAATGGATCCTAAAATTTGTTGGGCAATTTCTCCTGAGTACACCGATACCTCATATGTGGTCATAAACCACTGTTCGGGCGCACGGCAGGGCTCAGAAGGGAAGGAGCGCCATTTGACTTTTTGAATGGAAAATATGCTGGAATATTTAGCGGTTGCCATGTCGCATTTGAAGAGTCCCTGTGTGCCTAAACATTGGAGCTCCCCCACAAGTGACCCCATTTTGGAAACTAGACCCCCCAAGGAACTTATCTAGATGCAGAGTGAGCACTTTGAACCCCAGGTGCTTCACAAATTGATCCGTAAAAAAAAGAAAGTACTTTTTTTTCACAAAAATTCTCTTTTAGCCTCAGTTTTTTCATTTTCACATGGGCAACAGGATAAAGTGGATCCTAAAATTTGTTGGGCAATTTCTCCTGAGTACACATATACCTCATATGTGGTCATAAACCACTGTTTGGGCGCACGGCAGGGCTCAGAAGGGAAGGAGCGCCATTTGACTTTTTGAATGGAAAATTAGCTTATCACGAACACCGCACTGCACTTGCTCACTGAGCCAGTGCGCGTGTCCTGAATAAGACAGACTGCGCTCAAAGATACCTGTGGAGCGGGGCAGTAGCGATGAAGATGCGTGCTTCAGACTAACAGGACCCTAAGCACGTGACTGCCAAGGGGCGGCGCCGGCCACAGGTCTCTCAGAGGGAGCAGTAACAGACAGAGAATGCTTCAGGCCAGAGGACCTTAAGCACGTGACTGCTGGTGGGCGTGGCCTAAGCTCCAGAGAGCTATGAGCAGAAAGAAAACTCCTAGAAGGGTAACTACGGGACAGAGTTACCAAGGGGCATAGACAAAACGGATAGTCAGGATAGCCAGGTCATACACAGAGGGAGCAACGCAGTACAAGTGGAGCAGGCAGAGAATAACCAGAACGTAGCCAAGGGATCAGAAAACCAGAACGAGCAAATACACAGTACCAAGACAGTAGACAAGCTCACAACGAAGAGACGGACCGGGTCAAAACCAAACAAGCAACAAGATCAGGCACAAGGCACAGGCACACAGGAGGTCAATTAACTCAGCCGAGGGCAGGAGTATAACTGACACCAGACCTAGGTCAATTGGCAACTAAATAGCCGCCCTCTGCCAGAGAGAGGCTGAAACCATTAACCCCAGTCTGACCAGGACAGGGCAAAGACAAAACCCCGTCCTGGGTCATGACAGTACCCCCCTCTCAACGGGGGGCCACCGGACCCCCGGGTTTCTCAGGACACCTGGCATGAAAGGCCCGGACCAACTGATCCTCATGAACAGATCGGGCAGGAACCCACGACCGGTCCTCTGGACCGTAGCCTTTCCAATGTATCAGATACTGAAGAGCACGACGGACAAACCTAGAGTCAAGAATTCGTTCCACCTCATACTCAGACTGCCCATCTACCAAAACCGGTGGTGGGGAAGACAACGATCCTTCCCTACAGGACCCCACAGGTTTCAAAAGGGCCCTATGGAAAACGTTGGGAATCCGTAGAGACGGAGGGAGACGCAAGCGAAATGCCACCGGGTTAACTGCTTCCGTAATTTCATAAGGACCAATAAATTTAGGTCCAAGTTTCACAGAGGGGACCTTGAGCCTTATATTCCTAGTAGATAACCATACCTTATCCCCAACCTGGAACACCGGCCCCACAGACCGTTTTTTGTCAGCAAAAAACTTATATTTAGACTGAGCCTTCGTAATGTTCCTTTGGACCTCCTGCCATAACTCCCCCAATTGCTGTATTGTCCCATCCGCCCCAGGACACCCAGAGTCCAAACGGGAGAACTCCCCAAAATGTGGATGAATCCCATAATTGCAGAAAAAGGGAGATGTGCCCGTAGACTGGTTAGTGCGGTTGTTAAACGCGAACTCAGCCAAAGGTAACGCAGTACACCAATCATCCTGTCGGGCTGAGGTCAGGCAACGCAGGATTTGCTCTAAAGACTGATTGGTCCGCTCAGTCTGCCCATTAGTCTCTGGATGATAAGCGGATGAAAAAGACAGATCAATACCCAACCTCTTACAAAATGCCCTCCAAAATCTGGAAACAAATTGTACCCCCTATCAGACACCACATTCAAGGGTACCCCATGCAACCGCACCACATGCTCAACAAACAATCTGGACAACGTTTCTGCATTAGGTAAAGCCGACAAGGGTACAAAATGTGCTTGTTTACTAAACCTGTCCACCACTACCCAAATGACGGTATTACCCTTGGAAGGAGGAAGGTTGGTGATAAAATCCATGGACAAATGGGTCCATGGTCTATCAGGAATTGGCAGTGGCACCAATTCCCCGGCCGGCCGGTTATGGGGGGTTTCGCACGGGCACATACCCCACAAGCAGACACAAATTCCCCAACATCAGAGGCTAAAGAAGACCACCAGAATATCCTAGAGATGGCCCTCCAGGTAGCCGAGATCCCAGGATGTCCACCCAGAACTGAGTCGTGGAATTCCCGAAGGACCCTGAGACGAAATTGAACTGGTACAAAAAGTTTATCCACCGGCTTAGCCGGAGGGGCAAGAGACTGAGCTTCCCGAATCTCCTGCTCCAACCCAGCAGAAACAACTGCCACCACCACCCCAGGCTGAAGAATGGAGGATGGAGGTTCGGGGGGAGACACCGGATCCAGACTGCATGACAAGGCATCAGCCTTGACATTTTTGGATCCTGGCCGAAAAGTGATGGAGAACTGGAATCTGGAAAAAAAAAGCGACCATCTTGCCTGTCTAGGAGTCAACCTTTTAGCAGACTCAATGTAAGCTAGGTTCTTGTGGTCCGTAACCACGGTAATAGGATGGACAGCACCCTCCAAAAAATGCCTCCATTCTTCAAAGGCCAACTTCACGGCCAGAAGTTCTCGATTCCCAACATCATAGTTTCTCTCCGCAGGAGAGAATTTCTTAGAGAAAAAGGCACAGGGTCTCAAATTAGTCAAAGTGGCGGGTCCCTGGGACAACACTGCCCCCACTCCCACCTCCGAGGCGTCCACCTCAACAATAAATGGTTCAGACGGGTCCGGTTGAATAAGAACCGGAGCAGACAAGAAAGATTTTTTTAAGAACTGAAACGCCGCCACCGCTGCGGCTGACCAATTCTTGACATCAGCCCCCTTTTGAGTCAGATCTGTGAGAGGTTTAACTACCTGCGAGAACCCCCTTATAAACTTGCGATAGTAATTTGCGAATCCTAAGAAACGCTGCAGAGCCTTCAAATCACGAGGTTGTACCCAATCAACAATGGCCTGCACCTTATTAGGATCCATGCGATACCCCTCAGCAGACACAATGAACCCCAGAAACAACAGTTCCTGAACGAAAAATGAACATTTCTCTAGCTTAGCAAAGAGACAGTTCTCCCGGAGCCTTTGGAGAACTGTCCGAAGATGATCAATGTGAGTTTGTTTATCAGGCGAGTAGATAAGAATGTCATCCAAATACACAACCATAAAACGCCCAATAAAGTCAGAGAACACATGATTAATAAAATTTTGGAAGACTGCTGGTGCGTTGGTCAGACCGAAAGGCATGACCAAGTTTTCAAACAACCCTTCAGTAGTGAGAAAAGCAGTCTTCCACTCATCCCCCTCCCGGACCCGGATAAGGTTATATGCCCCCCGCAGATCCAATTTCGAAAACCACTTAGCCCCAGACAACTGGTTGTACAAATCAGGAATAAGTGGGAGGGGGTAAGTATTTCTCACAGTTATCTTATTTAACTCTCGAAAATCGAGGCATGGGCGCAAACCACCGTCTTTTTTCTTAACGAAAAAGAACCCCGCCGCCATGGGGGAAACAGAAGGACGAATGTGTCCCTTACGAAGGCTCTCGGAAATGTATTCTTTCATAGCAGCCCGCTCGGGACCCGAGAGGTTATACAAGCGGGCCTTGGGCAATTTACTACCTGGAACCAGGTCAATGGCACAATCAAATGGGCGGTGTGGTGGTAAAACTTCAGCCTCTTTTTCAGAGAAAACGTCCGCATAGTCCTTCAGGTACTCCGGAATACCTTCCAGACCAACGGACGACACAGACACAGTAGCAAGACATTTTTCAGAACAATTAGATCCCCATTTAACAATATCACGGGAATCCCAGTCAATAATCGGGTTATGCCGTTACAACCAGTGAAACCCTAACACCAGGCCAGCAGAGAGGTTATCCAAAACAAAACATGACATACGCTCCTGGTGAAGGGCCCCCACCCTGAGGGTGAATTCTTCAGAGACAAAATGGACACCGTCCTTGGTGAGAGGTGTAGAATCAATGGCCATTATTTTTATAGGAGTCTCCAACCTAACTGTCCCTAATCTACAGCTGGCCACCAGCTTAGAGTCAATCAGGTTCAAGGATGATCCACAGTCCACAAAAGCTGAAGTAAGGAAAAAGCAGTTCTTCACACCAAGTTCCACCTTTAACAGTATCTTAGAAAATGAAGGAAAGGGTACCTGAGAGTCTGAGTGACCTCCACGATGATCACCCAGACTCAGTCGCTTGTTAGTCGGTGGGCAGGAGGGACAGTTCTTTTTCCAATGTCCAGGATCACCGCAGTAAAAACACAGCTTTTCTAAACGCCTCCGTCTCCTTTCTTTCTCTTTGAGGTCGATGGCTCCCATCTCCATGGACTCCAATACAGGACTGGCTCCCCTTCCACTGGAGAAAAGTGGTGTCTCAACCTGCATCACACCTCTCGCCCGCAGCCTGCGATCCATTCGGACGGCCTGCGTCATGGCGTCCTCCAGAGAATCAGGCGGAGGGTGGAGTGCCAAGGCATCTTTCAGACGTTCAGACAGGCCTCTACGGAACAAGCCCCGGAGGGCGGCATCATCCCAACAGACCTCAGCAGCCCAGCGTCTGAACTCTGAGCAAAACCACTCGGCTGAGTGTTTCCCCTGACATACACTCATCACCATGTCCTCAGCCATCAGCACTCGATCAGGCTCATCATAAATATGCCCCAGGGCCTCAAAAAATGCATCCACAGTCATTCTCTCAGGGGCAGTGATAGGAAGGGAAAAAGCCCAAGCCTGGGGGGCTCCCTTAACAGAGACATAATGACCCCCACCCTCTGACTTTCATCCCCAGAAGAGTGCGGTCTTAAAGAAAAAAAAAGCTTACAGCCCTCTTTGAAGACTTTAAATTCCTTTCTATCTCCGGAAAAGGTATCCGGTAATTTAACCAGGGGCTCTGGGGAAACTAATGTAACATCTTGAACCCCTGTCCCATGAGCACCAGATGATAAAGCCCCCTGCACAGTGTCAGCCATCAGCTGCTGAGACTGAGCCAGAACTTGCTGTTCCTCATTCAGTGTCTGAGACATCTGAGTCAGGTGCTTTACCTGCTCAGAAAGGGCATACATAGGATCCATAACACACACAGGAAAAAAAAAAAAGTAGCGGTCAGTTATAATATCACGAACACCGCACTGCACTTGCTCACTGAGCCAGTGCTCGTGTCCTGAATAAGACAGACTGCGCTCAAAGATACCTGTGGAGCGGGGCAGTAGCGGTGAAGATGCGTGCTTCAGACTAACAGGACCCTAAGCACGTGACTGCCAAGGGGCGGCACCGGCCACAGGTCTCTCAGAGAGAGCAGTAACAGACAGAGAATGCTTCAGGCCAGAGGACCTTAAGCACGTGACTGCTGGTGGGCGTGGCCTAAGCTCCAGAGAGCTATGAGCAGAAAGAAAACTCCTAGAAGGGTAACTACGGGACAGAGTTACCAAGGGGCATAGACAAAACGGATAGTCAGGATAGCCAGGTCATACACAGAGGGAGCAACGCAGTACAAGTGGAGCAGGCAGAGAATAACCAGAACATAGCCAAGGGATCAGAAAACTAGAACGAGCAAATACACAGTACCAAGACAGTAGACAAGCTCACAACGAACAGACGGACCGGGTCAAAACCAAACAAGCAACAAGATCAGGCACAAGGCACAGGCACACAGGAGGTCAACTAACTCAGCCGAGGGCAGGAGTATAACTGACACCAGACCTAGGTCAATTGGCAACTAAATAGCCGCCCTCTGCCAGAGAGAGGCTGAAACCATTAACCCCAGTCTGACCAGGACGGGGAAAAGACAAAACCCCGTCCTGGGTCATGACATAGCTCCAGTCGTTAGCGGACACCATGTCATGTTTGGAGAGCCCCTGTATGCCTAAACTTTGGAGCTCCCCCACAAATGACCCCATTTTGGAAACTAGACCCCCTAAGAAACTTATGCAGATGCACAGTGAGCACTTTGAACCCCCAGGTGCTTCACAAAAGTTTATAACGCAGAGCCGTGAAAATAAAAAATCTTTTTTTTTTCTCAAAAAATGATTATTTAGCCCCCTATTTTTTATTTTCACAATGGTTACAGGAGAAATTGGACCCCAAAAGTTGTTGTCTAATTTGTCCTAAGTACGCTAGTACCTCACATGTGGGGGAGAACCACTGTTTGGGCACACGTCAGGGCTTGGAAGGGATGTAGTGACGCTTTGAAATGCCGACTTGATGGAATGGTCTGCGGGCGGGCAGAGCCCCTGATGTGCCTAAACAGTAGAAACCCCCCACAAGTGACCACATTTTGTAAACTAGACCCCTCAAGGAACTTAACTAGATGTGTGGTGAGCACCTTGAACCCCCAAGTGCTTCACAGAAGTTTGTAATGCAGAGCCGTGAAAATAAAAAATCATTTTTTTTCCTCAAAAACTGATTTTTTTAACCCGCAATTTTTTATTTTCACAAGGGTAACAGGAGAAATTGGACCACAAAAGTTGTTGTACAGTTTGTCCTGAGTACACTGGTACCCCATATGTGGGGGGGAACCACTGTTTTGGTGCATGGGAGAGCACAGAAAGGAAGGAGCGCCATTTTGGAATGCAGACTTGATGGAATGTTCTGTGGGCGTCATGTTGCGTTTGCAGAGCCCCTGATGTGCCTAAACAGTAGAAACCCCCCACAAGTGACCCCATTTTGGAAACTAGACCCCCAAGGAGCTTATCTAGATGTGTAGTGAGCACTTTGAACCCCAAGGGCTACACAGAAGTTTATAACGCCGGGCCATGAAAATAAAAAAATCATATTTTTTCCACAAACATGATCTTTTAGTCCCCAATTTTTTTATTTTCCCAAGGGTAACAGGAGAAATTAGACCTCAAAAGTTGTTGTCCAATTTGTCCTGAGTATGCTGATATCCCATATGTGGGAGAAAACTACTGTATGAGCACACTTCGGGGCTCAGAAGGGAAGTAGTGACGTTTTGAAATGCCGACTTGATGGAATGGTCTGCGGGCGTCATGTTACGTTTGCAGAGTCCCTGATATGCCTAAACAGTATAAACTCCCCACAAGTGACCCCATTTTGAAAACTAGACCCCGCAAGGAACGTATCTAGATGTGTGGTGAGCACTTTGAACCCCCAAGTTCTTCACAGAAGTTTATAACGCAGAGCCGTGAAAATAAAAAATCATTTTTTTTCCACAAAAATAATTTTTTAGTCCCCAATTTTTTTTTTACCAACAGTAACAGGAGAAATTAGACCCCCAAAGTTGTTGTGCAATTTTTCCCGAGTACGCTGATACCCCATATGTGGGGGTAAACCACTGTTTGGGCACACGTCGGGCTTGGAATAAAGGGAGCACTGTTTGACTTTTTGAACGCAAAATTTGCAGGAATCAATGGTGGCGCCATGTCGCGTATGGAGACCCCCTGATGTGCCTAAATAGTGGAAACCCCTCAATTCTAACTCCAACCCTAACCCCAACACACCCCTAACCCCAACCCCTACACACCCCTAACCCTAATACAAACCCTAACCATAACCCTAACCCCAACACACCCCTAACCCTAATCCCAACTCTAACCATAAACCTAACCACAAGCCTAACCCTAATCCCAACCCTAACCCCAAAACACCCCTAACGCTTATCCTAACTCTAACCCTAACCACAAACCTAACCCTAATCCCAACCCTAACCCTAATTCCAACCCTAACCCTAATTCCAACCCTTACCCTAGTTCTAACCCTAACCCTAGTTCTAACCCTAAGGCTGGGTTCATATTGCGTTTTACCAGCCCGTTCAACACGTAGCGTTGACGGGCTGGTAACGGTATAGCATAACGCGATCGCTTTATGCTATACCCGCTAGTGCAGAGGAATCAGCGATGATTCATCTGTGCTAGCGGTGATGGAGCCCAGACGCTGCAGCCTGCGTCCAAGGCTCCGTCACTGAATGACGACACGTCGCGAACGCATGCCGCTTCATGGCATGCATTGCGATGCGCACACAAATGGGGTGAATGGCAGCATTAACGGACTGCGTTACACCGCGTTATACCGCGGTGAAACGCAGTCCATCTAACGGACTGCCATAATGCAATATGAACCCAGCCTGACCCTAAGGCCCCGTGCACATGTTGCGGATTCACTTGCGGATTTTTCTAAAATCCGCAGGTAAAACGACCTGCCTTTTACCTGCGTATTTAGCCCAGATTTGCTGCGGTTTTTCTCTGCGGTTTTACGCCTATAATGGAATAGGTGTAAAATCGCTGCGGAATCCGCACAAAGAATTGACATGCTGCGGATTTAAAACCGCAGCAAATCTGCGCTGAAAAATCTGCAGCATGTGCACAGCGTTTTTTTTACCATTTATTTGCATTGTACTGTACATGGTTTCTGGATCGCTGTGGATCCGCAGCGCCAAATCCACTGCGGATCCGCAGCGAAATCAGCTGCGGATCCGCAGCGAAATCAGCTGCGGATCAGCAGCGAAATCCGCTGCGGATCAGCAGCGAAATCCGCTGCGGATCAGCAGCGAAATCCGCTGCGGATCAGCAGCGAAATCCGCTGCGGATCAGCAGCGAAATCAGCTGCGGATCAGCAGCTAAATCAGCTGCGGATCAGCAGCGAAATCAGCTGCGGATCCGCAGCAAAATCCGCAACGTGTGCACAGGGCCTAATAGGAAAAAAAAAAAATTCTTTATTATTTGTCCCTACCTATGACAGGGGGGGTTCACTTACTTTTTTTTATTTTGATCACTGTGACAGTTTATCACAGTGATCAAAATAAATTTTTTGACTGTGCAGGGCGCACTGCGTATGCGCCGGCCGGCGGGCACACTGCGCATGCGCCTGCCATTTTCCAAGATGGCGGCGCCCATGAAGAATCCCGGGCAGCCGCCGGGAAGGATCCAGAGACATCGGTGGACCGGGAGAGGTGAGTATGGGGGTCGGAAGTGAGGGGGGGGGATCGGAAGGTGGGGGCAGCGGAGGCCAGGAGGAGGGGAGCTTTTAATGACGGCGGTGACCGACCACTGCCATCTTTCGGTGGCGGCGGCCGATCGCCGCCGTGAATCCGTGTGGGGGGGTCAGGGCTCGGTGTCCAGCCATGGCAGATGCTATTGCAGCATCGGCCATGGCTGGATTGTAATATTTCACCAATTATATTGGTGAAATATTACAGATTGCTCTGATTGGCTGTTAAAAGTGAAACAGCCAATCAGAGCGATCGTGGCCACGGGGGGGTTAAGCCAACCCCCCTGTGGTGAAGCACAAAGGGTCCTGTGCCTGCGGGTCAGATGACCTTCCAGTGACCCCGGTCTCCCGACCCGCAGGGACGCGATCCTTTCATGACGCCACATAGGCGTCATGGGTCGGATTGGCACTGACTTTCATGATGCCTACGTGGCGTCACTGGTCGGGAAGGGGTTAAAGATAGGTACGCAGGACGCAAGCGGAAGTAGGCAGAGCTAAGGAAAGAAGTCCGCAGCACCACGCTGCGGACTCAAAAGCTAATGTGAACCCGGCCTTAATCAGTCAAACTCTAACCTCTACAACATGGGCAAGACCAAAGATCTTTCTAAGGATGTTAGGTAAAAGATCATAGACCTGCACAAAGCTGGAATGGGCTACAAAACCATAAGTAATATGCTGGGTGAGAAGGAGACAACTGTTGGTGCAATAGTAAGAAAATGGAAGAAATACAAAATGACTGTCAATTGACACCGATCTGGGGCTCCATTCAAAATCTCACTTCGTGGGGAATCCTTGATCATGAGGAAGGTGATAGATCAGCCTAAAACTACATGGGGGGAACTTTTTAATGATCTCAAGGCAGCTGGGACCACAGTCACCAAGAAAACCATTGGTAACACATTACGCTGTAAAGGCTTAAAATCTTGCCTGCAAGGTCCCCTGCTCAAGAAGGCACATATGCAGGCCCATCTGAAGTTTGCTAATGAACATTTGGATGATTCTGTGAGTGATTGGGAGACGGTGCTGTGGTCAGATGAGACAAAAAATCTTTTTAGCATTAAATCAACTCGCCATGTTTGGAGGAAGAGAAATGCTGCCTATGACCCAAAGAACACCGTCCCCACTGTCAAGCATGGAGGTGAAAACTTTATGTTTTGGGGGTGTTTCTCTGCTAAGGGCACAGGACTACTTCACTGCTTCAATGGGAAAATGGATGGAGCCATGTACCGTAAAATCCTGAGTGACAACCTCCATCCCTCTGCCAGGACATTAAAAATGAGTCGTGGATGGGTCTTCCAGCAAGACAATGACCCAAAACATACAGCCAAGGCAACAAAGGAGTGGCTCAAAAAGAAGCACATTAGGTCATGGAGTGGCCTAGCCAGAATCCAGGATCCCATAGAAAACTTATGGAGGGAGTTGAAGCTCCGAGCTGCCAAGCGATAGCCTCCAAATCTTAATGATTTAGAAATGATCTGCAAAGAGGAGTGGACCAAAATTATAGACTGTTCATATCTTTGTCAGTAGACAAACTTACAAAATCAGCAAGAGATCAAATACTTATTTTCCCCACTGGATATATGTATATATATATATATATATATATATATATATATATATATACAGCTCTGGCAAAAATTAAGAGACTACCACATCAAAACCCTGTCATGGGCAACCCATTCTCCAGACCTGAACCCAATTGAAAACCTCTGGAATGTGATCAAGAGGATGATGGATAGTCACAAGCCATCAAACAAAGAACTGCTTAAATTTTAGCGCCACAAGAAGTGTGAAAGACTGGTGGCAAGCATGCCAAGATGCATGAAAGCTATTTTTAAAAATCATGGTTATTCCACAAAATATTGATTTCAGAACTCTTCCTAAGATAAACCATTAGTATTGTTGTTTCTAAATGATTATGAACTTGTTTTCTTTGCATTATTTGAGGTCTGAAAGCACCGGGTTTTTTTTTTAAATTTTGACCATTTTTCTTTGTCAGAAAAAAATACAAAATTTATTGCTTGGAAATTCAGTGACATGTTGTCAGAAGTTTATAGACTAAAAAAAACAATTTACATTTTACTCCAAAATATACCTTGTGGTAAGACGACTCGCTCGGCTCTCCTGAAGGTAGACTCAGGACACACGTTCTCTGGGTTTTCTTTCTGCTGGTTTATTATCAGCCATAAACTCATGCAGGTTTCGCAGGAAAAGTAAACATGACCCTTCTGGGTTAAACGGGAAAAGCATAAAAAAAAAAAAACAATAACTCAGTCCATAGATGAGTGGGTTCCGCCCGCTCTCGGTAGCATAAACTGCACTGTTTGGCCGGCGTCACACACAACTACAAAAAATCGGTCCGTTTTAGTCGGTCGATTGTCGGATCAAAATGCAAACATCACACATCCTTCTGGCATCCGATTTTCCTTCAAAGATGCGATTTAGTCGCATGTGTGTGTACCTTGTAACATCCGATTTTCATCCGACTTGCGAGAATTTCTCGCAGGCTTGCAAAACTGACATATAATGGATCCAAAAGAATAGTATTTAAATCACAAAAGAAAGAATAGATATATACACATAGAATACATATATATATATATATATATATATATATACTATATATATATATATATATATATATATATGTCATTGTGACATATTATACATATATTTATAGTTCTTACACTTCTACATACTGTAATAGCCGCTAATTCAATTGCCGGCTTTGTGAAATCACAGAAGCCGACATGAAATGATACATGGTTTCCACACAGTTAACCATGTCATTTCCTGTATTTTGATATATGGTTTGAACTTACAATTACATGAGTGTATTTGTGCAAAATTTCAGACATGTAGGGGTTAATTAAAGGTGTAAATTCGTTGAAAAAAAATGCGTGGGCTCCCGCTGTATTTTCTCCACCAGACAGACAAAGCAAGCGAGTGGGGGCAGATAATAATAGCCTAGGGAGGGTACATTTTTTTTGTGCCCCCCCTGGCTACTAAGATCTGCCCCCAGACACCCCAGAAAGGGCAAATCTATAATTAGATTCGCCCTTTCTGGCACTTTGCCCGTCTATTTCCATTGCCCTGTAGCGGTGGCGAATGGGTTAATAAGGCGTTAATGTCACCTTAGTATTGAAAGGTGACCTTAAGGCAGGTTAATAATTGAGAGCTGTCAATTAGACAACTATCAATTATTAATCCTATTGAAGTAAATAAAAAAACACAAACACACTTTAAGAATAAATAATTTTAATGAAATCAAAACACATATTTTTGACCATCTTTTATTTCACTCTTAATCCGTTCGAAGCCCTTGTTCTTCTAAAATAAATATAAAATAATAAAACAACATTATTCTTACCTATCTGGCGATCTGTCACGTCCCACGATGTAATCCTTCACAAAGGGTTAACTAGCAATCAGATAAGCAGCGCAAGTAATCCTGCGTGCTCATCTGATAGCTCCTGAATGAATGAGCTTATCTCCTGCCGACAGGAGAGGATGTGATTAATGAATGAAGCTTAATTGATTGTATCCACTTTCACGTTAGGTCAGGTCACTGAAGTGAAAGTGGCAATAAATCAATTAAGCTCCATTCATGAATCTATTCCTCTCCTTTCACTGGGAGAGTTACTGATTCATTCATGGGGTTACTACTTGGAGACAGCATTAGCTCTCTGCAAGCTGTAACCTGTTAACCCTTTCTGATGGATTACACCGTGGGACCTGACTGTACATCGGATTGGTAAGAATAATTTGGCTTTTTTATTTTATTTTTATTACAGGAAATGGTTTTAGCAGGAAAATAAAATATGGTCAAAAACTGTGTGATTATTTCATTAAACTTATTTTTTATTAAACTGTGTGTGTTTGATTTTTGTATCATACAATAGGATTAATAATTGATAGTTGTCTAATTGACAGCTCTCAATTATTAACCTGCCTTAAGGTCACCTTTCAATACTAAGGTGACATTAACGCCTTATTAACCCATTCGCCACCGCTACAGGGCAATGGGAATAGACGGGCAAAGTGCCAGAAAGGGCGAATCTAATTATAGATTTGCCCTTTCTGGGGTGTCTGGGGCAGATCTTAGTAGCCAGGGGGGGCACAAAAAAAATGTACCCTACCTAGGCTATTATTATCTGCCCCCACTCGCTTGCTTTGTCTGTCTGGTGGAGAAAATACAGCGGGAGCCCCACGCATTTTTTTTTCAACGAATTTACACCTTTAATTAACCCCTACATGTCTGAAATTTTGTACAAATACACTCATGTAATTGTAAGTTCAAACCATATATCAAAATACAGGAAATGACATGGTTAACTGTGTGGAAACAATGTATCATTTCATGTCGGCTTCTGTGATTTCACAAAAGCCGGCAATTGAATTAGCGGCTATTACAGTATGTAGAAGTGTAAGAACTATAAATATATGTATATGTATGTGTCACAATGACATATATATATACATATATATATATGTATTCTATGTGTGTATATCTATTCTTTCGATTCTTTATTAAAGCTGTCAGTGTGATTTTACAGTATAGCCGGGGATGAATTGCCGGCTTTTCTAAAGGACACCGATGCGATTTAATCGCAAGTCACACGTGCGGTCCGTTTGTAATCCGATTTTTCATCGCTCCCATAGACTTGCATTGGCGATAGTCGACCCACAATCGGTGACACGGACGTTTAAAACGGACCACAAAAAATCTGATACTGGGAGCTGCTCCATAGATTAACATAGGGCAGACTGCAATACGATATTTCATCGTATTGCAGTCGTCCGATTCTGTCGCCAGTGTGACGCCGGCCTTAAAGTCCTTGTGGCAAGCTCTGCAGCTTCCACTATCCTGTCTGGAGTCTTTCCTCTCCAGACTACACCAGAGAAAAAAAAAACAGGACTGAGCTTTTATCCATTGCTCAGCCACACCCTGAGGGGAGGTAGGGGGAATGCCTCCCGCCCTCTTTGACATTCCCATAAAACCGCACCTCCTTTAACAGAGTAAACCTACCAGCATATAACATGCTGGCAGATAAATAAAGTAGGTTTTAGTTCACACAGGAGAGCATCCTGTGTGACACATACCTCCCCTCACATATAAAACTAGTGACACTGTCACATATTCCCCCCCTCTGCCCAAAGCCGGGGGTTTGGGCAACTTCTGACACCAGACAGGGAATCCTAGAGAGGGCATCTGCATTCCCATTGTAACGAATGGAAGCGGAGGCAGAGGTGGTGAAGTTCACATTCGTTTTTATTTTTTAATGTGTAACCTCGAGACCGCGGTCCGGGGGCTCCGAAGGGGCGTAACTATTGAGCCCCGGTACCCGTAGTAAGGCCCCTCGAACAGGACCAGAATGGAATACCCGGAGGACACAGGTGCTACCTCCAGTTAGACCCCGGACACGTGGCAGCTGTCCCAGAGGGACCAAAAGGGTAACAGGTATTTACAGAGTCCGTGGAGGGTACTTGACGGAGAAGGGTAAGGTCCTGTTCCAGAACGGATGGTAGTAGGCTGGCTTCAGTGACCTTGTCACGGTCCACGGGTACGGATGGCTGATGGCGGAACGGGATGACACTTGCGCCAGTAATAGCCGAGATTGTCCAGGTTAGCCAGATACAGGTTAGCAATGCTCTGAGGAGACAAACAGTGTAAGCGAAGCACAGAGACTGCAGACGCAGCGCAGACAGATCAGGAACAGAACCGGATGTAGCAATGATAGAACACGTTGCTCCGGCACTCCCCTAATGGTGGAGTGACCAGATATAGTACTGAGTGCGCAGCCATTGGTTAATTAGCTGTTTCAAAAAATGCACGCTGCCCCTTTAAGAGAGACGGTGGGCGTGGCCTCGCGTCCTAAGCAGTCTATCTGGAGGCCTGCCAGCAGCGTGCCAGGAAGTGGAGGAGGACACAGGACGCCGAGGAGCAGATGGGACAGGAGACCCCAGCCCGCGCGCAGACTGCTGCAGAGGACAGCTAGAGGAACAGGTGAGTGAGCAGAACGGAGTGCAGAGCCAGCGCTGGGACCGAGTGTAACAGTATCCCCCTCTTTACTCCCCCTCTTTTTCAAGCCTGCGTGAAATCTTTTAAGAAGAAGAGGAGCCTGGATGTTCTCTTTAGGCTCCCAAGACCTCTCCTCAGGACCAAAACCTTTCCAGTCCACCAGGTAATAGATCCTACCTCTTACTCTCTTAGAGGCCAAGATATGTTTTACCTCAAAAACATCATCCTCAGAGACCGGATCAGGAGTGGTACCCGGGTCCTTAAAGAAGGAGCTCAACACTACTGGTTTGAGGAGGGAAACATGAAAGGAGTTAGGTACTCGTAGAGAATTAGGCAATTTCAGTTTATAAGAGACCGGGTTGATTTGTCTCAAGACTTCAAAGGGACCAATGAAACGGGGACCCAATTTGTACGATGGTAACTTCAGACGGATGTACTTGGAGGAGAGCCATACCTTGTCTCCTGGACGAAAGATGGGAGCCTCCAAACGTCTTTTGTCCGCATGCGTTTTCATACGTTGAGAAGCTTTCTCCAAAGCCGACCTGGTCTCTCTCCAAATGTCCGAGAAATTCTTAGACAAGGTATCGACTGCCGGATAGTGTTGAGCGATACGATAATGCAAATATCGGCTATCGGCCGATATTAGCTCTATCGGCCTTTCGATAATTCGTTTCGATATTTTCGTCTTATCGAATACCGGAATCGGAAGTTCCCATAATTCTTTGCGAGGCAATGTGATTTTATTCAGCCAATAAGGAATCCTAAGAAGTGTGGGCACATCCTGTACTGCTGCGGTCATGTTAACTAATGGCATGGCTGTGATTGGATGCTGAAATGATGTCAGAATGCACTATAAAAGGCGCCGCCGCCATTTTAGCGTCACTGTGCTGTGAATTCAGTAAGGGACAGAACGCTGCTGTGCTGACTCTGAGGGACAGTTAGAGATTGCGATTTAGTGTACTGTGCTGTAGGCAGGCTAGCACCAACTGCTGTGTAAAGCTTCCTTTTGCCTGCAGTGTTTTTTAACAGCTCTGCAAGGTGTGTGTGAGTGCAGGTGACGCTGCAGTTTGCTCTGCATGCAACGCTGTCTGTAGGCATCTGCACCTGTCACTCACAGACTCTTTTTTTTTTCCTTCAGTGTAATTCTTGCTGCTCCATGCAATTTAACTATTAGTGTGACGCGCTTCCATCCGTATCCAATACATTGGTTGCAAACACTATAGAAGTAGACAAAGGAGTAGCCTTTCACAGATTGTGAACAGTTGTGTTTCAGTGTTCACTTCAGTCTGTGTTTTTTATTTTTTGAGTGCACATCACGCTACAGTTACTTGTTCAAGCACTGCTGCTTGTACTCTGCTGAGCGTGTCTCAGTGCCTCATCCTTTTCATTTATCTCCAATTGGTTCTGCTCCATCCCATTTAAAATATAATCTATTAGTGTGACGCGCTTCCATCCGTATCCAATACATTGGTTGCAAACACTATAGAAGTAGACAAAGGAGTAGCCTTTCACAGATTGTGGACAGTTGTGTTTCAGTGTTCACTTCAGTCTGTGTTTTTTATTTTTTGAGTGCACATCACGCTCCAGTTACTTGTTCAAGCACTGCTGCTTGTACTCTGCTGAGCGTGTCTCAGTGCCTCATCCTTTTCATTTATCTCCAATTGGTTCTGCTCCATCCCATTTAAAATATAATCTATTAGTGTGACACGCTTCCATCCGTATCCAATACATTGGTTGCAAACACTATAGAAGTAGACAAAGGAGTAGCCTTTCACAGATTGTGATTTGTGAACAGTTGTGTTTCAGTGTTCACTTCAGTCTCTGCGTAATAACCACACTTAGGCCTTATAACTTTTCTGACTTTCTTTATCAATCTACCAAGATGAAGAAGTCAGTGAGTAAGGCACGTGGTCGTGGCCGTGAAGTTTCAGCAGGGAGAGGACGTGGGGATTCTGTGTCTGCTGCCGCCCTCAGTGACACAGCATCCACCATTTATCCCCGTGAGCGTTCCTTTATGCGCACTTTGGTAGGAGCTCGGCGTGCCCCCCTGCTGCGGGAAGAACAAATTGAAGCCGTTGTTGGTTGGATGGCAGCCAATGCATCGACTTCAATTCCTTCCAACTCCTCTCAGGAACACAACACTGTTGAGCAACTGTCATGTGTGCATTGCCACGAAGATCGTCGCGGTTGCACATTTTGACTTCTCACAGCTGAGCTGCTGTTTCTTTGTGCTTGGCAGCTAGGGAGTTAATTCTGTCTGTGCTCGGTGCTGGGACTGGGTGCAGTTTCTCCCGGCTGCAATTGATTATTTGTTGATTGGTTTCCTTTAAAATCCTGGTTGTCTGCTTGGGGAGTTGCCAGTGAAACCTTCATGCAGACCACAGATAGGAATGAATCTGTATAGACTTTAGTTGTGAGCTCCTTAGTTGTTCTAAGCTCAACTTGGTTAGAGTTTATTTCCCAGACCATTTATGTTCCTTTGGTGTTTGAGTGTGTATGCAAGCGAGTGTTATCCTGTCTGTCTTATATGTCTAATCTGTGTATTTAGCTAAGATCAGCCCATATCCCTTTGGTGGTAGTCAGGATCCTTCTTAGGACTGATTACAGGGTTCAGGGTCTGATAGGAGACAGGGTTAGGTTGGTGACTTGGACCTCTGAACCATTATCAGTACCTCCAAGGTGAGGGATTAGTTAGGACCCCAGTTTAGGGTCAGGTTAGATCCCGGTCCACCTCTTTCCTGTTTCAGCTCATCAAGTCCTCAAGATTAATCCTGAGTTCAGCAGATATCGTGTCAGGTAAATCTATTCTATACTTATATGCTGATGTTGCTATACTAGTTGTTGTATAGAGTGTTGTTCCTGTATTAATAGTTTACTTACTTTGTATACATATCATTAGACAGCGTGACATTTTCACTGGCCATAAAAATTATCTCCAGTTACCATGGATCCAGTAGCCCAGCTGGCTCTGCAGTTGCAGGGATTATCCATGGAGCTGACGGACATTAAGTCCAAAGTTTTGTCTCCCCTGGAGCAAACCAGAGTTGAACCTAAGGTTGCTCTCCCGGACAGGTTCACTGGTGGGCGAGACAAATTTTTCACCTTCCGGGAGGCATGTAAATTGTATTTTCGGCTTCGGCCTCGATCATCAGGGAGTGAGGAGCAGAGAGTGGGAATTGTTATCTCACTTCTGCAAGGGGACCCTCAATCCTGGGCATTTTCCCTTCCTCCGGGATCCCCGGCTCTACTGTCTGTAGATCAATTTTTTACTGCCCTGGGATAGGTATATGATGACCCAGATCGGGTCTCTCTTGCTGAGACAAAATTACGTAAGATACAGCAGGGAGATCGTCCGGCAGAGGAATTTGCTTCTGAGTTTCGTAGATGGGCCACAGATACTCAGTGGAATGACCCAGCTCTTAGGAGCCAGTTTTGTCATGGGCTTTCTGATAAATTAAAAGACGTTTTGGCTCAGTATGAGTCTCCTCCTTCTCTGGAGGCTGCTATGGCCTTAGCTATCCGTACTGATAGACGGCTTCGGGAGAGGGGTGAGGTAACCCCACTCCCTGTTGTTTCTCCACCTACCACTAAAGTCCCTTATGTTGAGGTTCCCCTTGTCTGTTCGGATGAGCCTATGCAGTTGGGAGGGACATCATTTCGTAGGAGGGGATTGGCGGTACGCCGCAGGACTAGAAGATGTTTTTTCTGCGGGAAAGAGGGACATTTTGTTGGAGAATGTCCATCCCGTGCCTTGTTGAGCCAAAAGTCGCCGGAAAACTGTTAATCCCAGGTTGTGTGGTGGACGACAACCTGGGAGTATGTATTTCATCCGCCAGTTCTTCTCAGTTCCTTGTACCAGTGGAGGTGGTAGTTGGTACGAGAGTGGAGAGATTGTCTGTTCTTCTTGATAGTGGTTCCGGGGCTAATCTGGTTGACGCTCAGTTTGCTCAGGCTCAAGGTATGCATCTGAGTGTATTGGTCAAACCGATCCCTATATTCTCCATTGACGCCAGGCCTCTCGGCCAAGGTAGCTTTGTTCATGAGGTTCATAACATTGACCTTCGGGTAGGGGCAATACATAGGGAACAATTATCTTGTTATGTGTTGGAGGGTCTACCTACTCCCATTGTGTTGGGACTTCCTTGGTTGGTTAAACATAACCCTGTGATTAATTGGCAGTCCAGAGAAATAAGCCAATGGGGTGAGTTTTGCAAAAGCAACTGCATGAACACAGTCATCAGTGCGGTCGTGCCTAGTACATTGCCTCCTTTTTTGGAGGATTTTGGGGATGTTTTCTCTGAGGAGGGGTGTCAGGAGTTGCCTCCTCATCGCGTGTATGACTGCTCTATTAATCTCCTTCCTGATGCTAAGTTGCCTAAAGCTAGGTTGTATAATCTTTCTGGTCCTGAGAGGCAGGCTATGAAAGATTATATTTCTGAAAGTCTGGCCAAAGGGCATATTAGACCTTCATCTTCCCCAGTAGCCGCGGGGTTCTTCTTTGTGAAGAAGAAAGATGGAGGCCTACGCCCTTGCTTGGATTTCCGCGAACTTAATCGGATTACTGTTCGAGATCCGTATCCACTCCCTCTTATTCCTGATCTCTTCAATCAAATTGTTGGCACCAAATGGTTTTCTAAATTGGATCTCAGGGGGGCGTATAATCTGATTAGGATAAAAGAGGGGGATGAGTGGAAAACGGCGTTTAACACGCCGGAGGGACATTATGAGAACCTAGTCATGCCTTTTGGTCTGACTACTGCACCAGCAGTATTCCAACATTTTGTTAATGACATTTTTCGTCACCTTGTGGGGCTGTTTGTGGTTGTATATTTGGACGACATTTTAATTTACTCGCCAGATCTTGTGTCTCATCAGGAGCATGTGAGACAGGTGTTGCAGATCTTGCGAGACAATAAATTATACGCCAAACTGGAGAAGTGTGTATTTGCCGTACAGGAACTTCAGTTTTTGGGTTTTTTGGTGTCAGCCTCCGGTTTCCGTATGGACCCTGAAAAGGTGAGAGCAGTGCTTGAATGGGATCAGCCAGGGGATCTTAAGGCTCTGCAGCGTTTTTTGGGGTTTGCTAACTACTACCGGAAATTTATTTGTAATTTCTCATCTGTCGTCAAACCTCTCACTGACATGACAAGAAAAGGGACGGATTTTTCTAAATGGTCGGACAAAGCTTGCCAAGCCTTTTCCTCTTTGAAGAAATGTTTTGCTTCGGCACCCGTTCTCATCCAACCAGATGCATCTCAACCGTTCATTGTGGAGGTGGATGCGTCTGACGTAGGGGTGGGTGCTATATTGTCCCAGGGTCCGTCCCCTGGTAAATGGCATCCGTGCGCTTTCTTTTCTAAGAAATTATCGTCCGCCGAAAGGAATTATGATATCGGCAATAGGGAACTTTTGGCCATTAAGTTAGCTTTTGAAGAATGGCGTCACTTTTTGGAGGGGGCAGTCCACCCGGTTAACGTTATTACTGATCACAAGAACCTGTTGTATTTGCAATCCGCTAAGCGTCTGAATTCCAGACAAGCTCGATGGTCGTTGTTTTTTACCAGGTTTAATTTTGTCGTCACTTATCGCCCGGGGTCTAAGAATGTAAAGGCTGATGCCTTGTCTCGCAGTTTCCCAGGGGCCGGGAAAACGGATGACCCGAGTCCTATCCTTCACGAGGGGGTGGTAGTGTCGGCTGTATTTTCTGAGCTTGAGGAGGAGGTGTTAGAGGCTCAGGGGGACGCCCCTGCAGGACCTCCAGGGAGACTGTTTGTCCCAAATGTGTTGAGACAAAAGGTTATTGAGGCACATCATAATTCTGCTCTAGCAGGACATCCAGGGAGTAAAGGTACTGCCACACTAATCTATCCCGCTAGCGATCTCGTTAGCGTCGCATACTAATGAGATCGCTAGCGGGATTGTTTCTATATCGCTAAATGCGGCCACATTTAGCGATATAGTTAACGACGCTATCGCCGCTAGCGATCTTCTTAACGACTTTAGCGGTACAAAAGTACCGCTAAATCGCTAAGAAAAGGTGCCACACTAGCGATATATACTTACCCAGCGGGAGCGCCGACGAGAAAATAGGGTCCGGAACGATTCCAGCGACGAGCGAGATCACAGCAGGAAGCTCGTCGCTGGAAGCTGCCGCACACAACAACATCGCTAACGGGATCGCTAAATAGTGACGTTTTTTAGCGATCCCGTTAGCGATATTGTTTAGTGTGGCATACCCTTAAGGCTACTTTAGATCTCCTTTCTCGCCGGTTTTGGTGGCCTAATGCTAATAAAGATGTTATAACTTTTGTCGCGTCATGTGGGGTGTGTGCTCGCTCTAAAACCCCTCATACCCGTCCGTCTGGGACCCTTTTACCCTTGAAACTTCCGGAGCGTCCATGTACTCATTTATCTATGGACTTCATTACGGACCTTCCTCCGTCGTCAGGGAATACTGTCATACTGGTGGCTGTTGACAGGTTCAGTAAGATGGCACATTTCGTTGCTCTTCCTGCACTCCCTAATGCTAAAACTCTGGCGCAGGTGTTCATTAGGGAGATCGTTAGACTTCATGGGTTGCCTTCTGATGTGGTGTCAGATAGGGGGTCTCAGTTTGTGTCCAAATTTTGGAGGGCATTTTGTTTACGTCGGGGGATGCAATTGTCATTTTCCTCGGCTTTTCATCCACAGACCAATGGTCAGACAGAGCGTCTGAATCAGAGCTTAGAGACATATCTCCGGTGTTTTGTCTCAGAGAACCAAGAGGACTGGTCTTCTTTCTTGCCTCTGGCAGAGTTCGCTCTTAACAACAGGCGGAGCGAGTCCACTGGTAAGTCCCCGTTTTTTGGGGCATATGGTTTTCATCCCCAGTTTTGTACTTTCAATGGGGGGGGCCCTTCTGGGGTTCCTGAGGAGGAGCGTTTCTCGTCGTCACTTGATTCTGTGTGGAGAGGTGTATTGAATAATCTGAGTGCGATGGGGAACCGTTACAAACGTATGGCTGATAGGAGGAGAGTTTCTGGTCCAGATCTGAATGTGAACGATCTGGTATGGTTGTCTACCAGGAATATAAAACTTAAAGTGCCCTCCTGGAAACTGGGTCCCAGATTCATCGGGCCGTACAGGATCAGTTCCATAATTAATCCTGTGGCATTTCGTCTGGACCTCCCTCCTACGTTTAAAATTCATAATGTGTTCCACAAGTCATTACTTAAAAGGTATGTGGCACCAGTCATACCGTACCTCTACCTCCTCCTCCTGTGTTGGTCAATGGTAACTTGGAATTTCAAGTATCAAAGATCATTGACTCACGTCTGAATCGCCGGTCCCTTCAGTACTTGGTGCATTGGAAGGGGTATGGTCCAGAGGAGAGGACGTGGGTCCCTGCGTCTGATGTTAACGCAGATCGTTTGGTTCGGACCTTCCACAGAACTCACCCGGGCAGGCCTGGCCCTGAGGGTCCGGAGGCCCCTCGTAGAAGGGGGGGTACTGTCATGTGTGCATTGCCACGAAGATCGTCGCGGTTGCACATTTTGACTTCTCACAGCTGAGCTGCTGTTTCTTTGTGTTTGGCAGCTAGGGAGTTAATTCTGTCTGTGCTCGGTGCTGGGACTGGGTGCAGTTTCTCCCGGCTGCAATTGATTATTTGTTGATTGGTTTCCTTTAAATTCCTGGTTGTCTGCTTGGGGAGTTGCCAGTGAAACCTTCATGCAGACCACAGATAGGAATGAATCTGTATAGACTTTAGTTGTGAGCTCCTTAGTTGTTCTAAGCTCAACTTGGTTAGAGTTTATTTCCCAGACCATTTATGTTCCTTTGGTGTTTGAGTGTGTATGCAAGCGAGTGTTATCCTGTCTGTCTTATATGTCTAATCTGTGTATTTAGCTAAGATCAGCCCATATCCCTTTGGTGGTAGTCAGGATCCTTCTTAGGACTGATTACAGGGTTCAGGGTCTGATAGGAGACAGGGTTAGGTTGGTGACTTGGACCTCTGAACCATTATCAGTACCTCCAAGGTGAGGGATTAGTTAGGACCCCAGTTTAGGGTCAGGTTAGATCCCGGTCCACCTCTTTCCTGTTTCAGCTCATCAAGTCCTCAAGATTAATCCTGAGTTCAGCAGATATCGTGTCAGGTAAATCTATTCTATACTTATATGCTGATGTTGCTATACTAGTTGTTGTATAGAGTGTTGTTCCTGTATTAATAGTTTACTTACATTGTATAAATATCATTAGACAGCGTGACAGCAACCATCTGTCTGTTCACCGCCTGTCAAATTGCCAAGGCAGTCAGAGAGTTCTGTACAGGAGCCAGCTGAGTCTCTGCTTCTGTTCTCAGAATCTGTTGGCTCGCAAACACGGGCACAGGCAAGCAGCATTCTGCAATTTGAAGAAGAGGGAGTATGCAGTGATGCGCAACAGCTGTGTCTCTCTCAATCTGAAGAGGCGGGTGAGCCAGTGCCGATGGACAGCACACCGCAGAACGCATCTTATGATGATGATGAGACTCAGGTGCCAGGTTTTGTGGAGCATGGTGCTGCCCAGACCATCCAACAGCAGCAGGTGTTGGAAGAGGGTAGTGGAGATGATGAAGTCCGAGACCCAACATGGCGTGAGCAACAGCAAGGTGGTGAGAGCAGCTCTGAGGAAGAGATTGTCCCAACGGTACAAAGAGGAGGGAGAGGTAGGCTGCAGACTCGCTTGCCTGTAGCCTCCAGTTTGGCACCTGTTGGGAGCAGTTCTCTTAGAAATGTCAAAATTGGCGCTCCCATTACTTGCACTGCGTGGTCCTTTTTTGACAGACTTGTAGATAATATTTGCTATGTTCAATGCAAGCTGTGTAAGCAAAAAGTTAAAAGAGGTAAAAATATCAGGAACCTGAATACCACAAATATGTGGACACATGTACGGACAAAGCACGTAGCTGAGTTCCAAAGACACACTGGAGATGTAGGCCAACCTACAGCAGCACCTACATCTTTACGTCATGTTCGAGCCTCTACCTCCAGCTCTCACACACCTGTTTTGGCTTCCTCACAGGATCTCCATGGAAGAACCTCGGTCACTGTTGTCCATAGAGAAACTGTTATTCCACCCACTGCAGCAAGTTCACAGTCATCGTCACACTCCCAGTACAAAAAACAGCCATCGGTAACACAGGCATGGGATAAAAGACGGCCATACTCGGCAAACCATCCACGAGCACAGGCTCTGAATGCTGGCCTTGCAAAACTCCTGTCCCTTGAAATGCTGTCATTCAGGCTGGTGGAGACTGACAGTTTCAGGAACTTTATGGCATTGGCAGTCCCACAATATAATGTGCCAAGCCGATTTTATTTCAGCAGGCAAGCTGTCCCTGCTCTGCAAAAACATGTCGAGGGAAACATTAAACATGCGCTACTAAACGCCGTCAGTAGCAGGGTCCACCTGACCACCGATGCGTGGACCAGTACCCATGGCCAGGGACGATACCTTTCCCTCACTGCCCATTGGGTCAATGTTGTGGAGCCGGGTACAGATCTTGCCAGTGGCGCTGTACGTGTTCTGCCAACTCCAAGGATTGCAGGAATCCAGTCTGTGCACATTGATTCCTCCTCCTACTCCAGTTCCTCAGAATCATCGCTGCACGAGCCGTCACGGTATACCTCCACATGGACCCGTGAACGCTTACCTGTTGCGACCGATATGAGCACAGCCGTGGCCAAACGTCAACAGGCCGTCCTGAAATTAATTCCCATGGTGAATCGAAGCCACACAGCGCAGGAGCTATGGGATGCCATCAAGCAGGAGAGCGACGTGTGGTTTTTGTCAGCTAATCTCCAGCCAGGCTTGGTAGTGTGTGACAATGGCCGAAATCTGGTGGCAGCTCTGGGCCTTGGCAACCTCACTCACATACCATGTCTGGCACATGTGCTCAACTTGGTCGTGCAGAGGTTTTTGAGTGACTATCCGGATCTTGATGCACTGCTGCACAAGGTCCGCCTAGAGTGCGCTCACTTGCGACGTTCCAGCATGGCCAGATCGCGCATTGCAGCTCTGCAAGTCAGATTTTGCCTTCCTGAACATCGCATCATATGTGACGTACCCACCAGGTGGAATTCCACGTTACATATGTTGGAGCGGTTGTGTGAGCAGCAGCCAGCAGTAATGGAGTATCAGCTGCAACAGGCGCAATCAACTCGCAATTTGCGCCGTTCACACTTCACCACTACTGAGTGGGCCTCTATGAAGGACATCTGCGACGTTTTGCGTGCGTTTGATGTCTCAACGCGGATGGCGAGTGCAGATGATGCACTAGTCAGCATGACTGTCCCCTTATCTGCCTGCTTCAGAAATCACTGAAAGCACTAAAGGAAGAGGTTTTGAAACAGGTGGAGGATGAGGAGTCACAAATTCAATTACCTTCAGGACAGTCAGCGCAACGTGGTTCCTCACAAAGGGCTGGGCAGGGCTCACTTTGTGAGGAGGATGAGGAGGAGGAGGAGTCAATGGAGGAGGAAGAAATCCCTACAGAGGAAGGTACACAACGCTGTAGTCAGTATGTAGAGCGAGGGTGGGGTGATGCAGAGGAGACAGAGATGACGCCTCTTCCAGAGGACAGCCTTTGTTGGCCAGTTGGGAGTCTGCAGCACATGGTTGATTTCATGCTTCAGTGCCTAAGAAACGACCGCCGCATCGCCCACATTCTCAGCACGTCAGATTATTGGGTGTACACCCTCCTAGACCCTCGCTACCGGGACAACTTACAAACCCTCATCACACCGGTGAACCGGGACCGTAAAATGCAGGAGTACCAAGACACACTGGTGCAATCCATACTGTTGTACATTCCAGCCGAGAGAGCTGCTGCTGCTGATGCTACTGCTTTACAAAGCAGCTCTGTGCGTCGAGGCAGTGTAGACACCTCTACAACAAGAGGGAGCAGAAGCAGCGCCTCTGCACAGGGCAAGAACTGTATGTTACAAATGTGGCAAAGTTTTGTGACAGCGCCAGCAAGGTCTACACCATCCGAGACGGCTCCAGTCACCAGGAAGAAACGTTTCCGTAAGATGGTGACAGACTACTTGGCTTTCCCTCTAAGTGTACTCCCAGATGCCTCTTCCCCTTTCAAATTTTGGGTCTCTAAGTTGGATACATGGCCAGAGCTTAGCCAGTATGCATTGGAGGTGCTGGCTTGCCCTGCTGCCAGTGTATTATCTGAGCGCGTCTTTAGTGCTGCAGGTGGTGTAGTAACAGACCGTCGCATGCGACTATCCTCAGAGAATGTAGACCGGCTTACTTTTCTGAAAATGAACAAGGCATGGATCTCACCTGAATTTGCCTGTCCGTTTTCAGATTAAATAACTGTTTGGCAACGTTTTCCATGTCTCCGGTTATGTTCATCTTTCTACCACCTGAACTCTACTCCCTGGGCTACAACACCGCCATTTGTTGCTCGTAAGTAATTGGCAGGGGTACTGACTCCTGGCCAGCCTGGTTACAGCACGACAGCTGTTTCCTGGCAGTGTGAACGTCAATTATCCTCCAATAAGTTGTGCTGTCGTGTTGCATTCGGGTTAGCCGACTCTATGGTGCCTGCAGTTTAGGTGATTCCTATGTGTGCTGTGGGATATGTAAATAAAGGCGGTTTCCATTGTGACAATAGGATAAGCACCCACTGTAGGACTGTGTGATTCTGTAACTGCGGACGGCTTGCGTCCTGTCAACTTACATTTTCATGGGTGCGTTCTTCTACCCGTCCGGGGTCCAGTACCGTCAAGTGGTTCTCCCCAGTGCCTTTGGCCTAGGTGCCTCCATCTCCGTATCCGAGTTCCAGCAACGTCTGCTGGTCCTTGGTAGTGCTTTGGAGCACAGGTACCTCCTGCTTAGTAACCGTGTCACAGTAACGTCAGCTGGTACTCGGTTGTGACATTGCCTCTTTTCCTTCTGCTACCCGTCCGGGGTCCAGTACCGTCAAGTGGTTCTCCCCAGTGCCTTTGGCCTAGGTGCCTCCATCTCCGTATCCGAGTTCCAGCAACGTCTGCTGGTCCTTGGTAGTGCTTTGGAGCACAGGTACCTCCTGCTTAGTAACCGTGTCACAGTAACGTCAGCTGGTACTCGGTTGTGACATTGCCTCTTTTCCTTCTGCTACCCGTCCGGGGTCCAGTACCGTCAAGTGGTTCTCCCCAGTGCCTTTGGCCTAGGTGCCTCCATCTCCGTATCCGAGTTCCAGCAACGTCTGCTGGTCCTTGGTAGTGCTTTGGAGCACAGGTACCTCCTGCTTAGTAACCGTGTCACAGTAACGTCAGCTGGTACTCGGTTGTGACATTGCCTCTTTTCCTTCTGCTACCCGTCCGGGGTCCAGTACCGTCAAGTGGTTCTCCCCAGTGCCTTTGGCCTAGATGCTTCCATCTCCGTATCCGAGTTCCAGCAACGTCTGCTGGTCCTTGGTAGTGCTTTGGAGCACAGGTACCTCCTGCTTAGTAACCGTGTCACAGTAACGTCAGCTGGTACTCGGTTGTGACATTGCCTCTTTTCCTTCTGCTACCCGTCCAGGGTCCAGCACAGTCAGCTGGTCCTTGTTACTTCCATTGTCTCTTGCTCCATCTGATACCCGTCAGGGTTCCAGTAACGTCAGCTGTTTCTCGGAAATTAGACGACATTAAAGACCACCCAGAAGAAGATGACGACAACAAGGACGACGAGCATGAAGCCAACCAGCCTGAACACCATCACAAAGAAAAAATAAAAGATTACCAAGAAGAAGATCACCAACAGGACAAAGAAGGTTAAGACAAACTACAAGATACAGAACAAGAGACAGAAGAACAATAAGCAAAAGATCAAAAAGCAGAAGAACATGAAGTATAAGACCAAAATGAAGAGCAAAATATATGCTCTAAATTCTAAGCAGAAGAAGACTAAGCAGTGTATGGGGGTGAGTCCGTTCCTCCTCGTGGTGCCCCTGGAAAATGCCTGCTGCTGCAGGCTAAACTGAACACGGACAAATACTGTTGTAATTTAAATCTTTTGTGACAGCAAGAACGGAAGGATGAACAATTCATACTTTTACAGATTACAAGTACAGGAATCTCTGTCACAAATAAGAATATGATGAAGAAGATGAAGAGGAAGAAGATGAAGAATTTGAATATGAAGAAGATTAATTAGTTTAATAATAACAATATGAGTAATGTAAACAAAAACATGAATAGCAAGAAGTTTAAGAAGATTAAGAAGGTGAAGATGAAGAATAATTTGATGAGAAAGATGATGCTGCTGCTGAAGATTATGAAGGAGAAAGTGTGGCACTGGCAAAAGTTAAAAAGGTGAAGAGCATGGAAGTTGTGAAACATACATATTTGCCAAAATAGAAAAAAGGTTAACAACATTGTCAATTTGTTAGTCAATCCAAACGTATTTCCAAAAAAAAATTTATTAATGCTATTCCAATGCATTGGGTTAAACATGTATGCCTTTATTGTCTCCTCAACCTCCCCCAATACATTCTACATTAGTCTTTGTTGTTTTCCTTCATGTACAATTAACCAACAAGGCAAGAATGTTTTTTTTTAATTTCGATATTTTGTTCCCATAGACTTACATTGGACTTCCGGTATCGAAATCGGATATCGACGATATTTAGTGCTATCGGCGATATAATTTCGATACGATATTTTTAGATATCGAGCAATATCGCTCAACACTACTGCCGGAACATCAGACAATCCCGAGACAGGAAGAGGAATTCCGGGTTGCAGTCCAAACACAATCTGAAAGGGAGACTTTCCAGAAGATTCACTTACTTGGTTGTTGTAGGAGAATTCCGCCCAGGGCAGTAATTCTACCCAGTCATTATGATGAGCGTTGACGAAGTGACGCAGGTATCCAGCCAGGATTTGATTGATCCTCTCCACTTGCCCATTAGACTGGGGATGATATGCAGAAGAAAAATGTAGTTCAATTTTTACCATTTTACAGAGTCCTCTCCAGAACTTAGAGGTGAACTGGACGCCCCTGTCGGACACGATGTGGAGAGGAAATCCATGTAGACGGAAGATGTGCTGAATGAAGTGAGCGGCCAGTTCTGGAGCAGACGGGAGGCCAGATAGCGGAACGAAGTGGGCCATTTTAGAGAAGCGATCCACCACAACCCATACCACTGAGCAGCCAGAAGAAATGGGAAGATCCGTGATGAAATCCATCGCGATGTGCTGCCAGGGAGCGGACGGAATTGGAAGAGGCAGAAGCCTGCCGGCTGGTAGATGTTTAACAGTTTTGTTACGGGCACATGAAGGACAGGCTGCGACGAACTCCTGGATATCCTTGCCCATGGTAGGCCACCAGTAATAACGGGAGATGAGTTGCTGCGTCTTTCTCTGACCAGCATGGCCAGCCAACTTAGAAGAATGACCCCAGTGCAGAACACGACTACGATCAGAAGCGGACACGAAAGTCTTCCCAGGAGGAAGCCGGGCCAGATCAGTGGAGGCAACAGAGACTAATTTAGAAGGTTCAATAATGTGCTGAGGTTCTTCCTCCAGTTCAGGAGGCAAGAAGGCTCTAGAGAGTGCGTCTGCCTTGATGTTCTTGTCAGCTGGACGGAAATGAAGTACAAAATTGAAACGGGCAAAAAATAATGCCCAACGGGCCTGACGGGGATTCAGTCTTAAAGCAGATTGGAGATAGGCAAGGTTTTTTATGGTCGGTGAATATGATTACCTGGTGATGAGCTCCTTCAAGAAGATGTCTCCATTCTTGCAGAGCCAATTTGATGGCCAACAGTTCGCGATCACCGACAGAGCAGTTCCTTTCTGCAGGAGAAAAAGCCTTGGAAAAAAAACCACACGAGATCATCCGCCCGGTAGACGACTTCTGGGTCAGAACTGCTCCTGCACCTATGGAAGAAGCGTCAACCTCAAGAAAAAATTGCTCACTTGAATTAGGACGATGGAGAACGGGTGCGGAAGCTAAGGCTTTTTTGAGAGAAACAAAGGCCTTTCTGCCTCGGAGGACCATTCCTTAGAGTTTACACCTTTCCGGGTTAAGGCTGTGATTGGAGCCACTCGGGTGGAAAAGTGTGGAATAAATTGCCGGTAGTAATTGGTGAACCCTAGGAACCTTTGTATGGCTTTTAGCCCAGACGGACGAGGCCAGTTGAGAACTGCAGACAACTTCTCCGGATCCATCTTTAATTCTGTGGAAGATACAATGTACCCAAGGAAAGGCAAAGAAGACTGCTCAAAGAGGCATTTCTCATATTTGGCATATAGCCTGTTCTCTCTCAGTCTTTGTAAGACCAGGCGTACTTGCCTCCGGTGTGACGTCAAGTCAGCAGAGAAAATCAAAATATCGTCCAGGTAAACCACGACACAAGTATAGAGCAAGTCCCTGAAAATGTCATTAACAAATTCCTGAAAGACCGCAGGTGCATTGCTTAGGCCGAATGGCATTACCAGGTATTCATAGTGGCCGTCACGGGTGTTGAAGGCTGTTTTCCATTCGTCCCCTCTCTGACTCGGATCAGGTTGTAGGTCCCTCTGAGGTCCAATTTGGTGAAGATCTTGGCCCCTCGGAGACGATCAAACAGCTCTGAAATAAGAGGTAATGGATACCTGTTTTTTACCGTGATCTGATTTAGACCCCGATAGTCAATGCAGGGCCGCAAGGATCCATCCTTTTTCTTCACAAAGAAGAATCCAGCTCCTGCCGGTGACGATGACTTTCGGATAAATCCTCTAGCCAGATTCTCTTGGATGTAGTCCGACATGGCCTGAGTCTCTGCCTGTGAAAGGGGATAAACTCTCCCGCGAGGAGGAGATGCTCCAGGAAGAAGCTCTATCTGACAGTCATACGACCTGTGTGGAGGTAGTCTCTCAGCCTCCTTTTTCCCAAAGACGTCAGAGAAGGACCAATAGGCGGAAGGCAACCCTGGCAGGGTATCAGGCTGGACTGAAGGCGAAACAGGTTGAATCCGGGTTAAGCAACGATTCACGCAGGTAGCTCCCCAACGCAGAACTTCTCCAGTTTTCCAATTAAGGACTGGTTCATGCATCTGGAGCCAAGGTAAACCTAAAAGCATGGGATGGGATAAACCGGGATATACATAAAATCGCATACGTTCAGTATGCATTAGACCTACCCGGAGTTCCACCAACTCGGTTTGAAACTGGACGGGCTCGGTCAGCGGTTTGCCATCCACGGCGGACACCTGTAACGGATCAGGAAGACGCTAGACTGGTAAGCGGTAATGATCCACAACCGCCTGCTGGATGAAGTTCCCTGCAGCTCCAGAATCCAGTAGACAATGTTCGGAGAATTTTATTGCTCCATAGGACACGGAGACTGAGATGTGTAAAGAGGGAGAGGACAGTTCTCTACCTAGGTTGGCCCCTCCTACCGGACCTAGGCACTGGAGTTTCCCGACTTTTTAGGACAGAAATGGATCAAATGTTCAGAACTACCGCAGTAGTAACAACTTCCCTCCTTGCGACGTGCCTCCCGGCGGCGGGTGGCCAAACTTACATGGTCCACCTCCATGGCCTCAGAGGCGGAGGGCGAGGTACCTGTTTTGTACAAACTAGAGTCCAGGTGATAGGACCTTTTGTCCCGCTTGATCTCCATGGAGCGCTCCTGAAAACGCAGGTCAATTCGGGTTGCCAAGGATATTAGCTCTTCCAAGAGGGTAGGTCTGTCCCGTCCCGCCAGTTCATCCTTGATTCTTCCGGATAGGCCTTCCCAGAAGTTAGCAACCAGGGCCTCATTGTTCCACAATAATTCAGACGAGAGGATGCGGAATTTAACAGCATACTGAGCTACCGTGAGAGTACCTTGGCGCAGGCGGAGCAGAGCTGAGGCAGTCGAAGTGGTGCGACCAGGTTCATCGAAAGTCCTGCGAAAAGCCTCTAGGAAAGATTGAAGATCGTTAACCAGCGGATCCCCTCTCTCCCATAGCGGGTTTAGCCAGGCGAGGGCCTCTCCTCCCAGGTGTGACATGATGAAGCCCACCTTGGCTCGGTCAGAAGCAAACATATGCCCCAAGATTTCGAAGTGTAGAGTGCACTGATTGAGAAAACCCCGACACAGAGTAGGGTCACCCTGGAAACGGGTAGGAGCCGCCAGACGGGGACCTTGACTTGCCATGGGAACTGGTACCTGATTATTGATAGAAGAGTCAGGTGCAGACGAGGACCCAAGGAATCCATGCGGGTAGACAAGCTGTGTAGATAAGTCGTGATCTTGTCCTGTTGAACTCCCAAACGGGTCACCTCCTGGCACAGATCCGTGGTCGGAGATCTCTGGGATCCAGCGGGTTCCATGGCCGGAGCAATCTGTAACGAATGGAAGCGGAGGCAGAGGTGGTGAAGTTCACATTCGTTTTTATTTTTTAATGTGGAACCTCGAGATCGCGGTCCGGGGGGCTCCGAAGGGGGCGTAACTAGTGAGCCCCGGGTACCCGTAGTAAGGCCCCTCGAACAGGACCAGAATGGAATACCCGGAGGACACAGGTGCTACCTCCAGTTAGACCCGGACACGTGGCAGCTGTCCCAGAGGGACCAAAAGGGTAACAGGTATTTACAGAGTCCGTGGAGGGTACTTGACGGAGAAGGGTAAGGTCCTGGTCCAGAACGGATGGTAGTAGGCTGGCTTCAGTGACCTTGTCACGGTCCACGGGTACGGATGGCTGATGGCGGAACGGGATGACACTTGCGCCAGTAATAGCCGAGATTGTCCAGGTTAGCCAGATACAGGTTAGCAATGCTCTGAGGAGACAAACAGTGTAAGCGAAGCACAGAGACTGCAGACGCAGCGCAGACAGATCAGGAACAGAACCGGATGTAGCAATGATAGAACACGTTGCTCCGGCACTCCCCTAATGGTGGAGTGACCAGATATAGTACTGAGTGCGCAGCCATTGGTTAATTAGCTATTTCAAAAAATGCATGCTGCCCCTTTAAGAGAGACGGTGGGCGTGGCCTCGCGTCCTAAGCAGTCTATCTGGAGGCCTGCCAGCAGCGTGCCAGGAAGTGTAGGAGGACACAGGACGCCGAGGAGCAGATGGGACAGGAGACCCCAGCCCGCGCGCAGACTGCTGCAGAGGGACAGCTAGAGGAACAGGTGAGTGAGCAGAACGGAGTGCAGAGCCAGCGCTGGGACCAAGTGTAACACCCATGTAACTTCCCTGGCCTATGCTCCACGTGAAAGTTAAAATCTTGAAGCTCTAGGAACCATCTAGTTACCCTAGCATTTTTTCCCCTCTTTTCCCTCAACCATCTCAACGGGGCATGGTCTGATACTAATTTAAACTTCCGGCCTAGTAGGTAATATTTCAGTGTATCTACGGCCCATTTTATGGCTAAACACTCTTTTTCTACTATGGCGTAGTTCTTCTCGCAGGAGGACAACTTTCGACTTAGATAGAGAATGGGATGTTCTTCCCCATTTATTTCTTGGGAGAGTACGGCCCCTAGACCAACCTCTGATGCGTCAGTCTGGACCACAAATTTTTTTTAAAGTCTGGCGCGACCAGGACAGGCTGCTTGCACAGTGTTAGCTTCAGCTTTTGAAATGCGGTCTCAGTTTCTTCCGTCCATTTCACCATGGTTGATTTGGTGCCTTTTAGAAGATCTGTTAGTGGTGCGGGCATCGTGGCGAAATTCGGGATAAACCGCCGGTAGTATCCCACCATTCCCAGGAATGCTTTCACCTGCTTCTTTGAGAGCGGTTGCGGCCAGGTTTGAATTGCCTCCACTTTCTTGATTTGCGGCTTTATTTCGTCTCTCCCAACAACATAGCCCAGGTACTTGGCCTCCTCTTTTCCGATGGCACACTTTCTCGGATTTATGGTAAATCCTGCTTTCCTTAGCGCGTCCAAAACGGCCTGTAGTTTGGGTAGGTGACTAGCCCAGTCTGGGCTAAAGACCACAATGTCGTCGAGGTAGGCTGCGGCATACTTCTTATGTGGGGCTAGGATCCGATCCATAGCCCTCTGGAAAGTGGCTGGGGCCCCCTGTAGTCCGAACGGCATCCGCTTGTATTGAAAACAGCCATCAGGTGTTGAGAAAGCCGACTTCTCTTTAGCCATCTGGGACATGGGGATCTGCCAGTAGCCCTTCGTCAGGTCAAGAGTGGTGATGTACCTCGCCGGTCCAAGCCTCTTGATGAGTTTGTCGACGCGGGGCATCGGGTATGCGTCACACTTGGATACTTCATTTAGCCGACGGTAGTCATTACAAAACCTCCACTCTCCATTGGGTTTTGGGCACGAGGACGATTGGGCTCGACCACCACTCTTTGACTCCTCTATTACCCCGAGGTCTAACATCCTCTTCACCTCAGCCGAGATCACCTCCCGGCGTGCTTCCGGAATCCGATACGGCTTCAAATTCACTCGTACATGCGGTTCTGTCAGCACGTCATGCTCTACCACTTGTGTATGCCCTGGCAACTCTGAGAACAGCTCCCGATTCTGCTGTAGTAATTCTCGACACTGTTGCTTCTGGGCCGGTGATAGAGTCTCTGCAATAGTGACCTCCTCCCAAGGTTCCTTGTCTTCTGGTGCGGCTCCCAGGCAAGGAGTTTCCACAGGTTCACGGTCCCGCCACGGCTTGAGCAAGTTTACATGATATATTTGATGTGCCTTCCTTCGGCCAGGCTGGTGGACTTTATAATTCACCTCGCTGACTTTCTCCACCACCTCATATGGACCTTGCCATTTGGCGAGGAACTTGCTCTCGACGGTAGGGATCAGCACCAAAACACGGTCTCCGGGCTGGAACTGTCTTAGTCTCGCCGACCGGTTATAGACCCTCGCCTGTGTTATGTTACGGTAGCTGAGGAGTGCAGGCAAAAAAGGAAATACACCAGAGCAGTTGGAATCTATGAGATTGCAGTACCCTGACTAACCACCGCAACTAGAGGCAGCCGTGGAGCGTTCCTACGTTGGTCCTAGACGCCTCGTCACAGCCTGAGAAACTAACTACACCTAAAGATAGAAATAGGAAAGCTATCTGCCCCGTAGCAGAACCCCAAAGATAATAGAAAGCCCCCAAACATGTAATGGCGGTTAGACAAGAGGAAATACTGACACAGAAAGAAAATAGTATGAGCAAACGCTGGGGCCCAAACTATCTAAATAGAAAAGGACAGGAAGGGTACTTACTGCAATCCCAGAAAACCCTGAAAAACACCAACTCTACTAATTTCAAAATCACCTGAGATCACACGACCTCTACCACCTAAATTAGTTCTCTGGTGTAACAAAAACAGCAGCCACTGAAAAAACTGGAAAAAGCAAAAGTACAAAACACAGTGGCTGAACTAAACTGAGAGGGCAAAAGCCCCCGGAGGGGACCCAGAAGGCCCCCACAGAAGTGCAGGAACAAATGCAAAAATATAGCAAAAACACAAAATAAGAAATTGTCTTATCTGATAGCAGGAGATGCAGACACGACACAGCAGGCTACAAGGGAAACTGGAAAGAAGGATTCAGACCAGAACAATTGATCACCGGCAACCCTGATGGGAAAATGATTCCCTTAAATAAGACCAATCAGTAACACCTGATTCCCAGTCCTCACAATCCTCACTAGTACCGCTTGTAACCACCAGAGGGAGGCTCCGCTCAGAACTCATCTCAAACCCATTCACAACAGTACCCCCCTTGAGGAGGGGTCACCGAACCCTCATTTGAGCAACCAGGTCGGTCAGGATGAGTTCTATGATACGCACGGATAAGTCTCCTAGCATGGATGTCTGAAGCAAACACCCAAGAATTATCTTCCTGACCATAACCTCTCCATTTAACCAAATACTGGAGTCTTCGTCTAGAAAAACGAGAATCCAATATTTTCTCAACCACATACTCCAGATTGCCCTCAACCAAAACAGGGTCAGGAGGCACAGCAGCAGGAACCACTGGCTCAACAAACCTCTTCAACAAGGACTTGTGGAACACGTTATGGATCTTAAATGTCCCTGGAAGAAGCAAACGAAAAGAAACAGGATTAATAATCTCCATGATCTTATAAGGTCCAATGAACCTAGGCTTAAATTTAGGAGATGCTACTCTCATAGGAATATTCTTTGAGGACAACCAGACCAAGTCCCCCACTTTAAACCGAGGACCATCAGTCCTATGCCGGTTAGCAAACCGCTGGGCCTTCTCCTGAGAGAGGGACAACCTCTCCACTACCTGGTCCCAAATCTGCTGCATACGCTCAACAACAGAGTCAACACCTGGACAGACAGAAGCCTCCGTCTGTCCTGAAGAAAATCGAGGGTGAAACCCAGAATTACAGAAAAACGGAGACATCAAAGTGGCAGAGCTAGCCCTATTATTAAGAGCAAACTCAGCCAAAGGCAAAAAAGAGACCCAGTCATCCTGATCAGCAGACACAAAGCATCTTAGATAAGTCTCCAATGTCTGGTTTGTTCTCTCAGTTTGACCATTGGTCTGAGGATGAAATGCCGAGGAGAAAGACAATTGAACACCCAGTTTAGAACAAAAAGTCCTCCAAAATCTGGAAACAAACTGGACTCCTCTGTCAGACACAATGTTCTCAGGAATGCCGTGTAAACGAACCACGTGCTGAAGGAACAACGGCACCAATTCAGAGGAGGAAGGCAACTTAGGTAATGGCACAAGATGTATCATTTTGGAAAACCTATCACAAATTACCCAGATGGTGGTCATTCTCTGAGAAACAGGAAAATCGGAAATGAAATCCATAGAGATATTGGTCCATGGTCTCTTGGGCACAGGCAATGGCATCAACAAACCACTAGAGCGAGAGCAAGGCTTGGAGCGAGAGCAAGTCCCGCAGGACTGCACAAATTCCCTGACATCACGAGACAAGGTAGGCCACCAAAAGGACCGACTAACCAAGTCTCTGGTACCAAAAATTCCGGGATGCCCAGCCAATGCGGAACAATGAATCTCAGACATCACACTCTTTTTCCATTGGTCTGGGACAAACAATTTTCCAACAGGGCAGCGCTCGGGCCTATCCTCCTGACACCCCTCCAGAGCAAGTCTCAAATTGGGCGAGATGGCGGAAAGAACTACACCCTCCTTCAAAATAACAGAGGGATCAGATAGCTCAGGAGAGTCCGCAAGGAAACTCCTCGAGAGGGCATCCGCCTTAACATTCTTAATGCCAGGAAGAAAGGAAACCACAAAATTAAAACGTGTGAAAAACAAGGCCCACCTGGCCTGTCTAGGATTGAGTCGCTTGGCAGATTCCAGATAGACCAGATTCTTATGGTCCGTAAGGACCACCACCTGATGTTTGGCTCCCTCCAGCCAATGTCTCCACTCTTCAAAAGCCCACTTCATGGCAATAACTCCCGATTACCCACGTCATAATTACGTTCAGTAGGAGAAAATTTTCGAGAGAAAAAGGCACAAGGGTTACTTTTAGAGGTCTCTGGATCTTTTTGGGACAAAACGGCACCTGCCCCAATTTCAGAGGCATCAACCTCCACCTGAAATGGCAGAGAAACATTAGGCTGCCGTAGAACAGGAGCAGAAGTGAATCTCTGCTTAAGTTCCTGATACGCAGAGACTGCCTCAGGAGTAGTGTTGAGCATTCCGATACCGCAAGTATCGGGTATCGGCCGATATTCGCGTTATCGAAATTCCGATACTTAATTCCGATACTTTTTCAATATCGTATACCGGAATCGGAAGTTCCCATAATTCTTTGAGAGGCAATGTGATTTTAGTCAGCCAATGAGGAATCCTACGAAGTGTGGGCACATCCTGTAATGCTGCGGTCATCTTAACTAATGGCATGGCTGTGATTGGCTGCTGAAATGATGTCAGAATGCACTATAAAAGGCGCCGCCGCCATTTTAGCGTCACTGTGCTGTGAATTCAGATAGGGACAGAACGCTGCTCTGCTCACTCTGAGGGACAGTTAGAGATTGCGATTTAGTGTACTGTGCTTTAGGCAGGCTAGCACCAACCGCTGTGTAAAGCTTCCTTTTGCCTGCAGTGTTGTTTTAACAGCTCTGCAAGGTGTGTGTGAGTGCAGGTGACGCTGCAGTTTGCTCTGCATCCAACGCTGTCTGTAGGCATCTGCACGTGTCACTCACAGACTCTTTTTTTTTTCTTTAGTGTAATTCTAGCTGCTCCATTCAATAGAAATTATAGTGTGATGCGCTTCCATCCGTATCCAATACATTGGTTGCAAACACTATAGAAGTAGACAAAGGAGTAGCCTTTCACAGATTGTGGACAGTTGTGTTTCAGTGTTCACTTCAGTCTGTTTTTTTTTTTTTTTTTGAGTGCATATCACGCTCCAGTTACTTGTTCAAGCACTGCTGCTTGTACTCTGCTGAGCGTGTCTCAGTGCCTCATCCTTTTCATTTTTCTCCAATTGGTTCTGCTACATTCCATTTAAAATAAATCTAATCTATTAGTGTGACGCGCTTCCATCCGTATACAATACATTGGTTGCAAACACTATAGAAGTAGACAAAGGAGTAGCCTTTCACAGATTGTGGACAGTTGTGTTTCAGTGTTCACTGCAGTCTGTGTTTTTTTTTTTTTGAGTGCACATCACGCTCCAGTTACTTGTTCAAGCACTGCTGCTTGTTACTCTGCTGAGCGTGTCTCAGTGGCTCATCCTTTTCATTTATCTCCAATTGGTTCTGCTACATTCCATTTAAAATAAATCTAATCTATTAGTGTGACGCGCTTCCATCCGTATACAATACATTGGTTGCAAACAATATAGAAGTACACAAACGGGCCTTTCACAGCTACTGAACATGGGTTTTTAATTTTTAACTAAAATATGTATTTTTTCAAATGACACAAATATAAGTAAAGTTGAAGAGGAATAGTCCTACATCCATTGTTTGCACAATATTACAGGTGTACATCATGTCCCTTAATCAACAATGTATTATTATATTTACTTGTATGCTTTTATTTAAAAGCCAAGAACACAGAAGGATAACCTTCGCACTGCAGCTGTTGTCAAAGTTCAACCCACATTATGCACTTCCAACATTGCAGCATTTGAGGCATGATGTGAGTTGGATTTGTCAAAGTTATGGAGTGAGAAGGTTCACCATCAGTACCCTATAGCATAAGTATGCTTTTGTGTTAGCATTTGTGTTAGACATGTGGATATCTGCCATAATATGTCACAATTATTTAGTTACAGATTTGTTACCAACACTAATCATTGAATGGTTTTAAATTTGACGTTTCACTTGTTTACAGCTTAGAAATAAGGGTGTAGCCTGATATCTATGTGTAGCACTAGCCACTTTAACATGTCATGTTTTTTTCAACATGTGTAGCTAGGTAGCAGTAATTTTTGCCGGACACACAGCAGGGGAACAGCAGGCGTTACTGAACCCACAAACACATCATCGATTGTTTTGATCTGTGCATCCAACACTTCTGAGCCCAGGGTCAAGGAGGGTGTAGCCTGAGGCCTAGTATGAGATGTTTGAACTTTAATTTGAACTTTAATTTGGAGTTAGCAGCATTATTTTTTGTCAGACACGCAGCAGGGGAACAGCAGGCGTTACTGAACCCCACTATCACTATAGCTTGTGTATTGGTCTGTGGACACGACACTTCTGAGCAGCAACTGGCAGTGTTGTAGCCCAGGGAGTATAGCTCAGGTGGTAGAAAGATGAACATAACAGGAGACATGGAAAACGTTGCCAACCAGTTAGTTAATCTGAAACCGGACAGGCAAATTCAGGCGAGATCCATGCCTAGTTCATTTTCAGAAAAGTAAGCCGTTCTACATTATCGGAGGATAGTCGCATGCAACGGTCTGTTAGTACACCACCTGCAGCAGTAAAGACGCGCTCCGATAATACACTGGCAGCAGATCAAGCCAGCACCTCCAATGCATACTGGCTAAGCTCTGGCCATGTATCCAGCTTAGAGACACAAAACTTGAATGGGGAAGAGCCATCTGGGAGTACACTGAGAGGGCAAGACATGTAGTCTGTCACCATCTTACGGAAATGTTGCCTCCTGCTGACTGGAGCCGTCTCGGATGGTGTAGACATTGGTGGCGCTGCCACAAAACTTCGACACATTTGGAACATACTGTTCTTGCCCTGTGCAGAGGCGCTGCTTGTGCTCCCTCTTGTTGCAGAGCTGTCTCCACTGCCTCGACGCACAGAGCTGCTTTGTAAAGCAGTAGCAGCAGCAGTGCTCTCGGCTGGAATGGAGAACATTATGGATTGCACCAGTGTGTCTTGGTACTTCCGCATTTTACGCTCCCAGTTCAACGGTGTGATGAGGCTTTGTAAGTTGTCCCGGTAGCGAGGGTCTAGGAGGGTGTACACCCAATAATCAGACGTGGTGTGAATGTGTTCGATGCGGCGGTCGTTTCTCAGCCACTGCAGCATGAAATCAACCATGTGCTGCAGACTCCCAACTGGCCAAGAAACGTTGTCCCCTGCAAGAGGCATCATCTCTGCCTGTTGTGCATCACCCCACCCTTGGTCTACATACTGACTAGAGCATTGTCTACCTCCCTCTGGAGCGATGTCTTCCTCCTCCATTGACTCCTCCTCATCCTCCTCACAAAGTCCTTCAAATACATATAAATTTACAAAATTTAAAACTCAAAATTTAAAAACTTTGTATCATAATTCTGTAACATCAGTTTATGGAAACACAATAGCATTACAAAAGGATAGACAAAAAATGTACATTATGTGCTTTGTAAATACATTAAAAGTTTGTAATGGTTATGAAAATATAGACAGCGACTCTGGAGGTTCAATTGTTGATACAGCATGGTACTTTGAAAGTCCTCCAGCCCTTTGTGAGGAACCACGTTGCGCTGACTGTCCAGAAGGTGATGGAATTTGTGACTCCTCATCCTCCACCTCTTCCAAAACCTCATGCCTTAGTGCTTGCAGTGTTTTTTGAAGCAGGCAGATAAGGGGGACAGTCAGGCTGACTAGTGCATCATCTGCACTCGCCATCCGGTTGACTCATCAAATGCACGCAAAACGTGGCAGATATCCTTCATAGAGTTATTCGCCACTCATTACACTGGCAGTGGCTGCCCATTCATTATAGGATCCAATTCTAATTACTGGTTCTCACCAACAAAGCTCTCCACAGCGCAGCACCCCCCTACATCTCCTCCCTTATTTATATTTATCGGCCTAACCGACTGCTGCACTCTGCAAACGACCTTCGACTAACCTCTGCACTAATCCGTACCTCCCACTCCCAACTCCAAGACTTCTCCCGCGCTGCGCCAATCCTCTGGAATGCTCTACCCCAAGAAATTAGGACTATCCGCAATTTGGATGGTTTCAGGCGCTCCCTCAAAACACATTTGTTCACAGTGGCCTATCACATTCACTAATCAAAGTCATTCTATGTGTAATTCTGTGTGTGTAGCCCATTCACTATCTCCATGCATCCCTCACTCCCTTAAAATGGCTGGACCATCATTGTAAAAACACCATTGTATATAAACACCTGTATTTGTATCTCCCCCACCTCATTGTAGATTGTAAGCTTTCACCAGCAGGGGCGGCTGATTTTGCTTTAATTATTGTATTGTTAACGTTGTTACTTATGACTTGTGTTTTGAAACTGTTAAACTGTAAAGCACTGCGGAATATTATGGCGCTATATAAATAAATAATATTAGTATTATTCTTATTATAGAGGCCCACTCAGTAGTGGTGAAGTGTGAACGGCGCAAATTGCGAGTTGACTGCGCCTGATGCAGCTGATCCTCCATTACTGTTGGCTGCTGCTCACACAACCGCTCCAACATATGTAACGAGGAATTCCACCTGGTGGGTACGTCACATATGATGCGATGTTCATGAAGGTGAAATCTGCGTTGCAGAGCTGCAATCAGCGATCTGGCCATGCTGGAACGTCGCAAGTGAGCGCACTCTAGGCGGACCTTGTGCAGCAGTGCATCAAGATCCGGATAGTCCCTCAAAAAACTCTGCACGACCAAGTTGAGCACATATGACAGACATGGTATGTGAGTGAGGTTGCCAAGGCCCAGAGCTGACACCAGATTTCGGCCATTGTCACACACTACCAAGCCTGCCTCTAGATTCTCTTCCAAAAACCACACGTCGCTCTCCTGCTTTATGGCATTACAGAGCTCCTGCGCTGTGTGGCTAAGATTCCCCATGGAAATTAATTTCAGGACGGCCTGTTGACATTTGGACACGGCTGTGCTCATATCGGTCGCAACAGGTAAACGTTCACGGGTCCATGTGGAGGTAGACCGTGACGGCTCCTGCAGCGATGATTCTGAGGAACTGGAGTAGGAGGAGGAATCAATGTGTACAGACTTGATTCCTGCAATCCTTGGAGTTGGCAGAACACGTACAGCGCCACTCGCAAGATCAGTACCCGGCTGCACAACATTGACCCAATGGGCAGTGAGGGAAAGGTATTGTCCCTGGCCATGGGTGTTAGAACCCTCTTGTTAGGTTTTGTTTCAGTTTGCTGGTCACATGACCTTTTTTCCCTATTTAGTCTGGCTCCGCCCTTCTGGCTTTGCTTGACAAAATTGTATTATCTACTGTTAAGCTAGCCGGGTGCTTAGGTGCCTTAATCTGTCAGTTTTGCTTGATGTTAGGATCACAAAGTATTTATTTTTCTGTTTAATTATCCATGCTACAATTTATGTTAGGAGGTGTCCACCTTTTCTCCCAGTCCCTAGATCTTGTAGGGATTACTCCCTCGCAACTATAGGTCTTCGTTCACACTAGATGAGGACTTTAGCGGGTCTGGTCGCAGGATCAGGTTCCCCGTTACATCGTAGGGATTCAGCTTAGTTGTATTGTAGGGACAGAATTCCCTTCTTTCCTTACTGGTTGTAGCAGATCATAACAATGGGTACTGGTCCACGCATCGGTGGTCAGGTGGACCTTGCTACTGAGGGCTTTTAGTAGCGCATGTTTAATTTTTCCCTCAACATGCTTTTGCAGACCAGGGACGGCTTGCCTGCTGAAATGAAATCGGCTTGGCACATTGTATTGTGGGACTGACAATGATATTCAGTTACGGAAACTGTCTGTCTCCACCAGCCTGAATCACAGCATTTCAAGGGACAGGAGTTTTGCAATGCCAGCATTCAGAGCCTGTGCTCGTGCATGGTTTGCGGAGTATGGCCGTCTTTTATCCCATGCCTGTGCTACCGATGGCTGTTTTGTGGCCTGGGAGTGTGAGGATGACAGGGAACTTGCTGCTGTGTGTGGAATAACAGTTTGTCTCTGGACAACAGTGGCCGAGGTTCTTCCATGGCGATCCTGTGAGGAAGCAGAACCAGCTGTGTGTGAGCTCGATGAAGAGGCTTCAACACAACCTGAAGATGTAGGTGCTGCTGTAGGTTGGCCTACATCTCCAGTGTGTCTTTGTAACTCAACTACGTGCTTTGTCCGCACATGTTTCCACATATTTGTGGTATTGAGGTGACTGACACTTTTAGCTATTTTTAATTTTTGATTACACAGCTTGCATTTCACATAGCAAATATCATGTGCAAGTGTGTGAAAAAAGGACCACGCAGTGCAAGTCCTGGGAGCGCACGTTTTGACTTTTGGAAGACAACTGCTCCGAACAGGTGCCAAACTGGAGGCTACAGGCAACCGAGTCTGCAGCCTAACTCTCCCTCCTGTTTGTACCGTTGGGGCAATGTCTTCCTCTATCTTCCTTATATCACTAACCATTTCTCTAGGCCTCTCCCAGCTTTCAACCAAAGTACTGGTTCTCAGCCACAAAGCTATCCACAGTGCAGCACCCCTCCTACATCTCCTCCCTCATTTCTATCTATCGGCCTAACCGACTGCTGCGCTCTGCAAACGACTTTCGACTAACCTCTGCACTAATACGTACCTCCCACTCCCGACTCCAAGACTTCTCCTGCTCTACGCCAATCCTCTGGAATGCTGTACCCCAAGAAATTAGGACTATCCACAATTTGCATGGTTTCAGGCGCTCCCTCAAAACACATTTGTTCAGAGCGGCCTATCACATTCACTAATCAAAGTCATTCTATGTATTCTGTGTAAGTGTGTGTGTGTCTCTAGCCCATTCACTATCTCCATCCCTCAGTCCCTTAAGATGGCTGGAACATCATTGTAAATGCACCATTGTATATAAACACCTATACTTTGTATCTCCCCATCTCATTGTACATTGTAAGCTGTCACGAGCAGGGGCGACTTATTTAGCTTAAATTATTGTATTGTTAACGTTGTTACTTATGACTTGTGTTCTGAAACTGCTAAACTGTAAAGCGCTGCGGAATATGATGGCGCTATATAAATAAATATTATTATTATTCCTCTGAGCTGCTCCCACCACCTTCCTGTTCCTCATGCCATGTTGGGTCTTGGACCTCATCATCTCCACTACCCTCTTCCAACACCTGCTGTTGGGTGGTCTGGCCAGCACCATGCTCAACAGAAACTGGCACCTGGGTCTCATCATCATCAGATGCATTCTGCGGTGTGCTGACCATCGGCACTGTCTCACCCGCCTCTTCAGATTCAGAGAGACACAGCTGTTGCGCATCACTGCATACTCCCTCTTCACATTACAGAATGCTGCTTGGCTGGGCCCCTGTTTGCAAGCCAATAGATTCTGAGAACAGAAGCAGACACTCAGCTGGCTCCTGTACAGAACTCTCTGACTGCCTGGGCAATTTGCCAGGCGGTGAAGAGACAGATGGTTGCCCAACAGTGCTGTGGTCCTGAGAGGAGGGGAAGCAATTGAAGTCGATGCATTGGCTGACATCCAAACAACAACGGCTTCAATTTGTTCTTCCCGCAGCAGGGGGGTACTCCGAGCTCCTACAAAAGTGCGCATAAAGGAACGCTCACGGGGAAAACTGGTGGATGCTGTGTCACTGGGGGCCGCAGCAGCCACAGAATCCCCACGTCCTCTCCCTGAAGAAACTCCACGACCACGTGCCTTACTCCCTGCCTTCTTCATCTTGGTAGATTGATAAAGAAAGTCTGAAAAGTTATAAGGTCTAAGTGTGGTTATTCCGCAGAGACTGCAGTGAACACTGCACACAACTGTTCACTACCCAATGCGTCTCAGCAGGAAGGCAGTCTGTGCGTCAAAACAAAGGCACAAGCATACATCCATGTACCCTGTTTATAAAGCTATATAAAAAAAATTATGTAGTAGTGACGCACACTTTATTGAGGTACAGTATTACATCGCCATTCACCATCTGTGGCTATGCAGTCTCATCTATATATACCTTATCTATCTGTTGTCATGCTTCCAAGTCGACAGTCAGCCATAAATAGCAATTTTCACTATGCACTATGCACTTTTTAAAGGTTATGTTTGTTAATAAAAATGATTATTGCCACATATTATGAGTATTACATGATGGAAATTGTATAATTTTGTATAAAATATTTAGTGACATTATTCAGCAAATGGAACATTTTAGTAATATCACAGATTACTTGTAATGCTGATGATGTTTTGAAGTCAGACATTCATTGCCTATACAATAAAAATGGTGTACATACTGTTACTTATCCATCATTAATGGATTCAGATATGTACTTGTATGCTTTTATGTACAACCGTATAGCAGATTCCTTAACTAATTTATTTTGTGGTTTGCATTGCTGTTCAACATGTTAATGTATGTGTTTATGTTTGTCAATTCTTTATTTATCTAGATATTAGTTTAAATGAAATCATCATCTTATGGTAGTAAAGGTTATCTTTCTCTTGTTTGAAGTATAGACATTTAAAATTGACAGGTAACAAGGAAATTACTTGATCTAGTATTTAAACATCCTCCTTGACCCTGGGCTCCAACACCGCCAGTTGTTGCTCGGAAGTGCTGTTAGCACAGTCAACACTTGCTCCTGTGTTACTGGGGTTCAGTAACGTCAGCTGGTCCTCGGTTGTGCCATTGGCTCTTTTCCTTCTGCTGCCCCTCCGGGTTCCAGTACCGTCAGCTGGTTCTCCGCAGTGCCTTTGGCCTAGGTGCCTCCATCTCGGTATCCGAGTTCCAGCAACGTCTGCTGGTCCTTGGTAGTGCTTTGGAGCACAGGTACCTCCTGCTTAGTAACCGTGTCCCAGTAACGTCAGCTGGTCCTCGGTTGTGCCATTGGCTCTTTTCCTTCTGCTGCCCCTCCGGGTTCCAGTACCGTCAGCTGGTTCTCCACAGTGCCTTTGGCCTAGGTGCCTCCATCTCGGTATCCGAGTTCCAGCAACGTCTGCTGGTCCTTGGTAGTGCTTTGGAGCACAGGTACCTCCTGCTTAGTAACCGTGTCCCAGTAACATCAGCTGGTACAAGGTTGTGCTACAAATACAAGATACAGAACAAGAGACACAAGAACAATAAGCAGAAGATCTAAAAGCAGAAGAACATGAAGTATAAGACCAAAATTAAGAGCAAAATATATGCTCTAAATTCTAAGCAGAAGAAGACTAAGCAGTGTATGGGGGTGAGTCCGTTCCTCCTCGTGGTGCCCCTGGAAAATGCCTGCTGCTGCAGGCTAAACTGAACACGGACAAATACTGTTGTAATTTAAATCTTTTGTGACAGCAAGAACGGAAGGATGAAAAATTCATACTTTGACAGATTACAAGTACAGGATTCTCTGTCACAAATAAGAATATGATGAAGAAGATGAAGCAGAATATGAATAAGAATAATAGTTTAATAAGAAGAATATGAGTAATGTTAACAAAGATGAATAGCAAGAAGTTTAAGAAGAAGATAAAGAAGGTGAAGATGAAGAATAATTTGATGAAAAAGATGATGCTGCAGAAGATTATGAAGGAGAAAGTGTGTGAAAAGTTAAAAAGGTGAAGATGAAGAGCATGGAAGTTGTGTAATATACATATTTGCCAAAATAGAAAAAACGTTAACAACATTGTCAATTTCTTCGTCAATCCGAACATCTTTAAAAAAAAAAATATTTATGCTATTCCATTTGATTGGGTTAAACATCTATGCCTTTAATGTCTCCTCAACCTTCCCCAATACATTCTACATTACTCTTTCTTGTTTTCCTTCATGTACAATTAACCAACAAGGCAAGAATAGGGTTTTTTTAATTTCGATATTTTGTTCCCATAGACTTACATGGGACTTCCGGTATCGGTATCGGGTATCGCCGATATTTTAATGTTATCGGCGATACCATTCCGATTCCGATACTTTTGGATATCGGAAAGTATCGCTCAACTCTACTCAGGAGGCCAATTCACCACATCAGAACCCTTTCTGGTCAAATCAGTTAATGGTTTAACAATAACAGAGAAATTACCAATAAATTTACGATAAAAATTGGCAAAACCCAAAAATCTCTGAAGAGCCTTTAATGAAGTAGGTTGGACCCAATCACAGATGGCCTGAACCTTGACCGGGTCCATTTCAATAACAGATGGGGACAAAATGAATCCCAGAAATGAGATCTTCTGTACGCCAAAAAGACACTTTGATCCCTTCACATACAGAGCATTCTCTCTCAAAATCTGGAATACAGTTCGAACATGTTTCACATGAGAGTCCCAGTCATTAGAAAAAATCAAGATATCATCCAAATAAACAATCAGAAACTTGTCCACAAAATCCCTGAAAATGTCATTCATGAAGGACTGGAAGACGGAAGGAGCATTAGTGAGCCCAAAGGGCATCACAAGGTACTCAAAATGCCCTTCAGGGGTGTTAAATGCCGTCTTCCATTCATCCCCGTGCTTAATGCGAATAAGGTTATACGCCCCCCTGAGGTCAAGCTTGGTAAACCAAGTAGCGTTTTTCACCCTGGAAAACAGGTCAGAAATCAAGGGTAACGGGTATTGATATTTCACAGTAATATTGTTCAAGAGACGATAATCAATACACGGCCTTAATGAACCATCTTTTTTGGCCACAAAGAAAAAACCGGCACCTAAGGGTGAAGAGGATGGTCTGATATGACCCTTCTCCAATGATTCCTTGATATAAGACCGCATAGCGTCATGTTCAGGTACAGACAAGTTAAAAAGGCGACCCTTAGGGAATTTACTACCTGGCACTAATTCAATAGCGCAGTCATAGCTCCTATGGGGAGGTAAGGATGCAGATTTACTTTCGCTAAACACATCAGAAAAATCAAACAAAAAGTCAGGAACATCCTCAGCCTGGGGGGAGGCAGAAAAAACAGGAGTGTTGGCACTAACACATTGGCAGCCCCAACTGGTTACAGACACAGATTTCCAATCCAAAACAGGATTATGAGACTGTAACCAAGGGAAACCCAGCACTATAATGTCATGCAGATTATATAGAACCAAAAATTTGCAGCACTCCTGGTGATCAGGTTCAACCCTCATTATCACCTGAGTAGAAAACTGGGGTTTATTCTCAGCCAAAGGGGTAGAATCGATCCCCAGTAAAGGAATAGACTTCTGTAGGGGTATCAAGGAAAACCCACAACGCTTAGCAAAATCATAATCCATCAGGTTAATAGCTGCTCCAGAATCAACGAAAGCCTGAGCAGAAAATGAGGACAGAGAGCATATCAGAGTGACAGTTAATAAAAACTTAGTCTGAACACTACCCAAGACAACTGAGCGTGCAAAATGTCTTCCCCGCTTAGGGCAGACTGAAATAGCATGAGAGGCATCACCACAGTAGAAACATAACCCATTGCGCTTTCGAAACTCATGACGCTGTGCCCCAGACACCACTCCATCACACTGCATGGGCTCAGCAGCTGGCTCACAAGGCAACACCACTCCACGCATACTTCTCCGCTCACGCAAACGTCTGTCAATTTGAATCGCTAATGACATAGAATCATTGAGACCAGAGGGGACAGGGAATCCCACCATAACATCCTTTACATTATCCGACAGACCCTTCCGGAAAAGGGCCGCCAAAGCGTCGTCATTCCATTTGGTCAGGACTGCCCACCTACGGAATCTCTGACAGTATAACTCAGCGTCATCAAGCCCCTGATTTAATGCCAACAAGGCTTTTTCAGCTTGATCAGTGACATTAGGCTCATCGTACAATAACCCCAAAGCCTGAAAAAATGCATCAACATCACTCAAAACAGGATACCCAGGTATCAGGGAAAAAGCCCAATCCTGAGGATCGCCGCGCAGGAGAATGATAATTTGAACCTGCTGCGCTGCGTTTCCTGAGGACTTAGATTTTAAGGCAAGAAACAATTTACAATTATTTTTGAAATTCTGAAACTTAGCTCGATCCCCTAAAAACAAATCTGGCATGGGGATCCTAGGTTCCACAACAGGTAACCTAGCAAGATATGCAGCAATACACTGAACCTCAGTGGCAAGCTGATCCACACGGCCAGACAACTGTGCAAACTCCATTGGGAGAAAAGATCCTCCCCAGCACCCAGAGATACAGAGGGAAAAAAAAAAAAAATGCAACAAACAGAAAAATATCTCTGACAACTTTTCTTCCTTCAAAATATTTTTTCCCTTCTGTGAGTACCATACAATTTTTATGGCCGGTGATACTGTTATGTTACGGTAGCTGAGGAGTGCAGGCAAAAAAGGAAATACACCAGAGCAGTTGGAATCTATGAGATTGCAGTACCCTGACTAACCACCGCAACTAGAGGCAGCCGTGGAGCGTTCCTACGTTGGTCCTAGACGCCTCGTCACAGCCTGAGAAACTAACTACACCTAAAGATAGAAATAGGAAAGCTATCTGCCCCGTAGCAGAACCCCAAAGATAATAGAAAGCCCCCAAACATGTAATGGCGGTTAGACAAGAGGAAATACTGACACAGAAAGAAAATAGTATGAGCAAACGCTGGGGCCCAAACTATCTAAATAGAAAAGGACAGGAAGGGTACTTACTGCAATCCCAGAAAACCCTGAAAAACACCAACTCTACTAATTTCAAAATCACCTGAGATCACACGACCTCTACCACCTAAATTAGTTCTCTGGTGTAACAAAAACAGCAGCCACTGAAAAAACTGGAAAAAGCAAAAGTACAAAACACAGTGGCTGAACTAAACTGAGAGGGCAAAAGCCCCCGGAGGGGACCCAGAAGGCCCCCACAGAAGTGCAGGAACAAATGCAAAAATATAGCAAAAACACAAAATAAGAAATTGTCTTATCTGATAGCAGGAGATGCAGACACGACACAGCAGGCTACAAGGGAAACTGGAAAGAAGGATTCAGACCAGAACAATTGATCACCGGCAACCCTGATGGGAAAATGATTCCCTTAAATAAGACCAATCAGTAACACCTGATTCCCAGTCCTCACAATCCTCACTAGTACCGCTTGTAACCACCAGAGGGAGGCTCCGCTCAGAACTCATCTCAAACCCATTCACAACACGCCTGGGCTTCCTGCGCCTGGAGGAGATGTTCTTTACGATGGGCATCACCTTTGACATTCTCTCCTGTAACTGGGCGATATGTTCGATGATGCTCCGGTGTGGCGTGACTTCAGCCTCCCAAGTTTCCTTGGCGATGTCTAGGAGACCTCTTGGATGCCGCCCATATAGGAGCTCAAATGGAGAGAAGTCAGTGGAGGCTTGAGGAACTTCTCTGACCGAGAAAAGCAGAAATGGGAGCAGGTAGTCCCAGTCTCTCCCATCCTTTTCAACGACCTTCTTGAGCATCGGCTTTAAGGTCTTGTTGAAGCGTTCCACTAGGCCGTCCGTTTGTGGATGATAAACCGAGGTCCACAGCTGAGTTATCTGAAGGACTCTGCAAAGCTCCTTCATCACCTTGCTCATGAAGGGGGTTCCTTGGTCTGTTAGAATCTCTTTTGGTAGACCTGTCCGAGCAAAAATATGGACCAACTCTCGGGCTATACTTTTACTGGACATGTTCCTTAGGGGAACCGCTTCTGGATACCGAGTCGCATAGTCCATGATGACCAGGATATATTGGTGTCCCCGAGCTGATTTGACTATGGGGCCCACGAGGTCCATGGCAATCCTCTCAAAGGGAACCTCTATCACAGGTAGTGGAACTAAGGGGCTATGGAAGTGGGAGGAGGGAGCGGTTATTTGGCAGGTGGGGCAGGACCTACAAAAGTTTTGAATTTCTCGATAACACCTTGGCCAATAAAACCTCCTCAGTATCCTCTCCTGAGTTTTCTCGACCCTAGGTGTCCCCCAGAACATGTGAATGGGCCATATCTAGCACCCGTCGTCTGTATGGCCCCGGCACTAACAGCTGTTCCACTATCTCACCGCCCCTCAGTTTGGCCACCCGATATAGCAACTCCCCTGTACTGCAAAGTGGGGAAATCTGGTGTCGGCCCCCGGCTCTTGGGCAACCCCATTACATACAGTAACCTGGTCGAACGCCCCTTTTAAAGTCAGGTCTCGAACTTGAGCAGTCCCAAAGTTCTCTCTGGACATACAGTTAGGTCCATAAATATTTGGACAGAAACAACATTTATCTAATTTTGGTTCTAGACATTACCACAATGAATTTGAAACAAAACAAATCAGATGCAGTTGAAGTTCAGACTTTCAGCTTTCATTTGAGGGTATCCACATTAAAATTGGATGAAGGGTTTAGGAGTTTCAGCTCCTTAACATGTGCCACCCTGTTTTTAAAGGGACCAAAAGTAATTGGACAAATGACTCCAAGGCTATTTCATGAACAGGTGTGGGCAATCCCTTTGTTATGTCATTCTCAATTAAGCAGATGAAAGGGCCGGAGTTGATTTGAGGTGTGGTGTTTGCATTTGGAAGGTTTTGCTGTGAAGGAAACGTGGTCACGGGAGCTCTCCATGCAGGTGAAACAAGCCATCCTTAACCCCTTAAGGACAGAGCCATTTTGCAGCTTAATGACCGGGCCAATTTTTACAATTCTGACCACTGTCACTTTATGAGGTTATAACTCTGGAACGCTTTAACGAATCCCGCTGATTCTGAGATTGTTTTTTCGTGACATATTGTACTTCACGTTAGTGGTAAAATTTCTTTGATATGACTAGTGTTTATTTATGAAAAAAAACGGAAATATGGCGAAAATTTTGAAAATTTAACAATTTTCAAACTTTAAATTTTTATGCCCTTAAATCAGAGAGATATGTCACACAAATTTCTTAATAAATAACATTTCCCACATGTCTACTTTACATCAGCACAATTTTGGGACCAAAATTTTTTTTTGTTACGAAGTTATAAGGGTTAAAAGTTGACCAGCGATTTCTCATTTTTACAACACCATTTTTTTTTAGGGACCACATCACATTTGAAGTCACTTTGAGGGGTCTATATGATAGAAAATACCCAAAAGTGACACCATTCTAAAAACTGCACCCCTCAAGGTGCTCAAAACCACATTCAAGAAGTTTATTAACCCTTCAAGTGCTTCACAGGAGCTGAAGCAATGTGGAAGGAAAAAATTGACATTTAACTTTTTTTGCAAAAGCTTTACTTCGGAACCAAGTTTTTTTATTTTCACAAGTGTTAAAAGAAAAAA
>JARQOD010000002.1:262256267-262283014 GCA_033576555.1 Oophaga sylvatica
TTAAAAATATGCAAATTATGAAAAAAATGGAAACATTTTTCAAAAGATTAAAATTTATTCAGAATGGAGTACACAAATCATCAAAGATCCGCTGCTGGCAGCTCACTTTGCAATTGCTGACCAATATCTTCAGAGATGTGCTCAATGGAGACAAGTCTGGAGATACTGCAGTCCATGAAAGCACATTATGGCCACAGAGACTGCTTGCAGAAGCATTAGTAACATGTAGCCTTATGTTGCAGTATTGAAAATACTTCTCCTGGGACACTTGAGAATAGACTGCACCACTGATTCCATCATCAATTCAATGAATGGCTAAGCTGTTATTGCACCCGCAATGAAAATGAGGGACCAGTTACTATCCATTATGTCACCCCACACAATAATACTGGGATTAGAACCATTGTGATGTTTCCTCATGAAGGCATATTTATGGCCAGCCAATCTCCAATCTCCAACACAAAAAGTGACTTATTGCTGAAGAGGATAGATCTCCATTCCAGCCTCCGATCTCCTTCGGGAGAAAATGTAGGAAGTACTAATACTCCAAGGATTATGGTGTGGGGTGGCATAATGAACAATAGAAAGACCGCTTTATTCTTCATTCCAGGTACATTAACAGCATTACATTGATTTGGTCGTGGGACCAGCGATACTGGCATTTCTTTAAAATGTTCTGGGAGCCGGATTTCAACACAACACCAGGCAGCATGTTGCTTGTGCTACTGTAAGAATCCTGTGTGGCCTAATTGTGCTACCATGGGCGTCAGCATCTTTAGAGTTAACTCTCATTGAGTGCATCTGGTAGGTCATTGGATGGAAATTTTAAAAAGAGCTGTCAGCAGTGGTTCTTGATGATTTGCGTGTTAGAATTCACTTAATGTGGTAGAACTGTCCTCAGACATAGTAACCTCATTAAAAGCATGCAAAGACGTATAAGTGCATATGTATCTGCAAGTGATGTTTATTCTAGATGCCGAATAAATGAAGATGTTATGAAAATATTGTTTCCATTTCATTATTTGCATATCATTAACATTTCTATCAATCATGCAATTTCCATAATTCCATGACTTTTCCTTCTTGGTGTTTTAATTTCAAAGTTGATGAGTGTAAAATAATGAAAAATATACTCATTTCACTGATACCCTGCACACCTTTCTAATACTGACCTCTTACGGATGGACAGGCCAGGGACCATTGTAACCAATCACTGGCAGGAGGGGTTACATCTCTTTTTGTGACCAGAAAGAATAGGATGTAACAATATCAGATCTATACATCTTTTTTTGGTCATACAGACTGTTGTAGCAGTCAGATGTTCATACTGGCTGGAAGAGGAACCACTGAGTGGTAAAAGTCCTAATAAAGTATTCATTTGTTTTGTTTTTGCTATAGATTTAAAGGGGTTATCTGTGACTATTTTCTTTTTTTACTTTGGGACTAAAAACTAACAAGCAGGTAGTTGATAACAGAGGCAAATACCACCTGCCTGTTGCACCCGGCACCGACTCAGTGTGGCTACTGTCCATTCATGCTGGCAAACCAGTTGCTCCACATCAATACAGCAGCTCTTCCTCTTCTGGGCTTCTCTGTGGATAAGGGTTGACTAGTGGAATCATTGTGATTAATAGCTGGCTCTTCGGGAGTAACCTGTCAATCAGCATGACGTCAGTTGTCGCACCCCGTCGACAAAGCAGAGAGGAAGAGAAACCACTGCTCTGTAAGAAGCAGTGGAATTGCAGGCAGGAGCGGCCTGAGACCCCTCTGTATCGGCAGAGATCGACGTTGGGAAAAACATGCAGGTAGTTAGTAACGACCTGCCTGTTCGTTGTTAGGCCTGTAGTAAAAAATATTAAATAGTCCTGATAACCTCTTAAAAGACAACATTGTGCAGAGTGATATTTTTAAATCATGTTTTGGAAAACCCTATTAAAATACAGATTTTTAGGACATTCCTAATAAGTAAAAACCTAACATCATTAATTCAATGCAACCGTTGAGAAGCTGTCATGTGTCCATCTGGCCAAAAGAACACAGAATGGTGGAAGACCTAACAGCATAAGAAGAAAAGCAACAGAAATTGGCAGCAAAAAAAACCCAAAAAGTTTAAAAAAGATACAATTTTCAAAACCTGTCCTTGCTGTTTGTGAGTTGAAACGCTATCGCTTACATTCAGAGCCGAAAATCATACTGATATTAATCATTCTTCTGACTTCATGTACTGCCTACATTTTAACTAATCATTCAAGTGAGGGAACTATTTAGTCAGTGCATATTTTTGTTTCTGGACTTTAGTGAGAATGTTTCCCTAAGTAAATAAGCCAATGGCTGACAGCCATCTTATACAGTTTGTATGGCCAGTTGTAAAAAAATGTAATTGTTTTAGGTCACCTTGCTATTCGCCAAAGAGCCTGATATCGTGAACCAGACAATCTTTTCCTTCTAATATATAAGCATTAGGGTGCTGTTTTATCGGTGGGAGGTTCTGATGTAAGCCCTGAGTGACAGGACCAACGAATAGGTGGCAAAACCCAATGTGAAAGCACCCTTACTGAACTGAATGCAGTGCTGCAAAATGAGTTATACCAGAACATAATTTAGTAAATTAGCAAGGGACATCTTAAACAATATGATGTATATTTTGGAAATCTGGGACCCCAAAAAGTTAAATATAAACTAATCTAGTCCCCCAGTTTTCCCCAGGAAAGCGGAACTAGAGGTGTCTGATAGTGACTTACCCTTCTATTTAAAAGTAGAAAAATATATAACGGTAATTAAAAAATAAGTTCCAGAAGAAGGTACAATATTAAAAATGTATACCAATAAGAATTATTTATACCAATAAGTAGGATATCATATATTAATTACAACAACCCAGAACAAATTCATGCTGTTATTTTCACATACTTAAGAGCCATTTAATCACAACTTTTATGCCCCAAAAATAATAGTAATAGCTTTGAAAAGTCACAACCTTTTTTGCACAACACTCGGTCGCGCAGAAATGTTGTGACTTTTGGTGTCTTCACATCATTTTGCTAGCATCCCCAAATGGAGAAGCAGTTCTGGCACGACACAGAAAAGGTGCTGAATTCATTTAGTGGCGTCTGTTCCTTAATGAATTTGGGGCCTCTATACTCCATCAAGACTGGTTTAGCGCGAGCGTGTACTAGTCCAAACATGAACAATCGGTCCCATAAATTTGAACTAAATTGATGACTTTTTGATTTTTACATATACGATTAACTGCAAAGTCATACTTGATAGGAAATATAGATTGTGAGCCCCAATAAGGTCAGTGATGAGAGAGTGTCTATAAAACGCTGTGGAATAAATTGGCGCTATATAAGCACGCTTATAAATTAATGAATATATCATTCTGACCAGCTTTGATCCTGTTGTGCATTTCAAATATTCGATAATTAAGAAATTCAAATTACTGTAAGGTATAAACAGGTTTTAATGTTCACATAAACTCCTGTGCCTTCTCCAATATACTGTGTAGTAAGGTTAAATTTATACACAATCCTTTCATTCTTAGAAAGTTATCAATCAGAAAGACATACTAGAAAAAAAGGAAATGCCTTTTAGATGAAGTCTACCATTGCACGCAAATTGCCTAGTATTGTTAAATAGGGTTAAGGAAGGAAGGCTTCCATTTATCATTCAAGTTCATATTGTAGACCCACACACTTACAAAGATAACATAAACCAGAAATAGAAACATGCAAGTACAATAAGTGAAGCAAAATGAAATGTCACTGCATATGGCCACTTTATTGAAAAATGCCCCCTCAATGAAAAAAGAGACTCATTTTTATACATCTATCATGTCATCTGTAAATGGTTTATAGAAAATAAAGTAGGAATTCTGTATCTCATGATGCTTGAATACTCAATGCTTTAATTTTATATAAAGGATTTTTCACCAATTAAAGGGAATCTGTCACCTCATTTTCGCCCTATGAGATAGGGCCACCGGCATCAGGGGCTTATCTACAGCATTCTGTAATGCTGTAGATAAGCCCCCGATGTTACCTGAAAGTGAAGAAAAATGAGTTATATTATACTCACCCAGGGCGTTCCGCCGTCTGTTCGGGACAGATGGGTGTCGCCGGTCAGGTCTGGGCCGAAGCCGGCGTCTTCTTTCTGTCCCATCGTGGCTCCTGCGCAAGCACACTGCTCTGCCCTGGTGAGGGCAGAGCAGAGTACTGCAGTGCGCAGGCGCCGGGAAAGGTCAGAGAGGTCCGGCGCCTGCGCACTGTAGTACTCTGCTCTGCCCTCACAAGGGCAGAGCAGTGCGCCTGCGCAGGAGCCGCGACGGGACAGAAAGAGACGCCGGCTTTGTCACAAGATGGGAGGCCCCAGACCTGACCGTGACGCCCATCTGACCCGAACGGACAGCGGAACGCCCCTGGGTGAGTATAATATAACTCGTTTTTCTTCACTTTCAGTTAACATCGGGGCTTAACTACAGCATTACAGAATGCTGTAGCTAAGCCCCTGATGCTGGTGGCCCTATCTCATAGGGCGAAAAAGAGGTGACAGATTCCCTTTAAAAAAATGTTCAGTACTTGATTATTTTTGTCATAATTGTGAGAAATAAAATTTTGCATTGCTCCTAGATACTAGGTGGCTTGGTCCAAATGCCCTATGGAATTGAGGAGAACATATTTAATCCTTATTTCTTTTGTTGGAGTAACAACAGCTGCAGGCTTACTCTGTGTAGGGACTGCGTTGAGCAGACAGTAGAAGGCGATGTGTTAACTGTTACAGTTTGTTGATGTGTGTATGTTAGTTCCTCCCTATACTGTGTTTTATGACCTTTCTGGTTTGTGTTAGTTTTTTCCTATATTCTCAATGATGTTGATGATGAAGGTAATAGCTGCTATATGTCTCAAGTAAAACAGTTCCATCTACAATGTGCTGATGACTGTCAGACTGAAATATGCAGTTTTAGAGATATATGAAAAATGTGTATACTTTTCTGCAATAACAGCATTTTCTTAATATACGAGAGCTTTTTTATTTTTTCGCATTTATTCTAAGGGCGATTTAGTTTACTAAACTCTCAGCTGTCTAAAGTGTGATCATCGTCATTTGGCTTAAAAGCAAAAAATTAATAAAACCTACAATCAGCACAAAATTCAGAACACAGCACTTTATATTACAAAGCTGCTGGGATAATTAACATCTTAACAATATTCATTTTATTCCTTATATAAAAGTAAATCTAAAATCTCCCTGGAAATATTCATGTCTCATGGTGAAAGAAAACAGAACTTTATTCAACTGTAATGATAAAAAGCCAGGATGGTTATGTAAAAAAAAAAAAATACACAAAGGCAATTGTCTTTTGTAGTGATGAGTGAATGTGCTTGGTGATGCTCGTTACTCGCCCGAGCATCGCTGTACTCACGGTATTCGACGAGCGCCGAGCATTTCTGGGATTACTGGCCTGATGTTCTGGTCCCTGCCCTGCATTTTTGATGCTCTTTAGAGCGCCAATCAACATGCAGGGATTGTCTGCCATGCACTGTAATGATGCAGCCATCTTGGTTGTGGCATTACAGTAACTGGCTGGCTGCACAGCGTCATCAGGTGTATAAGAGACCTGGTGTTGCCATGCTCGTCAAAGTCTGCTCAGCGAGTATAGGGAGAGCTGCCGCCGAGATAGGGTCAGATTTGGGCAACGTCGGACATGATCACATTGGGACCACCAGAGAAAATCATTATTGGGGCCCACTATGTAGCTACATAGAAATAAATACAAGACCACCAACTGTGCGATATAGCACGCTAACTTCAGGGCATAACATAAGGTAGTACACGTCTTAATGATATAGCAGGGATTGGCGGCCACATTTTGGTTCAAACTCAATGATAAATATCCACCGGTGTTTATTAACCACTAAGCCAATGTGTTTTAGCACCAGTGTAGTGGAGGGGATTTTATGACATCTCATCTATACGCTGAGAAAATCCACGGCGGGAATTGACCGATGCAGATTTAACATATTCACCACCTCTTTCATCCTTTGCAATACAAAGAATCAAGTCAGTGGTAATGGTGCGGCATTACATAGTAGTAAACGCAGCAATATCTGCACAATGTCTGTGTGGATATTTCTTCTGTTAATTTGCTGTTTGATTTCTGCAGCAAATACATTATGTGAATGCCCCCTCTTCTAGTGGTGGGGATCCTAGATCACTTATGTATGACACTGGAGTAATATGGAAAGTTTTCCCTCATATCCTCCATACACTTTTTACAGAAATCTCTCTGCCTCTGCCACCTATAAGGCCATAATGTTTTATGAAGGGATTCATTTTGTTAGTAGTAGGGAAAGAAAAGTTTTAGTCAGGGGTGATAAAAGGGGTGAGGGGCTAAATCAGGATGAGACAGGGGAGGTGGCGCAGTCAGAGGTGATACAGGGGGAGATGGGCTCAATCAGGGTGATGCAGAGGGAGGTGGTACAGTCAGGGGTGAAACAGGGGGGTGGCGCAGTCAGGGGTGATACAGGAGAGGTGGCGCAGTCAGGGTGATATAGGAAGAGGTGGCGCGGTCAGGGTGATACAGGAGAGGTGTCGCAGTCAGGGGTGATACAGGGGGAGGTGGTGCAGTCAGGGGTGATACAGGGTGAGGAGGTGCAGTCATGGTGTTAAAGGGGGAGGTTGCGCAGCCTGGGATGATACAGGGGAGGGGACACAGTCAGTCAGGGGTGATACAGGGGAGGTAGTTCAGTTTGAGATAATACAGGGGGAGGTGATAAAGCCAGGGGTGTTACAGGGGGAGGTGGCAAAGAGAGGGGTGAGACAGGGGGAGGTGGTGCAGTCAGAGGTAATACAGGGAGAAATGCTCAATCAGGATGATACAGGAGAGGTGGCGCAGCCTGGGATGATACAGGGGGAGGGACACAGTCAGGCAGGGGTGATACAGGGGGAGGTAGTTCAGTCGGAGGTGATACAGGGGGAGGTGGTGCAGCCAGGGGTGATACAGGATGAGGGGATACAGTGAGGGGTGATACAGGGAGAGGTGGAGCAGCCAGGGGTGATACAGGGTGAGGGGATACAGTCAGTCATGGGTGATACAGGGGGAGGTGGTGCAGCCAGGGGGTGATACAGGATGAGGGGATACAGTGAGGGGTGATACAGGGAGAGGTGGAGCAGCCAGGGTAATACAGGGTGAGGGGATACAGTCAGTCATGGGTGATACAGGGGAGGTGGTGAAGTCAGGGGTGATACAGGGGGAGGGGACACTGTCAGTCAGGGGTTATCTAGGGGAGGTAGTTCAGTCAGAGGTGATACAGGGGGAGGTAGCGCAACCAGGGTGATACAGGGTGAGGAGATACAGTCAGTCAGGGGTGATACAGGGGAGGTAGTTCAGTCGGAGGTAATACAGGGGGAAAGAGGCTCAATCAGGATGATACAGGGGAGGAGGCTCAATCAGGATGATACAAGGGGAGGTGGTGCAGTCAGGGGTGATACAGGGGGAGGTGGTGCAGCCAGGGGTGATACAGGGGGAGGTGGTGCAGCCATGGGTGATATAGGGGGAGAGGACACAGTCAGTCAGGGTGATACAAAGGGGAGGTAGTTTAGCTGGAGGCAATACAGGTGGAGGTGGCACAGCCAGGGGTGCTACAGGGTGAAGGGACAGTCAGTCAGGGGTGATACAGGGAGAGGTAGTTCAATTGGAAGTAACACAGGGGGAAAGAGACTCAATTAGGATGATACAGAGGGAGGTGGCTCAGTTTGGGGTGATGCAGGGGTAGAAGGGGTTCAGCAGGGGTGATACAGCAGGAGGTGGCGCAGTCAGGGTGATACAGGGGGAGGTGTCGCAGCCAGGGGTGATACAGGGGGGTGGTACAGTCAGGGGTGATACAGGGGGAGGTCTTGCAGTCAGGGTGTTACAGGGGGAGGTGGCGCAGCCAGGGATGATACAGGGGAGGGGACAAAGTCAGTCAGGGGTGATACAGGGGAGGTAGTTCAGTCAGAGATGATACAGGGGGAAGTGGCAAAGCCAGGGTGATACAGGGGGAGGTGACAAAGAGAGGGGTGAGACAGGGGAGGTGGTGCAGTCAGAGGTAATACAGGGAGAAAGGCTCAATCAGGATGATACAGGGAGAGGTGGCGCAGTCAGGAGGGATACAGGGGGAGGTGGTGCTGCCAGGGATGATGCAGGGGGAGGGGACACAGTCAGTCAGGAGTGATACAGGGGGAGGTGGTGCAGCCAGGGGTGATACAGGGGAGGTGGTGCAGTCAGGGTGATACAGGGGGAGGTGGCGCAGCCAGGGATGATACAGGGGATTGGACACAGTCAGTCAGGGGTGATACAGGGGGAGGTAGTTCAGTCGGAGGTGATACAGGGGGAGATGGCGCAGCCAGGGTGATACAGGATGAGGGGATACAGTGAGGGGTGATACAGGCAGAGGTGGAGCAGCCAGGGTGATACAGGGTGAGGAGATACAGTCAGTCAGGGGTGATACAGGGGGAGGTGGTGAAGTCAGAGTTAATACAGGGGAAAGAGGCTCAATCAGGATGATACAGGGGGAGGTGGCGCAGTCAGGGTAATAAAGGGAGAGGTGGTGCAGTCAGGGTGATACTGGGGGAGGTGGTGCAACCAGGGGTGATACAGGGTGAGGAGATACAGTCAGGGGTGATACAGGGGGAGGTAGTTCAGTAGGAGGTAATACAGGGGGAAAGAGGCTCAATCAGGATGATACAGGGGGAGGTGGCGCAATCAGGGGTAATACAGGGGGGTGCAGTCGGAGGTAATACAGGGGGAAAGAGGCTCAATCAGGAAGAGACAGGGGAGGTGGTGCAGTCAGGGGTGATACAGGGGGAGGTGGTGCAGTCGGAGGTAATACAGGGCGAAAGAGGCTCAATCAGGATGATACAGGGGGAGGTGGTGCAGTCAGGGGTGATTCAGGGGTAGGTGGTGCAGCCAAGGGTGATACAAGGGGAGAGGACACAGTCAGTCAGGGAGGCAATACAGGTGGAGGTGGCACACCCAGGAGTGCTACAGGGTGAAGGGACAGTCAGTCAGGGGGGATACGGGGAGGTAGTTCAATTGGAGGTAATACAGGGGGAAAGAGACTCAATCAGGATAATACAAGGGGAGGTCAATAGCATGGGTGAAGGGGAAAAGGAAAATAGTCAGCTCACCAGTCTTCTGCAGGTTTCTCTGATTGAACACGCACGGAGGAGCCTTGATCAGAGGCGTAGTTCACAATGAAAAATGGAAGAGGAAAAATATCTCCATCGTGTAATCCAATAAAATCATTTTTATTCAAGACATTTAAAATGTATGTATCAAAAATACAAATGAACAAAGGAAAAGAAGGATGGATGGGGTCCCCATAACCATCCTTCTTTTCCTTTGTTCATTTGTATTTTTGATACATACATTTTAAAATGTCTTGAATAAAAAAATTATTTTATTGGATTACACGCTGGAGATATTTTTCCTCTTCCATTTTCATACAGGGGGAGGTGGCTCAGTTTGGGGTGATGCAAGGGTAGAAGAGGTTCAGCAGGGGTGATACAGGAGGAGGGGTGCAGTCAGGGGTAAAACAGGGGTAGAAGGCTCAGTCATGGTGATTCTGGGGCGAGGTGATTCAGCATGGGTGATACAGGGGAGGGGTGCAGTCAGAGTGACACAAGGGAGGGGGCTCAGTTAGGGGTCATATAGAAGTAGGCGGTGCAGTCAGGGTTGATACAGGGGCTCAGTCAGTGATTCCAGGGAGAGGGGATTCAGCAGGGTTGATACGGGGGAGGGGGTGCAGTGAGGGGTGATATAAGGGAGGGGCTCAGTCAGGGTCATATAGTAAGAGAGGACTCAGTCAAGAGGTGATATTGGGGAGGGGATGCAGTCAAGGGTGATATAGAGGGAGGGGTGCAGTCAGTCAGGAGTGAAAGGAGAGATGAGGTAATGGTGCCCTCATTTATCCCTAAGTAACTTAGCCCCTCCCCGTCTATCACCTCAGACTAAAGGCCCCCAATTTACAATTACTTTAGGCTGGCAGGGTCCATTGTTCAACCATTGCAGTTGTAGCAGGGAGTCATCTATCTCCCTCTGCTGCTTACACTCTGAGGGTGGGGAGCGGGCGTTATAGATGACAGCAGCTCATTACCTGTGCTGTGCTGTATGGCCGGGGGAGAAGAGGACACTAACAAAGCTAACACTGATTGGCTGCATTGCGGCCAATCAGTGTTAGCCTTAGCAAGAGCTGCTCTACTCTCCCTGCTTGCTTAGCAGGGAAGCGCAGTGACACAAAAAGTCATCAGGACACAAGAGCGCTCTGTTACTTACAAATAGTGCTCCGCACTCTGCAGCAGCTGAACATGTCAGCTGTTATCAGTGATGCCCACACTGCTCTCCGAGTAGCACTGAGCACAGGAGCCGGGAGTAGTGATGACGTCATGCTGGGAGGACGTCCTGTTCTCAGCTCCTCCCACAGAGCAGTGAATATTAATTTTTCTTTAGCAGCGTGGACAGACTATAGCCGCAGCAACCGGTTCTCCGGAGGGCTAGTTCAACCCTGGAATTGGGGGTTTATAAGGTAGTGTGGGTATACCATAAAAGAATACACAAATCCAGCTAAATCAACAGTCCTTCTAAGGACTAATTACAGGGTATATAGATTGCAGTGCTAGGTAGGCAAGGAGTGCATATGCGTATATACATATCAGTGCAAGGCATGCAGGCACTGTATGTGGGTATATAGATATCAGTAGCAGGCAGGCAGGCATTGTATGTGGCATACTTCATTGCATACATCAAGAGGGTCCATTCCATTACGGTCTGCTGCTGCCCTTTACATATATTGAACGTATCTACATAGCCCTAGGTCTCAGTGGGCAGGAATTAATTTTTCGCATCTTAATCCTGATTATTTTATTCAAAAAAATAAACAGAACCCCTTTTTTTCTCCATTTGCTTGTTGACATTGCAGAATACAGCCAGATCCTTTTCATAGTACAGTGTGAAAATCCAGCCATTTTAACCCCTTAATGACCGCCGATACGCCTTTTAACGGCGGTCATTAAGGGTACTTAAACCACAGCGCCGTTAATTAACGGCGCTGTGGAAAAAGTGAATAGCGCCCCCCAGAGGCGCATTTTCTCCGGGGTCTCGGCTACCGGGGGTAGCCGAGACCCCAGAGAACATGAATCGGGTCGGTTTTTACCGACACCGATGTTCCGATCGCCGTTATTAACCCTATAACGGCGACCGCAAAAAAAAAAAAAAAAAAAGTTGTGCCATTTAATTTCTCTGTCCTCTGATGTCATCGGACATCAGAGGACAGAGAAAAAGGGTCCCCAGGACCCCCATGTGGCCCCCAATAAGATCCATGTGGCCCCCGGGCCCTCCGGTGTCCCCCGGTGCCGGCGCCGTTAAGACAATGGCGGGCGCATGCCCAGTGCGCCCGCCGCTATGTGCCGCTGTGCTGGTGGGGGGATGGGCAAATATTCTCTGGGGTCTCGGCTACCGGGGGTAGCCGAGACCCCAGAGAACATGATCCGGGTTGGTATTCACCGATCCCGGTGTTGCGATCGCGGCTATGCAAGCATAGCCGCGATCGCAAAAAAAAAAAAAATGATTTCTCTCCCCTCTGATGTGATCGCACATCAGAGGGGAGAAAATGAGTGTCCCCCGGTCCCCCGATCGCCCCCCCATATACTTACCGGTGTCCTCCGTCCTCCCGCAGGCCCCAGGATCCCGGCTTCTTCTCCCTGCAAAAAAAAAAATGGCGGCGCATGCGCAGTGCGCCCGCCGATCTGCTTTGGCGGCAGATTCAAATTTTTTTTCATTCATTCTCATAAAAGTCCATTTTGATCACTGTGATAAACTATCACAGTGATCAAAATAAAAAAAAACAGTACATAACCCCCCCATTTATCACCCCCTTAGTTAGGGACATATAATAAAAAGTAGAAATTATATTTATTTTCATTTTTCTGTTAGGGTTAGGGTTATAATTAGGGTTAGGGTTATAATTAGGGTTAAGGTTATAATTAGGGTTAGGGTTAGCATTAGGCTGGTTTCACACATCCGGTGTGCGCATTTAGCCGCAGCGCCGCATCAGAAAATCTGATGCGCCGCATGCGTTTTTTTTGCATTGACTTGCATTAGCGCCGGATGGCGCCGCATGTCAATGCTTGCATGCGGTTTTGTCCGGATGCGGCGCAAATGTACATTGCGGCGGCCGGACAAAACGCTGCATGTAACGTTTTTTGTTTTTGCTGGATGGTTTCTGATGTCTCCGGGCATCAGAAACCATCCGGCAAAAAACCGCATGCGGCCGCCGGCGCGCATCAGGTTTTCTGATGCGGCGCTGCGGCAAAATGGGGGCGCCGCGCGGAAGTGTGAAAGCAGCCTTAGGGTAAGGGTTATAATTAGCGTTAGGGTTAGGCTGGGTTCATACTGCGTTATGGCAGTCCGTTAGACGGACTGCGTTACACCGCGGTATAACGCGGTGTAACGCAGTTCCGTTAACGCTGCCATTCACCCCCATTTGAGGGCGCATCGCGACGCATCCCTAAGCGCATGGTTGCGACGTGCCATCATTCAGTGACGGAGCCTCGGACGCGGGCTGCAGCGTTTGGGCTCCGTCACCGCTAGCGCAGATGAATCATCTGCTGATTCCTCTGCGCTAGCGAGTATAGCATAATGCGATCGCGTTATGCTATACCATTACCAGCCCGTCAACGCTATGTGTTGAACGGGCTGGTAAAACGCAAAATGAACCTAGCCTTAGGGTTAGGGTTATAATTAGGGTTAGAATTAGGGTTAGGGTTACAATTAGGGTTAGGGTTATAATTAAGGTTATAATTAAGGTTAGGGTTACAATTAGGGTTGGAATTAGGGTTGGGATTTAGGTTAGGATTAGGGTTGGGATTAGGGTTAGGGGTGTGTTGGGATTAGGGTTGGAGCTAGAATTGAGGGATTTCCACTATTTAGGCACATCAGGGGGTCTCCAAAAACGATGTGGCGTTCAAAAAGTCAAATGGCGCTCCCTCCCTTCCGAGCCCTGCCGTGCGCCCAAACAGTGGTTTACTCCAACATATGGGGTATCAGCGTACTCAGGACAAATTGCACACCAATTTTGGGGTTCTAATTTCTCCGATTACCCTTGGGAAAATAAAAAATAGCTGGCTAAAAAAATCATTTTTGAGAAAAAAAATGATTTTTCATTTTCACGGCTCTGCGTTTATAAATTTCTGTGAAGCACTAGGGGGTTCAAAGTGCTCACCACACATCTAGATAAGCTCCTTAAGGGGTCTAGTTTCCAAAATGGGGTCACTTGTGGGGGTTTCCACTGTTTAGGCTCATCTGGGGCACTGCAAACGGAACATGACCCCCACCAACGTCTGCATTCCAAAACGTTATTACTTCCTTTCCAAGCCCTGCTGTGCGCCAAAACAGTTTCCCCCCCCACATATTTGGTATCAGCGTACTCAGGACAAATTGGACAACAACTTTTGGGGTCCAATTTCCTTGTGAAAAATCAAAAATTTAGGACTAAAAAATCATTTTTGTGGAAAATTGTTTTTTTTTTTTCACACCCAGGCATTATAAACTTTTGTGAAACACTTGGAGGTTCAAAGTGCTCACCACAGATCTAGATAAGTTCCTTATGGGGTCTAGTTTCCAAAATGGGGTCACTTGTGGGGTTTTCCACTGTTTAGGCTCATCTGGGGCACTGCAAACGGAACATGACCCCACCAACGTCTGCATTCCAAAACGTTATTACTTCCTTTCCAAGCCCTGCTGTGCGCCAAAACAGTTTCCCCCCCCACATATTTGGTATCAGCGTACTCAGGACAAATTGGACAACAACTTTTGGGGTCCAATTTCCTTGTGAAAAATCAAAAATTTGGGACTAAAAAATCATTTTTGTGGAAAATTGTTTTTTTTTTTTTTTCACACCCAGGCATTATAAACTTTTGTGAAACACTTGGGGGTTCAAAGTGCTCACAGCGGATCTAGATAAGTTCCATAGGTGGTCTAGTTTCCAAAATGGTGTTACTTGTGTGGGGTTTCCACTGTTTAGGCGCATCAGGGCTCTCCAAACGCGACATGGTGTCCAATCTCAATTCCAGCCAATTTTGGTTTGAAAAAGTCAAACGGTGCTGCTTCCATTCCAAGCCCTGCCGTGCGCCCAAACAGTGGTCCCCCCCCATATATGGGGTATCAGCATACTCAGGACAAATTGTACAACAACTTTTGTTGTCCAATTTCTCCTGTTACCCTTGTGAAAATAAAAAATTGGGGACTAAACGATCAGGTTTGTGGAAAAAATATGATTTTTTATTTTCACGCCCGGGCGTTATAAACTTCTGTGAAGCACTTGGGGCTTCAAAGTGCTCACCACACATCTAGATAAGTTCCTTAGGGGTCTAGTTTCCAAAATGGTGTCACTTGTGGGGGGTTTCCACTGTTTAGACACATCAGGGCCTCTACAATTGCGACATGGCGTCCAGCCAATTCCGCGTTGAAAAAGTCAAACGGAGCTCCTTCCCTTGCGACCTCTGCCGTGCCCCAAAAAGTGGTTTACCCCAACATATGGGGTATCGGCATGCTCAGGACAAATTGCACAAAAACTTTTGGGGTCTTGTTACCCTTGGGAAAATAAAAATTGGGGTGAAAAGATCATTTTTGTGGAAAAAATATGATTTTTTATTTTCACGGCTCTACGTTATAAACTTGTGTGAATCACTTGGAGGTTCAAAGTGCTCACCACACATCTAGATAAGTTCCTTAGGGGTCTAGTTTCCAAAATGGGGTCACTTGTTGGGGGTTTCCACTGTTTAGGCACATCAGGGGCTCTCTAAACGCGACATGGCATCCAGCCAATTCTGCGTTGAAAAAGTCAAACAGCGCTCCTTCCCTTGCGACCTCTGCCGTGCGCCCAAAAAGTGGTTTACCCCCACATATGGGGTATCAGCATGCTCAGGACAAATTGCACAAAAACTTTTGCGGTCTTATTACCCTTGGGAAATTAAAAATTGGGGTGAAAAGATCATTTTTGTGGAAAAATTTTTTTTTTTTTTTCACGGCTCTAGGTTATAAACTTGTGTGAAGCACTTGGAGGTTCAAAGTTCTCACCACACATCTAGATAAGTTCCTTAAGGGGTCTTGTGTCCAAAATGGGGTCACTTGTGGTGTGTTTCCACTGTTTAGGCACATCAGGGGCTATCTAAACGCGACATGGCATTCAGCCAATTCTGCGTTGAAAAAGTCAAACGGCGCTCCTTCCCTTGCGACCTCTGCCACGCGCCCAAAAAGTGGTTTACCCCCACATATGGGGTATCGAAGTATTCAGAAGAAATTGCACAACAAATTTTGTGGTTCATTTTTTCTTTTAAAACTTGTGAAAAAAAAAAACTTGGTTCCGAAGTAAAGCTTTTGCAAAAAAAGTTAAATGTCAATGTTTTCCTTCCACATTGCTTCAGCTCCTGTGAAGCACTTGAAGGGTTAATAAACTTCTTGAATGTGGTTTTGAGCACCTTGAGGGGTGCAGTTTTAAATGGTGTCACTTTTGGGTATTTTCTATCATATAGACCCCTCAAAGTGACTTCAAATGTGATGTGGTCCCTAAAAAAAAAATGGTGTTGTAAAAATGAGAAATCGCTGGTCAACTTTTAACCCTTATAACTTCGTAACAAAAAAAATTTTGGTCCCAAAATTGTGCTGATGTAAAGTAGACATGTGGGAAATGTTATTTATTAAGAAATTTGTGTGACATATCTCTCTGATTTAAGGGCATAAAAATTTAAAGTTTGAAAATTGTTAAATTTTCAAAATTTTCGCCATATTTCCGCTTTTTTCATAAATAAACACAAGTCATATCAAAGAAATTTTACCACTAACGTGAAGTACAATATGTCACGAAAAAACAATCTCAGAATCAGCGGGATTCGTTAAAGCGTTCCAGAGTTATAACCTCATAAAGTGACAGTGGTCAGAATTGTAAAAATTGGCCCGGTCATTAAGCTGCAAAATGGCTCTGTCCTTAAGGGGTTAAACAGGTTTCCCGCCCCATGCATGACATCTGAGTGCGCCAGAAATTTCTGACATTTTTGTGGTACTGTTAATTTTTTTTGGAGTGTCTTTATATAATATCTTGACACCATTTGCAGCCAAAACAATATTTAGCTACAGGGCAGATGTTTTACACCGTTTTTTTCCGCCACACGGATCACATATCATTGTGCAATTTCAGGCCTCCATAGAATTTTTTTGTTGTATCATAGCTAACTTGTTGACTCAATTTAGTTGGGCAAAAAAAAAAAAAAAAAAAAGGTCAGATATTTGAAAGTGGGCTATCTCCGTCACACTTCTCATCTATCTGTGGGCTACAAATTGTATCTTTTCAGGCCTCCATTCCACGGTTTTTGCCGTTACCCTAGTTCAATACACTATTTTGGGGTAAAAATTAAAAAAATACAGGGCACATATTGCACATATCTGCTCGTGGCCAGAAGCCCTGTATTTTGAGTGAACACTAGGTCGGACATATGATGCAATGAAGGAGTGGAGAGCACAGAGGTGACTAGAGCGTGAGAATAAGTACTTTTTTCTTTTCATTTTTACATCTTTCGTTTATTATTCTCCGGGGTCTTGAAAAACCCCAGACCATAATAACAGAAATTAAATTTGTACAGATTGACTTCTCTGCAAATTGAATTTCTCAGTAAAAAAAGCGAGAACAGGTGAATTCAAATTTTGTCTTATCTGCTCATTTCTACGTAGTGACAATAGAAATTGTAAATAAGAACAAAAGATACCATACTGTTTGAGAGGTATCATGGTTTTAAGGCCTAATCATGCCACTTGGCTGTTCTAAGAGCATCTCTGCTTTGTGTTCATAGACCATAATGCATGGGAATAATGAAATAACTGTATATCTGTGGATTTTTACGTCTGCACTGTTTGGTGAATGAACAATGAGAGAGGCATAAAATAAATGTGCTTCCACATAGACTTGTAAAAGTGTGGACTGATTTTTCCTTTTATTTTACAGCTTGTTGATCCTTACAATATGATTAACAAGATCAGAATCTCTGCTTACTGCTTCCTGGTAGATTGTTTAGAAAGCAAAACGGTTCTCACATAGTAACTAGTCACGTACTGTTCTGAATATACAGTATTTAAAGAGTTTTCTCACTACTAAGATATTGATGACCATTTTTAGCATAGGTCGTCAATATGAGATTAGTGGAGGATCGCCATATAGCATGTCCACTAATCAAATTAATCAACTGTTACCAGCTCGGGCAGTGGCCAATATACAGAATACATATACTGCATGTTTTCTTCAATTTTCTGGTTGTATCCATAGTACAAAACAGTAGTACCAGGTCAGGGTAACAACCATTTTGAAGATCCATTTCCATTATACATGTCATTTTGTCTCTGAAGATGGGTGCAAGCTTTATGGCTTCAGAAAAATAGGTGGGGAAGGTGGCGCTAAAATGGCTTATTTCCAGTAGTGTGGGAATGTAGCACAATGAGGCGCAACACCAGACCATATCCGTGGTACACCAAAGGAACCGGGAAAGATAAAAACAAAGGCTATGTTGGAGCGCTGCCAATGATGTTAGTGAAGATGTGGTAATTAAAAATAAATACCTTTTATTTAGGATTCAAAATTGCAAACAAGTTTTTGGTTCTAGACCGGCGCCTTCATCAGAGGTGCACTCTGCATGTCTGGAAGCAGATAAGAAGCTTGATCTTCGATTCTTCTGTTGACATCTGACTTCTACTCTGCTTTTGGACATGTGCAGTGTGTCTCTGACGCCAGTAAGTGTACATTCAGCTTCAGAGTCGCAATGATGAGTATGAGAGAAGGTTGCGCACATGAACCAGATTTGCAAAGAGCTGGAGATGACGCTGGCTCATGCAAATCATGTTGTTATGCCCGGGGGTGTAATAACATGCTGAGCGGAATGAATAGTCTGGGGAAACAAACGCCCCTTCGACTAGTCAAAAGGTTAATTTGGATATTAAAAATGTACTTTAGAAATACTTTTTCTAATGATATGTTAGTGTGTCACACACTATAAGGGGACTGTTAGTCAGGGATTTATACAAGAATATACAAATTATGGTGATATGTGGGACCGGTCAGGTTCGCTTTAAATACAAAAAAATCCAGTAAAATGTCCTACATAGTTATTAAGGTTGAAGGAAGACTTTAAGTCCATCTAGTTCAACCCATATCCTATCCTAACCTGCCCTAACATGTTGATCCAGAGGAAGGCAAAAAAACCCCAAGTGGCAAACAGTAAGCTTCACATTGGGAAAAAAATTCCTTCCCGACTCCACATACGGCAATCAGACTAGCTCCCTGGATCAACGCTGTATCTAGGAAACTAGTGAATAAATCCTGTAATATTCTACTTTTCAAGAAAGGCATCCAGTCCCTTCTTAAATTTTAGTAAGGAATCACTCATTACAACATTAGACGGCAGAGAGTTCCATAGTCTCACTGCTCTTACAGTAAAGAATCTGCGTCTGTGATTATGGCTAAACCTTCTTTCCTCCAGACGTAGAGGATGCCCCCTTGTCCCCGTCACAGGTCTAAGAGTAAAAAGATCATTAGAAAGGTCTTTGTACTGTCCCCATATATTTATACATTGTAATAAGATCACCCCTAAGCCTTCGTTTTTCCAAACTAAATAACCCCAAGTGTAATAACCTGTCTTGGTATTGCAGACCCCCAGTTCTCTAATAACCTTGGTCGCTCTTCTCTGCACCCGCTCCAGTTCAGCTATGTCTTTCTTATACACCGGAGACCAGAACTGCACACAGTATTCTAAGTGTGGTCGCACCAGTGACTTGTATAGAGGTAAAATTATGTTCTCCTCATGAGCATCTATGCCCCTTTTAATGCATCCCATTATTTTATTTGCCTTGGCAGCAGCTGCCTGACATTGGCCACTAAATGTGAGTTTGTCGTCCACCCATACACCCAGGTCTTTTTCAGTGACAGTTTTGCCCAGTGTTTTACAATTAAGCACATAATTATACATCTTATTTGTTCTACCCAAGTGCATGACCTTACATTTATCCCCATTAAAGCTCATTTGCCATTTATCAGCCCAAGCTTCTAGTTTACATAAATCCTCCTGTAATATAAAATTATCCTCCTCTGTATTTATTACCCTGCAGAGTTTAGTGTCATCTGCAAATATTGAAATACTACTCTGTATGCCCCCTACAAGGTCATTAATAAATATGTTAAAGAGAAGCGGCCCCAATACTGACCCCTGTGGTACCCCACTGCTAACCGTGACCCAGTCCGAGTGTGCTCCATTAATAACCACCCTTTGTTTTCTATCCATGAGCCAGTTCTTAACCCACTTACACATATTTTCCCCTATCCCCATTGTTCTCATTTTATGTATCAACCTTTTGTGTGGCACTGTATCAAAAGCTTTTGAGAAGTCCATGAACACCATGTCCACTGCACTCCCTTGGTCCAGTCCTGAACTTACCCCTTCATAAAAGCTTATCAGATTAGTCTGACAAGAACGGTCCCTCGTAAACCCATGCTGATACTGTGTCATCAGGTTATTCAGCTTCAGATACTCCAATATAGTATCCCTTAAAAAACCCTCCAGGATTTTACCCACAGTAGATGTTAAGCTCACTGGCCTATAATTTCCAGGTTCAGTTTTTGCCCCCTTTTTAAATATTGGCACCACATTTGCTATACGCCAGTCCTGTGGTACAGACCCAGTTATTATGGAATCTTTAAAGATTAAAAATAAAGGTCTATCTATAACTGTACTTAATTCCTGCAGTACTCGGGGGTGTATCCCATCCGGGCCCGGGGATTTGTCAACTTTAGTGATTTTTAGACGCCGCCGTACTTCCTGCTGGGTTAAGCAGGTGACATTTAATGGAGAAATTTTTTTTATCTCTGATCATGTTATCTGTCATGGGATTTTCTTGTGTAAATACAGTTGAAAAAAAGTCATTTAGCATATTGGCTTTTTCCTCATCCTCATCCACCATTTCACCCAGACTATTTTTAAGGGGACCAACACTATCATTTTTTAGTTTCTTGCTATTTATGTAGTTAAAGAATATTTTGGGATTATTTTTACTTTCTCTGGCAATGAGTCTCTCTGCCTCAATCTTTGCTGTTTCCTGCATATTTATACAGGATAAATATTGATTTCACCACTTGCGATTATTAAAGGTGTAGACAGAGTAGACACGACCATTATGACCTCGCTGGAAATAAGCTTTTTTCATTGAAATGTTGAAAACAATGCAATTTTCAAGCCACTGAAATGGATTTCAGTTTTTTCAGTGAAGCATAGAAAATGAAGCAGAATATCACAGGAAAGAAGTATTAAAAAATACTGTAAAACCCAAAACATAACGTTGTTTTGCATGGTTGCTAAGCTCTGAGATGTTACTAATGCTGCCACAACATGGGAAAACACAGTGTCTGCAAATTGAGATTCTGGTTTGGCTATTATCCTAGGTCATGTGATAAGGCTCGTTAAAGGGTCGACATTGACTTGTAGGATTGCTACCTTCCAAAAGGTGGCACTAGAGTTCTAGCTCTCTTCCTCTCTGAAGAGACAATTTGCATAATTAGCATATTTCCCAGAGGAGCATTGCGGCTTTAAGTCTCCTCATCTGCATGCTTAGCATGTTGATCTCCGCAAGGAGTGACGATATTTCTTGGACAATGGTCTGACGCCTCTCACACAGCCAAACCAGATCTCCGCTTTGCACTGACGAGGGGCTGAACCCCGAAACACAGTGTCTGCAAATTGAGATTCTGGTTTGGCTATTATCCTAGGTCATGTGATAAGGCTCGTTAAAGGGTCGACATTGACTTGTAGGATTGCTACCTTCCAAAAGGTGGCACTAGAGTTCTAGCTCTCTTCCTCTCTGAAGAGACAATTTGCATAATTAGCATATTTCCCAGAGGAGCATTGCGGCTTTAAGTCTCCTCATCTGCATGCTTAGCATGTTGATCTCCGCAAGGAGTGACGATATTTCTTGGACAATGGTCTGACGCCTCTCACACAGCCAAACCAGATCTCCGCTTTGCACTGACGAGGGGCTGAACCCCGAAACACAGTGTCTGCAAATTGAGATTCTGGTTTGGCTATTATCCTAGGTCATGTGATAAGGCTCGTTAAAGGGTCGACATTGACTTGTAGGATTGCTACCTTCCAAAAGGTGGCACTAGAGTTCTAGCTCTCTTCCTCTCTGAAGAGACAATTTGCATAATTAACATGGGAAAAGAAACTAAGATTAAAGAATAATTATAGAAAGAAAGATAACAGAGTATCTTGTGTATAGAGACAAATCATTTCAGGCTGAAACGAACAGAATTCCTTCTGCAAACCATTCCTCCATTAGCGGACCAAAAAAGGGCCCTTGTGCAAGAACGGTATATGGGCCCATCGCAGTCCAATAGCTCATCAACATGCTAAATTTCACCTGCTTTGGAGATGAAATTGGGCCCCTTATTGGTGCAACCTGTGCAGCCGCATAGGAGCCCAAGAGGTATGTCCACCCATGTATTCCTCCTCGCCTGCACAGCCACAGGACTGCCCTGCTTCCATCAGTGCCATAAAGTTTGAATACAGTGACAATCAAGCATTCGCACTGCTGCTCCACTTAAACGCCACCTGACTGTGGTCTTGCAGGGTACTTGAGATGCCCCTTACAATGATTAGTAGTGTGCGATCATACATTTCTAACATATTCCATGAATTTAAATGGTCTGAAAACCTCATAAGATGATCATAGAATCATAGAATCATAGAATGGTAGAGTTGGAAGGGACCTCCTGGGCCTTCTGGTCCAACCCCCTGCTCAAAGCAGGATTCTCTAAATCATCCCAGACAGATGTCTATCCAGCCTCTGTTTGAAGACTTCCATTGAAGGAGAACTCACCACCTCTTGTGGCAGCCTGTTCCACTCATTGATCACCCTAACTGTCAAAAAGTTTTTTCTAAAATCTAATCTGTGTCTCCTCCCATTCAGTTTCATCCCATTGCTTCTAGTCTTTCCTTGTGCAAATGAGAATAAAGATAATCCTTCTACAATGTGACAGCCCTTGAGATATTTGTAGACAGCTATTAAGTCTCCTCTCAGTCTTCTTTTTTGCAAGCTAAACATTCCCAAATCCTGCAACCGTTCCTCATAGGACATGGTTTGCAGACCAGTCACCATTCTGGTGGCTCTTCTCTGAACTTACTCCAGTTTGTTGATGTCTTTTTTAAAATGTGGTGCCCAAAACTGGACACAGTATTCCAGATGAGGTCTGACCAAAGAGGAGTAGAGGGCAATAATGACCTCACGTGATCTAGACTGTATGCTTCTGTTGATACATCCTAGAATTGCATTTGCCTTTTTTGCTGCTGCATCACACTGTTGACTCATGTTAAGTCTGTGATCAATTAGTATACCCAAGTCTTTTTCACATGTGCTGTTACTTAGCCCTATTCCTCCCATTTTGTATATGCTTTTTTCATTTTTATTGCCCAGATGTAGTACTTTGCATTTTTCCCTGTTAAAATCCATTCTGTTAGTTGCTGCCCACTGCTCCAGTTTATGTATATCTTTTTGAATCCTCTCTCTCTCTTCTCTAGTATTAGCTACCCCTCCTAGCTTTGTGTCATCAGCAAATTTGATCAGTTTACCCTCAATTCCTTCATCTAAATCATTGATAAAGATGTTGAACAATACAGGGCCCAAAACAGAGCCTTGTGGTACCCCACTTGAGACATTCTTCCAACTGGATGTGCAGCCATTTACAACCACTGTTTGGGTCCGATCACTAAGCCAGTTATGAATCCACCTAACAGTTGCCTTGTCCATTCCATACATCCATTTTTTCAATAAGGATTGTGTGAGATACTTTGTCAAATGCTTTGCTGAAGTCAAGATATACTATATCTACAGCATTTCCCTGATCCACCCAGTCAGTGATTCTGTCATAGAAGGAAATTAAGTTAGTCTGACATGACTTATTAGTTACAAACCCATGCTGACTCTGTTTAATCACTTCATTCTTATCCAGGTACTTGCATACATGTTCTTTAATAATTTGTTCAAAGATCTTTCCTGGTATAGAAGTCAGACTCACCGGCCTGTAGTTCCCTGGGTCCACCTTCTTCCCCTTTTTGAAGATAGGAACAACATTTGCTCTTCTCCAGTCTTCTGGGACTTCTCCTGTTCTCCAAGAATTTTCAAAGATTATGGACAGTGGTTCAAGAATTTCTTCTGCTATCTCCTTCAGTACCCTGGGGTGTAATTCATCTGGACCTGGAGACTTGAATTCATTTATGTTAGCTAAGTGTTTCCTCACTGTCTTTCTGTTTATAGATATCCTGGATTCTTCTATTCCTTTAATAGGACAGTGAAGATCAGTTGATGTTACATTTCCTTTCTGAGAGAAAACAGATGCAAAATAGGAATTTAAAAGTTCAGCCTTCTCAACATCCTGACTTACCATTTCATCATTTTCATCCTGTAAAAATCCTATAGCATCTTTGACTTTTCTTTTACTTTTGACGTATCCCCAAAATCCTTTTTTGTTGCTTTTGACGTCACTTGCAAGCCTTAATTCATTGTCAGCTTTAGATAATCTGATTTGTGCCCTGCAGGTTCTGCAGACGGCATTATATTCTTCTTTAGATATGCCTCCCTCTTTCCATTTGATAAACATTTCTTTCTTCCTTTTTAGCATGTGTTTAAGTTCTATGTTCATCCATCCTGGTTTCCTTAAATGCTTCCCATTCTTCCCTCTTTTCGGAATTGTTAACGATTGTGCTTTGAGAATCTCATTTTTCAAGATTTTCCATCCTTCCTGGACATTTTTGTCCTTAAGGATATCCAGCCATTGGATCCCTCCAATTCTCTTTCTGAGTTCCTTAAAATCTGCCTTTCTGAAATCTAACCTTGACGTCTGAGTCTTCACAGGTCTTCCTCCTCTTGTTATCCAAAATTCTAAAATAGCATGGTCACTACCTCCTAGAGTCCCAGCCACTCTTACCTCCTCCACCATTTCCTCCCTGTTTATGAGGATTAGATCCAAGGTAGCAGATCCCCTTGTTTTCTCCATTACCTTTTGGAAGATAAAGTTGTCAGCAAGAGAGGATAAGAATTTCCTGGACCTGTTAGTTTTGCCTGAGAGAGATTCCCAACAAATGTCTGGATAGTTGAAATCTCCCATGACCACTATGTCATATTTTTGGAGAACTTGGCCATTTGATGCATAAAGAGTTCATCCATATCTTCAGCTTGCACAGGCGGCCTGTAGTAAATGCCTACAATGGTGTCCTTTCCATTGTTCTGTCCTTGTATTCTTACCCAAACAGTTTCCACAGAACTCCCAGTCACCATTTATGACGCAGTAGTGATCTCGTTAGCGACTTAGCTGTGTGTGACATGTAGCAGCGATGTGGCTCCTGCTGAGATGTCGCTGATCACTTATGAACGTTCTGAGCAGTTTTTTGGTCGTTGGTGTCCCGCTGGTGAGCCTGAATCGCTGAGTGTGACCCCTTTATGAACGACTTCACCAGCATCGCAGGTGGGACTAGGTTTTCTCAACGACCGCAGAGGTCGTTATACAGATCGCTGATGAGATGTGTTTGGAATCACAGATCGCTGATGAGTTGTGTTTGGAATCTAACTAGCGATCACATAGCGATCGCACTAGCGATCTCGCCAGGTTAAGTCGTTGTTGTGATTGCTAGTGCGATCGCTAAGTGTTGAAGTGCCTTAAGGCCACACAGGTGACTAGTCACACAAGCGGGTCCCTGGTGGCTTCTCCCCATCCTCTCCCACTGTGGGACAATTTTCTTTCTGCGTGCGTGTCCAGCAACAGACCAGTCATTGGCAGCAGAAGGGGAGAAGTCAGACATGTTTTTCTCTGTGACGCTGCAGCGTTTCAGAGACAAACGTACCTGGCTGAGATCATACAGCTGGTGCCAGACACGTGCTGCCCATGGGTCACACAGCAGGTATCAGCGGTCAGGGTCACTTTACCAGTATGTGTAGACGTTCAGTATTAGGCAGCGCTTTGGATGCAGCACATGTCCGCTCCATCCGCTGCTGGCTTCTGAACGCAGGCGATTCCGCATGTGATCACTGAACCGTGCGGAATCACCGCATCTTACACATAGTACGGGAAAGATGTGTATCTTCGTACCGTGTTAGCCAGTAGATAGAAAAATATTTAGACTTGAGAGTCCTCAGTGGTTGATACCTTTTAATGGCTAACTGAAAAGATGGTAACAAATTGCAAGCTTTCGAGACTACTCAGGTCTCTTCATCAGGCTAGAATTGCGCGTTTCTTCAGAAGTGGTTTTAGTTCCATAAAGATGCGGTACATTCTGGTATCCTCCATTTTGATATAGGAAAGATGTGTATCTTATAAATATGTGATTCTTCAGATTTTGTATTAGTCTAGCCTGATGAAGAGACCTGAGTAGTCTCGAAAGCTTGCAATTTGTTACCATCTTTTCAGTTAGCCATTAAAAGGTATCAACCACTGAGGACTCTCAAGTCTAAATATTTTACATTGTACGGGGACATTTATATTGCTGAGATTAGCGTCTCCACTAGATAAATAGACATGCAGTGGTCTGGAAAGACGCACCGCATGTCCGGATACGCAGGTGATCTGCAGGCATCTGTGCACACATAGTGGACATGGGACTTCATGAAATCCCATCCACTATGCTGTAACATCTGGACGCTGCAGGTTGGATGCTGTGGATGTATGCAGCGTCCATCCCACAGTGATTACTGACCGTGGAAACATACCCTAAAGTGTTTGTTCTGCGCTGCTTACTTCAGCATTGGGAGGCGTACAGCGTTGAAGACATAGTCTACAGATACCTGACAGGACAGATGCATGAATGTAGACATCATGGACATGTCTTGGTAAGTATGGCTTTACACAAGATATCAGCACCACTCACTTCCCAACGTATAAATAAATGATTCTGGAGATACCCTTTAAACCAGGGGTGGCATCTAATTTTACCAGGGACACATAAGAGACCGTGACTGTTTGTTGAGGGCCGAACCAATATGCTGAAATTAATTCTCCTCAATATTAATATCAATATAATTATTGATAATTATATTAATACTAATTGTTTCACTTAATATTGAGCAGAATTAAGTATGCTGACATCCCCTATATATCGTTTGAACCGGAGTACAGCCACGTCTATATATCGTATGAGCCCCCCAACAGCCCCTTATATGCAGCATGATTCACACACAGCCTCCCTATATATACTGCATGAGCTGCACACAGCCTCCCTATATACTGCATGAGCCCCACACAGCCTCCCTACATACACTGCATGAGCCCCACACACGCTCCCTATATACTGCATGAGGCCCACACAGCCTCCTCATATACTGCATGAGCCCACACAGCCTCCCTATATATATATATATATATATATATATATATATACATACATATACTGCATGAGCCCCACACAGCCTCCCCAATATACTGCATGAGACCCACATTGTCTCCCTATATATTGCATAGGCCCACAACCTCCCCATATATAAATTTTCTGCATGAGCCCCCCCACCCCCCCATATATCAGACCCCAACATCTCCCCATATACACGCATGAGCCCCAACGCCCCCCATACACTGCATAAGGCCACATTGTTCCCTATATATGCATGAGGCCCACATAGCCCCCCTATATTATAAAAT
>JARQOD010000002.1:262283114-262320163 GCA_033576555.1 Oophaga sylvatica
AAATAAATACATTTTTTTTATTTTATTATTTTTCCCTAACTAAGGGGGTGATAAAGGGGGGTTTGATTTATTATTTATAGCGTTTTTTATGATTGGCAGCTGTCACGCTAAAAGACGCTTTTTATTGCAAAAAGTAGTTTTTTGCATCGCCACATTTTTGAGAGCTATAATTTTTTCATATTTTGGCCCACAATGTCATGTGAGGTCTTAATTTTTGCGGGACGAGGTGACGCTTTTATTGGTACCATTTTTGAGCACGTGACATTTTTTGATCGCTTTTTATTTCGATTTTTGGGAGGTTAGAATGAACAAAAATCAGCAATTCATGAATTTCTTTTGGGTGAGGCGTTTTTATTGTTCCGCGTGTGGTGAAATCGATAAAGCAGTTTTATTCTTCGGGTCAGTACGATTATGGCGATACCTCATTTATATAATTTTTTTATGTTTTGGCGCTTTTATAGAATAAAAACAATTTTATATAAAAAATAATTATTTTTGCATCGCTTTATTCTGCGAGCTATAACTTTTTTATTTTTTTGCTGATGATGCTGTGTGATGGCTCGTTTTTTTGCGGGACAAGATGACGTTTTCAGCGGTACCATGTTTATTTATATCGGTCTTTTGATCGCGTGTTATTCCACTTTTTGTTCAGCGGTATGATGATAAAGCACTGATTTTTTGCTTCGTTTTTATTTTTTTATTTTTTAAGGGGTTCACAAAAGGGGTTAACTAGTGGGACATTTTTATAGGGGGGGTCGTTACGGACGCGGCGATACCATATATGTGTACTTTTATTGTTTTATTTTTTTTATTTACAATAAGTAATGAATTTATTGGGGAATATTTTTTTTTTTTTTTTTTTTTATTTTGGATTTTTTTTTACACATGTTTATTTTTACTTTTTTTTACTTTTTTACTTTGTCCCAGGGTGGGACATCACTGTATTTCATCAGATCGCTGGTGTGACAGTGTGCACAGCACTCTGTCACACCAGCGATGTGACAGGCAGTGCAGGACGCTTCCTCATGCCTGCTCTCGGCAGGCACTGAGGAAGCCGCCTCCCTCCAGGACCCCAGCGCCATCTTGGATCCGGGTCCTGGGAGGGAGGAAGCCCTCAGAGCAGCGCGATCACATCGCGCTGGTCTGAGGGTCTCGGGGGGGCGCGCAGGGAGCCCCCACCCTGCGCGATCCTCCCCTGTGCCCCCAGTACACCGCGATCATGTTTGATCGCGGTGTGCAAGGGGTTAATGTGCCGGGAGCGGTCCGTGACCGCTCCTGACACACAGTCATGGGTGTCAGCTGTGATAATCAGCTGACACCCGGCGGCGATTAGCTGCGCTCCCTCCGGGAGCGCAGCTAATCGCCTATGACGTACTATCCCTTCCATGGTCAGAATGGCACGGGTTTTATGGACGGGATAGTACGTCTAATGTCAGAGAGGGGTTAGAGAGGGGCTGACAGTAGACATACACTGTAGGATGGAGCCATACACTGTAGGATGGAGCTCTATATAGAGGGGCTGATAGGAAATACTGCAGGATGGGTCTGTATAGAAGGCCTGAGAGGAGAGATATACTTGATAATGGTATTTATACACAGGGCTAACAGGAGAGATATACTGCAGGATGGGACTATATACAGGGGCTGAGATTAAAATAGCAAGAAGAAAGTCAGGGACAGGGATCATCTAACCCAAAAACAGGGATCGTCGAACAGAGTGCTTCCTAACTGGCGCTCGAGTCCGACACATTGCTGATCAGGTTGACAGATTACTGGGAGGGGCTGTGAGGACCCAGCGGTCATGGTGCACATTGGCACAAATGACAAAGTTAGAGGTAGGTGGAAGGTCCTTAAAGATGATTTCAGGGAATTAGACTGCAAGCTTAAAGCAAGGACCTCCCAGGTAGTATTTTCTGAAATACTGCCTGTACCACGCCAGAGAAGCAACGGGAGATTAGGGAGGTTAATAAGTGGCTCAAGAATTGGTGTAGGAAGGAGGGGTTTGGGTTCCTGGAGAACTGGGCCGACTTCTCATTTGGCTACAGGTTCTATGCTACGGACGGGCTGCACCTCAATGGGGAGGGTGCAGCTGTGCTGGGGAGAAAATGGCTAGAAGGTTGGAGGAGTGTTTAAACTAGGGACTGGGGGGAGGGTAATCAATTAATAGGAAGGGAAGACAGTGCAGATAGAGACCTGGGTGTTATGTTTCGGTAGCTGAGGAGAAATTGCAAAAATAGCCAAAATAGCAATACACCAGAGAGGCTGGAAACTATTGGATTGCAGGACCCTAAACTAACCGCAACACTAGAAGTAGCCGTTGAGCGTACCTACGGTGATCCTAGATGCCTCGTCACAGCCGGAGAGATAGCTACACCTAAAGGCAGAAAGATGAAAGCTATCTGCCCCGTAGCAGAACCCCCAAAGAAATAGGAAGCCCCCAAACATGTAATGGCGGTTAGACAAGAAGAAGATACGGACACAGACAGAAAATAGAATGAGCAAACGCTGGGGCCCAATCTGTCTAGATAGAAAAGTATAGGAAAGAATTCTGACTGCAACCCAAAAAAAACCCTGACAAAAATACCAACACTTCTTATTAACAAAAAACCTGAGATCACACGATCTCCACCACCTAAATCAGATCTCTGGTGTAACACACAGCAATTCAGCAAATAAAAAGTGACAAAGGAACAGAGCAAATGTGCAAACACAAACTGAGCACAATTGCAGCGCCAGGCCCCAAAAGGGGACCAGGCTGAAGTCCACTGCAAGGCAGAGAACCAGCAAGGAAAATCAAACCAGAGGAAAAAAAAACAGCAAATCACTTATCTGAATCAAAGCAGGAATGCAAGCTGAGCTCCAAGCAAGACCTGGAAGAACAATTGATTACCGGCAAGGCTGAAGGGAGTTCAGGTCACTTATATCAGAACATTCAGACCCAGCTGAAGGCCATTCAGTAATTAGTTCATTACCCTCAGCAACCACCGGAGGGAGCCCCAGCTCCGAAGTCGCCTCCAGAGTATTCACAACAGTACCCCCCCCTTGAGGAGGGGTCACCGAACCCTCACCTGCGCAACCAGGCCGATCAGGATGAGCTCGATGATAGGCACAAATCAGTCTACTAGCATGGATGTACGAAGCAAACACCCAAGAATTGTCCTCCTGACCACAGCCTCTCCACTTAACAAAATACTGGAGTTTCCATCTAGCAAAACGAGAATCCAATATTTTCTCAACCACATACTCCAACTTGCCCTCAACCAAAACAGGGTCGGGAGGTGCAGCCATAGGAACCACTGGCTCGACAAACCTCTTCAATAAGGACTTGTGGAACACGTTATGGATCTTAAATGTCCCTGGAAGAAACAAACGGAAGGAAACCGGATTAAGAATTTCCATTATCTTATAAGGTCCAATGAACCTTGTTAAATTTTGGAGATGCAACCTTCATAGGGATATTTCTTGAGGACAACCAAACCAAATTCCCCACTTTAAAACGAGGACCAACAGTCCTATGCCGGTTGGCAAACCGCTGGGCCTTCTCTTGAGAGAGAGACAACCTCTCCACTACCTGGTCCCAAATCTGCTACATTCGCTCCACAATAGAGTCAACCCCCGGACAGACAGAAGCCTCGCTCTAGTGGTTTGTTAATGCCATTACCTGTACCCAAGAGGCCATGGACCCATATTTCTATGTCTAGGACAAACAATTTCCTAACAGGGCAGCGTTCAGGTTTATCCTCCTGACACCCCTCCAGAGCCAGTCTCAAATTGGGCGAGATGGCGGAAAGAACTACACCCTCTTTCAAAATAACAGCAGGATCAGATAACTCAGGAGAATCCGCAAGGAAACTCCTCGAGAGGGCATCCGCCTTAACATTCGTAGTGCCAGGAAGAAAAGAAACCACAAAATTGAAACGTGTGAAAAACAAGGCCCACCTGGCCTGTCTAGGATTAAGTCGCTTGGCTGATTCGAGATAAACTAGGTTCTTATGGTCCGTGAGGACCACCACCTGATGTTTGGCTCCTTCCAGCCAATGCCTCCACTCTTCAATGGCCCACTTCATGGCCAATAACTCCCGATTACCCACGTCATAATTACGTTCAGTTGGAGAAAACTTTCGAGAGAAAAAGGCACAAGGGTTACTCTTAGAGGTCTCTGGATCCCTTTGGGACAAAACGGCACCTGCCCCAATCTCAGAGGCATCAACCTCCACCTGAAACAGCAGAGAAACATCAGGCTGCCGTAGAACAGGAGCAGAAATGAATCTCTGCTTAAGTTCCTGAAACGCAGAAACTGCCTCAGGAGGCCAATTCACCACATCGGAACCCATTTTGGTCAAATCAGTCAATGGTTTAACAATACCGGAGAAATTATCAATAAATTTACGATAAAAATTGGCAAAACCCAAAAATCTCTGAAGAGCCTTCAATGTAGTAGGTTGAACCCAATCACAGATGGCTTGAACCTTGACCGGGTCCATTTCAATAACAGACGGAGACAAAATGAATCCCAGAAATGAGACCTTCTGTACGCCAAAAAGACACTTTGATCCCTTCACATACAGAGCATTCTCTCTCAAATTCTGGAACACAGTCCGAACATGTTTTACATGAGAGTCCCAGTCGTTGGAAAAAATCAAGATATCATCCAAATAAACAATCAGAAATTTATCCACAAAATCCCTGAAAATATCATTCATGAAGGATTGGGAGACGGAAGGGGCATTATTAAGCCCAAAAGGCATCACTAGGTACTCAAAATGCCCCTCTGGGTATTAAACGCCGTCTTCCATTCATTCCCATGCTTAATGCGAATAAGGCTATACGCCCCCCTGAGGTCAAGCTTGGTAAACCAACTAGCACTTTTCACTCTGGAAAATAGGTCAGAATCAAGGGTAACGGATATTGATATTTAACAGTGATTTTATTCAAGAGGCGATAGTCAATACACGGCCTCAATGAACCATCCTTCTTGGCCACAGAGAAAAAAACGGCGCCCAAGGGTGAAGAGGAAGGTTTGATATGACCCTTCTCCAAAGACTCCTTGATATAAGATTGCATAGCATCGTGTTCAGGTACAGATAAATTAAAAAGGTGACCTTTAGGAAATTTACCACCAGGCACTAACTCAATAGCGCAGTCATAGCTCCTGTGAGGAGGTAAGGATGCAGACTTACTCTCACTAAACACATCCAAAAAATCAGTCAAAAAGTCAGGGATATCCTGAGACTGGGGAGAGGCAGAAAAACAGGAGTGTCAGTATTAACACACTGGCAGCCCCAACTGGTCACAGACACAGATTTCCAATCCAAAACAGGATTATGAGTCTGTAACCATAGGAAACCCAGTACAATAATGTCATGCAGATTATGCAACACCAGAAATTTGCAACTCTCCTGATGATCTGGTTCAACCCTCATTATCACCTGAGACGAAAACTGGGGTTTATTCTCCGCCAAAGGGGTAGAATCAATGCCCAGTAAAGGAATAGACTTCCGCAGGGGTATCATGGGAAACCCACAACGTTTGGCAAAGTCAAAATCCATCAGGTTAATAGCTGCTCCTGGATCAACAAAAGCCTGATCCGAAAATGTGGACAGGGAGCATATCAGGGTAAAAGTCAACAGAAATTTAGTCTGAACAGTACCCAAGACAACTGAGCGCGCAAAACGTCTTCTAGGGCAGACGGAAATAGCATGGGAAGTGTCACCACAGTAGAAACATAACCCATTGCGCTTTCGAAACTCATGACGCTGAGCCCAAGAAGTCACTCCATCACACTGCATGGGCTCTGGAGCTGGCTCACAAGGCAACACTATCTCACGCATACATCTGTGCTCATGCAAACGTCTGTCAATTTGAATAGCCAAAGACAGAATCATTGAGACCAGAGGGAACAGGGAATCCCACCATAACGTCTTTTACATTTTCTGACAGACCCTTCCGAAAAAGGGCTGCCAAAGCATCATCATTCCATTTGGTCAGGACTGCCCATTTTCGAAATTTCTGACAGTACAGCTCAGCGTCTTCACGACTCTGATTTAATGCCAACAAGGTCTTTTCAGCTTGATCAGTGACATTAGGTTCATCGTACAATAACTCCAGAGCATGAAAAAATACATCAACATCATTCAAAACAGGATCCCCAGGTGTCAGGGAAAAACTCCAATCCTGAGGGTCGCCACGCAGCAGAGAGATGACAATTTGAACCTGCTGTGCTGTGTTCCCTGAGGACTTAGGCTTTAAGGCAAAAAGCAACTTACAGTTATTTTTGAAATTCAGAAATTTAGACCGATCCCCCAAAAATAAATCTGGTATGGGGATCCTAGGTTCCACAACGGCAATCTAGCAAGATAGGTAGCAATACTCTGAACCTCAGTGGCAAGCTGCTCCATACGGCCAGACAATTGTGCAAACTCCACTGAGGACAAAAAAATTCCTCCTCAGCACCCAGAGAAAAAGAGGGAAAAAATGCAACAAACAGGAAAAAAAAAAAAAATTCTGACAACTCTTTTCTTTTTCCTTTTTACTATTTTTCCCTTCTGTGAGTACCATATATTTTCAGTTAGGCCGGTATACTGTTATGTTTCGTAGCTGAGGAGAAATTGCAAAATATCCAAATACAATACACCGAGAGCTGGAACTATTGGATTGCAGGACCCTAAACTAACGCAACACTAAAATAGCGTGGAGCTACTACGGTGATCTAGACGCTGTCAGCGGAGAGAGAGCTACACCTAAGGCAGAAATGAAACCATCTGCCTGTAGCAGAACCTCAAAGAAATAGAAAGCCCAACATGTAATGGCGGTTAGACAAGAAGAAATAGGGACACAGACAGAATAATGAGCAAACGCTGGGGCCCAATCTGTCTAGATAGAAAAGTATAGGAAAGAATTCTGACTGCAACCCAAAAAAACCCTGACAAAAATACCAACACTTCTGATTAACAAAAAAACCTGAGTTCACACGATCTCTACCACCTAAATCAGATCTCTGGTGTAACACACAGCAATTCAGCAAATAAAAAGTGACAAAGGAACAGAGCAAATGTGCAAACACAAACTGAGCACAATTGCAGCGCCAGGCCCCAAAAGGGGACCAGGCTGAAGTCCACTGCAAGGCAGAGAACAAGCAAGGAAAATCCAACCAGAGGAAAAAAAAACAGCAAATCACTTATCTGAATCAAAGAAGGAATGCAAGCTGAGCTCCAAGCAAGACCTGGAAGAACAATTGATTACCGGCATGGCTGAAGGGAGTTCAGGTCACTTATATCAGACCATTCAGACCCAGCTGAAGGCCATTCAGTAATTAGTTCATTACCCTTAGCAACCACCGGAGGGAGCCCCGCTCTGACGTCGCCTCCAGAGTATTCACAACACCTGGGCACAAATAATGAAATTGGGGGTGGGGTGGCATGGGGGTGGGGATAGAACAGTTAATTTAAGAAAGAATTGAGGTACAGAGAGATACATAATGTGCATGTATACTAATGCCAGAAGCCTCACCAACAAAATGGAGGAATTAGAATTAATTTTGTTGGAACATAATTATGACATGGTGGGGATATTTGAGACATGGCTGGATGAGAGCCACAACTGGGTTGTTAATTTACAGGGCTATAGTCTGTTCAGAAATGACCATACAAATAAGCGAGGGGGGGGTGTGTTTATATGTAAAATCATCCTTACAACCCATCCTGCGTGATAATATATGTGAATCTAATGAAAATGTAGAGTCCCTGTGGGTGGAGATAAGGGGAGGGGGAAAAATAATAAATTACTGATAGGAGTTTATTATAAGTCTCCAAAAATAATGGAAGCAATGGAGAATATCCTTGTAAAGCAAATAGATGAAGCAGCGACTCAAGGAGAAGTCATTATTATGGGGGACTTCAACTACCCTGAAATACATTGGGAACAGAAACCTGCAGTTCCAAAGGTAATAGATTTTAACAACTATGAGAGACAATTACCTTTCACAACTAGTTCATGACCCAACAAGAGGGGGGGCACTTCTAGACCTAATATTAACCAACAGGCCAGACCGCATATCAAATATAAGGGTTGGGGGTCACTTGGGTAATAGTGATCACAAAATAATAAGCGTTCATGTATACTTTAATAAGTTGTGTAGTAGAGAGGTTACAAGGACACTAAACTTCAGGAAGGCAAATTTCCAATGGATGAGAGATGATCTTAGTGCAATAAACTGGGATGATATCCTGACACATAAAAATACACAAAGAAAATGGGAGATGTTTATTAGCATCCTGAATAGGACCTGTGCAAAGTATATACCCTATGGGAATAAACATTCTAGAATTAGGAGGAAACCACTATGGCTAAATAGAGCTGTAAGGGGAGCAATAAGTGACAAAAAGAAAGCGTTTAGGGAATTAAAGCAAGTAGGTAGTGATGAGGCATTAAATAAATACAGAAGATTAAATAAATTCTGTAAAATGCAAATCAAGACAGCAAAGATTGAGACGAGAGACTCATTGCCAGAGAAAGTAAAAATAATCCCAAAATATTCTTTAACTACATAAATAGTAAGAAACTAAAAAATGATAGTGTTGGTCCCCTTAAAAATAGTCTGGGTGAAATGGTGGATGAGGATGAGGAAAAAGCCAATATGATAAATGACTTTTTCAACAGTATTTACACAAGAAAATCCCATGACTTATAACATGGTCAGTGATAACAAAAATTCTCCATTAAATGTCACCTGCTTAACCCAGCAGGAAGTACGGCAGTGTCTAAAAATCACTAAAATTGACAAATCCCTGGGCCCGGATGGGATACACCCCAGGGCACTGTTAGAATTAAGTACAGTAATAGATAGACCATTATTTTTAATCTTTAAAGATTCCATAATAACGGGGTCTGTACCACAGGACTGGCGTATAGCAAATGTGGTGCCAATATTCAAAAAGGGGACAAAAACTGAACCTGGAAATTATAGGCCAGTGAGCTTAACCTCTACTGTGGGTAAAATCCTGGAGGGTTTTTTAAGAGATACTATATTGGAGTATCTGAGGCAGAATAACCTCATGACACAGTATCAGCATGGATTTACGAGGGACCATTCCTGTCAGACCAATCTGATGAGCTTTTATGAATAGGTAAGTTCCAGACTGGACCAAGGGAAATCAGTAGACGTGGTGACATGGACTTCTCAAAAGCTTTTGATACGGTGCCACACAAAAGGTTGATACATGAAATTAGAACAATGGGGATGGGGGAAAATATGTGTAAGTGGGTTAACACTCAACTGGTAAGGTGGGGTTTGCCACACCCCAGGGAATTTTCGCACGACTGCCATTCATTCATAATGCCCTCGGATTGAATCATCAAAGTATTACATTTTCCGATACTTGTGGGTGTCAAAAATTTGTTATACTCATATGTAATCAATCGCCAATAAGAAAATGATTAAAACAAACTTGATCTTCGCATTTTCTGTAAAAATAAGATTTCTAAACACTGTGGTATAGGAAACCCCACATCACCAATTGCGTGACAAAAACCCCACCTCACCAGTTGAGGGTTAAGAGCTGGCTCAGGGATAGGAAACAAAGGGTGGTTATTAATGGAGCACACTCGGACTGGGTCACGGTTAGCAGTGGGGTACCACAGGGGTCAGTATTGGGGCCGATTCTTTTTAACATTTTTATTAATGACCTTGCAGGGGCATACAGAGTAGAATTTCAATATTTGCAGATGACACTAAACTCTGCAGGGTAATAAATACAGAGGAGGACAATTTTATATTACAGGAGGATTTATGTAATCTAGAAGCTTGGGCTGATAAATGGCAAATGAGCTTTAATGGGGATAAATGTAAGGTCATGCACTTGGGAAGAAAAAACAAGATGTATAATTATGTGCTTAATTGTAAAACACTGGGCAAAACTGTCACTGAAAAAGACCTGGGTGTATGGGTGGACGACAAACTCACATTTAGTGGCCAGTGTCAGGCAGCTGCTGCAAATAATTTGATGCATTAAAAGAGGCATAGATGCTCATGAGGAGAACATAATTTTACCTCTATACAAGTCACTGGTGCGACCACACTTAGAATACTGTGTGCAGTTCTGGTCTCCGGTGTATAAGAAAGACATAGCTGAACTGGAGCGGGTGCAGAGAAGAGCGACCAAGGTTATTAGAGAACTGGGGGGGGGTCTGCAATACCAAGACAGGTTATTACACTTGGGGTTATTTAGTTTGGAAAAATGAAGGCTTAGGGGTGATCTTATTACAATGTATAAATATATGATGGGATAGTATAAAGACCTTTCTAATGATCTTTTTACTCTTAGACCTGTGATGGGGACAAGGGGGCATCCTCTACGTCTGGAGGAAAGAGGGTTTAAGCATAATCACCTACACAGATTCTTTACTGTAAGAGCAGTGAGACTATTTAACTCTCTGCCGTCTAATGTTGTAATGAGCGATTCCGTACTAAAATTTAAGAAGGGACTGGATGCCTTTCTTGAAAAGTATAATATTACAGGCTATATTCACTAGTTTCCTAGATATTGCATTGATCCAGGGAGCTAGTCTGATTGCCGTATGTGGAGTAGGGAAGAAATTTTTTTCCCCAATGTGAAGCTTACTGTTTGCCACTTTTTTTTTTTTGCCATCCTGTGGATCAACATGTTAGGCCAGGTTAGGAAAGGATATGGGTTGAACTAGATGGACTTAAAGTCTTCTTTCAACCTTAATAACTATGTTACTATGTAATTCTTCATGCCATTTAAAAATACAGTACAACATTTTATTAACATCATTGTTACAAAAAATGTGTAACTTACAGGTTCAATGGATACATATAGGTCTCTGTAGTTATGACCCAAGGTGAAACAAGGGGGGGCAGTGGCAAAACAGGACAAAATGACATATGTCCAACTTTTGTAAGAAATGAACTGTGGTACAAATATATTTATTATTAAATTACCATACGATTGTCATGTAGCATTATATGGTCCCTAAGGGCAAGAAATCTTTTGTGCTGACAAGCAAAAAAGTGCAAGTACTTTAAGTACATTAGTCTCTGTTTGAATGCATTACTCTAAATATAGAGGTGAATGGTGAGCATTATTAGCGGTACTCATTCTTAGCGTCCTGCTTTGGCGTTGGTCCCAGAGACAGTAGAAATAAACTGCAGGATGGAGCTCTATATAGAGGGGCTTATAGGTAATACTGCAAGATGGGTCTTTATAGAAGGGCTGAGAGGAGAGATATACTTGAGAATGGACTGTATACACAGGGCTAACAGGAGAGATATACTGCACAATGGAGTTAAATAAAGGGGCTAAGATTAGTTGAGCTTTGTTTTTTGCCTGCTGCTCAGAGACCAGTTATGTGAAACTGAAAATGCTGCTTTATTAATGCATATAACAGAGGATTATCTTTTGCCATATCCATCAATTGAACGGCTTTTCCATTTTCACAAAACTGATCTGTCAGCAAGCAACAAAAACAAACCTGCTCTGCTGTTGAGGAGAGTTGAGCTCTACTAGAACCAGCTAACAGTGATGTATAACCACACTGCAGATGTACTGATATAGATGGAAAAAACTAAATAGGTCAAGCAGGGTACTGCAAAGAGAGCACAGAAGCATAAGGTGAATTCAACACTTATCAGCTTGATCATAACTCAGAGATGGGGCATATCACAAGAGAGGAGGAGTTTGCAGCACTGAAGAGAAGCAAGTGCTGCTGGGAAATGTAGTTGTAGCAGATAAGAATAGGAAAAGGCATTCCGTTATATTTAGTTTGATGCACAGATAGAGAAGGATGAAAAAAGACAAATGTCTATGAAAGAATTGTTATGGTGGGTTTAGTCCATATTTTAACAATAGGTATGCATTTACTGTGGTTTGTGCAAAATAAGGTGATTGTGGAACTACCCCTTTAAGTTTTTTGTCATGCTTTCAAGAGTTTTTCATTGTTATCAATATAGCTTTTATTAAGACTGAGAAACATTTCTTATAGTTGTAAACATTCAAAAGATGTTAGCATACGCCTTTTGGGAAAATGTGAGATTTTAACTAGATGGTGTTGCAGAAATGTCTAAAATGATTTTCTCTTGCGAGTTATATGTATTTAATGTATAAACATACACAAAAGAGTCTCTCTGAAACAGCAAGTGTCAGGATAATGCAGCCAGGGTACAGCTTCTCCCCTCTCTTATATATAGACCAGCTGTTGTATGCATTTGTAACAATACTGCTTCCATAAAATGTTCCTTGACATCACTTTTTCTGACACTTTCCTAATTTTGAAAAGGCTGAATGGTGTTCTCTGAGGAATTGCTGCATGCATTCCTTTGCTCTTTAGTATACTTGGATACAGAAACACAATATCTACAAGAACTGGGAGAATACATTCTAAAGAATTCTAAATAATTTTGACACGCAAGCATCTTGTTAAACACGCCTCAGAACATTTGGAAGGACACAGAGTGAAGTGTTTGTATCTGAATTAATCAGAGATTATTGAGGATTCTTCAGTTCCCCATTCTTTTCTAAGAAGAAACACGCAAGAAACACAAGGGCAGGAAAATGAATTAACAAATGCCTTTATTAGTAACACAGATCATAATTTGCTTCCTTTTCAAGGCATATCATTCAAAAGTGCTTGTCACCCCTGTGGCAATCACATACCTACATTATGAGCTTCAGAAGACATTAAAGAATACAAGCAGTTAAAGAAAACTGTATTTACACTTTTATAACAAATATATACACAAACTCAGGTGGAAGCTGTGAGGTAAGAGGATAAATTGCAAAGCATATAAAGATAAAAATCATTATTTATCAATAAAAATTATTATAAAAATTAGTTTCATTATAAATCAAGCTTCTGGAACAGAAAAGAAGCACAAGAGCATGAAACCAAAAGGATAAAAATGGATAATCATTTGCACAAAAATATTCAATGGACCCAGATAAAAAAAAACCCTTAGATTAGGATTGTAAAGTTATGCATTGGATGAAGATAAATCAATACTAATTCAAAATATAAAGTGCATGGTGCAAATTTATGGTTATGTTATGGCAAACATAACCAAACCTGTACGTAGGAAAAATCGACTAGTGCATAAACAAAAAGGGCCCTGTTGTGAACACTCTGGATTCTGAGTTGGGGCTCCCTCTGGTGGCTGCTGATATTAATGAAGCTGCCTTGACTGACAGAGGCCCTTCAGCTGAGGATTCAGCAGCGGATGATTGGCAATCTGGGAGTGATGACTGGGGTGATTTAAGGGAGTAACCTTCCCATGATTCTCACCGGTGATTAGTTGTTTCTTCCTGGTCCAGTTTGTAAGTCAGCTTGCTTTCTGCTGTCTCCTGCAATTTTCAGATACCGTATATACTCGTGTATAAGCCGAGATTTTCAGCACCTTTTTTCCTGCTGAAAATGCCCCCTCGGCTTATACACGAGTCATAGGGCAAAACCAGCGGGGGAGGGGGTGCCGCGGCAGGAGCCGGTGGCTGGGATCATACCCCTCCCCGTGCCATCGCTGAGCGTCCCTGCAATCCTGCAGCTCTCCCTGTCTTCCTGCAGCTCTTCAGCAGAGCGGTGACATAATACCCGCTCATTAACCCCTTCACCCCCAAGGGTGGTTTGCACGTTAATGACCGGGCCAATTTTTACAATTCTGACCACTGTCTCTTTATAAGGTTATAACTCTGGAACGCTTCAACGGATCTTCGCGATTCTGAGATTGTTTTCTCGTGACATATTGTACTTCATGTTAGTGGTAAAAATTTTTCGATATAACTTGCGTTTATTTTTGAAAAAAACGCAAATATGGCGAAAATTTTTAAAATTTTGCAATTTTCAAACTTTGAATTTTTATTCCCTTAAAACAGAGAAATATATCACACAAAATAGTTAAGAAATAACATTTCCCACATGTCTACTTTACATCAGCACAATTTTGGAACCAAAATTTTTTTTTGTTAGGAAGTTATAAGGGTTAAAAGTTGACCAGCGATTTCTCATTTTTACAACAAAATTTACAAAGCCATTTTTTTTAGGGACCACCTCACATTTGAAGTCACTTTGAGGGTCTATATGGCAGAAAATACCCAAAAGTGACACCATTCTAAAAACTGCACCCCTCAAGGTACTCAAAACCACATTCAAGAAGTTTATTAACCCCAGGTGCTTCACAGTAACTAAAGCAACGTGGAAGGAAAAAATGAATATTTTACTTTTTAGCCACAAAAATGATCTTTTACAAACTTTTTTTTTATTTTCACAAGGGTAAAAGGAGAAAATGGACAGATAAGGTTGTTATGCAATTTCTCCTGAGTACGCCAATACCCCATATGTGGGGGAAAACCACTGTTTGGGCACACGGCAGAGCTCGTAAGGGAAGGAGCGACGTTTGACTTTTTCAAACTAAAATTGGCTGGAATTTAGATTGGATGCCATGTCGCGTTTGGAGAGCCCCTGATGCGCCTAAACAGTGGAAACCCCCCACAAGTGACACCATTTTGGAAACTAGACCCCCTAAGGTACTTATCTAGATCTGTTGTGAGCACTTTGAACCCTCAAGTGTTTCACAAAAGTTTATAAAGCCTGGTGTGAAAAAAAAAAATCAATTTTCCACAAAAATGATTTTTTAGTCCCAAATTTTTGAATTTTCCCAAGGAAATTGGACCCCAAAAGTTGTTGTCCAATTTGTCCTGAGTACGCTGATACCCCATATGTGGGGGGGGGAAACTGTTTGGGCGCACGGCAGGGCTTGGAAAGGAAGTAGTAACGTTTTGGAATGCAGACGTTAATGGGGGTCATGTTCCGTTTGCAGTGCCCCAGATGAGCCTAAACAGTGGAAACCCCCCACAAGTGACCCCATTTTGGAAACTAGACCCCCTAAGGAACTTATCTAGATCTTTGGTGAGCACTTTGAACCCCCAAGTGCTTCACACAAGTTTATAATGCCCGGCATGAAAATAAAAAATCCTATTTTTTTCCCACAAAAATTATCTTTTAGTCACTAATTTTTTATTTTCCCAAGGGTAACAGGAGAAATTGGACCACATAAGTTGATGTACAATTTGTCCTGAGTACGCTGATACCCCATATGTGGGGGGGAACCACTGTTTGGGCGCACGGCAGAGCTCGGAATGGAAGGAGCACCATCTGACTTTTTCCAACCAAAATTGGCTGGAATTGAGTTTGGATGCCATGTTGCATTTGAGAGCCCCTGATGTGCCTAAACAGTGGAAACCCCCCACAAATGACCCATTTTGGAAACTAGACCCCCTAAGGAACTTATCTAGATTTTTGATGAGCAATTTGAACCCCCAAGTGCTTCACACAAGTTTATAACGTAGAGCCGTAAAATTTAAAAATAATTTTTTCCACAAAAATGATCTTTTCACCCCAATTTTTATTTTTCCAAGGGTAACAAGACTCCAAAAGTTATTGTGCAATTTGTCCTGAGTGCGCTGATACCCATATGTGGGGGTAAACCACTGTTTTGGTGCATGGCAGAGTTTGGAAGGGAAGGAGCGCCGTCTGACTTTTTCAACGCAGAATTGGCTGGACGCCATGTCGTGTTTGGAGAGCTCCTGATCTGCCTAAACAGTGGAAATCCCCATAAATGACACCATTTTGGAAACTAGACCCCTCAAGGAACTTATCTAGATGTGTGGTGAGAACTTTGATCCCCCAGGTGTTTCACTAAAGTTTATAACGTACAGCCGTAAAATAAAAAATCTTTTTTTTTTTTTACAAAAAAATTTTTTTTCGCCCCAAATATTTTATTTTCACAAGGGTAACAGAAGAAATTGGAATGCAAAAGTTGTTGTCCAATTTGTCCTGAGTACACTGATACCCAATATGTGGGCGAAAACTACTGTATGGGACACCGTCGGGGCTCGGAAGGGAAGTAGTGACGTTTTGGATTGCAGACTTTGATGGAATGGTCTGGGGGCGTCATGTCGCATTTGGAGAGCTCCTGATGCACCTAAACAGTGGAAACCCCAAACAAGTGACCCCATTTTGGCAAATAGACCCCACAAGGAACTTATCTAGATGTGTGGTGAGAACTTTGATCCCCCAGGTGTTTCACTAAAGTTTATAACGTACAGCCGTAAAATAAAAAATCTTTTTTTTTTACAAAAATGATTTTTTCGCCCCCAATATTTTATTTTCACAAGGGTAACAGGAGAAATTGGACCCCAAAAGTTGTTGTCCAATTTGTCCTGAGTACGCTGATACCCAATATGTGGGAGAAAACTACTGTATGGGCGCACGTCAGGGCTCGGAAGGGAAGTAGTGACGTTTTGGATTGCAGACTTTGATGGAATGGTCTGGGTGCGTCATGTCGCATTTGGAGAGCCCCTGATGCGCCTAAACAGTGGAAACCCCCCACAAGTGACCCCATTTTGGAAAATAGACCCCACAAGGAACTTATCTAGATGTGTGGTGAGCACTTTGAACCCCGAAGTGCTTCACAGAAGTTTATAACGCACAGCCGTAAAAATAAAAAATCTTTTTTTTTTTTTGCAAAAATGATTTTTTCGCCCCAATATTTTATTTTTACAAGGGTAACAGGAGAAATTGGACCCCAAAAGTTGTTGCCCAATTTGTCCTGAGTACGCGGATACCCAATATGTGGGAGAAAACTACTGTATGGTGAGTTTTGGATTGCAGACTTTGATGGAATGGTCTGGGGGCGTCATGTCGCATTTGGAGAGCCCCTGATGCGCCTAAACAGTGGAAATCCCCAACAAGTGACCCCATTTTGGAAAATAGACCCCACAAGGAACTTATCTAGGTGTGTGGTGAGCGCTATGAAGCCCCAAGTGCTTCACAGAAGTTTATAATGTACAGCCGTAAAAACAAAAAAATAATTTTTTTTGTACAAAAATGATATTTTCGCCCCCAGTTTTTTATTTTCCCAAGGGTAACAGAAGAAATAGGACAAATTGCACAATAACTCTTGGGGTCCAGAGTACGCTGATACCCCATATGTGGGGATAAACTACTGTTTGGACGCATGGCAGAGCTCAGAAGTGAAGGAGCACCGTTTGACTTTTTCAACGCAGAATTGGCTGGAATTGAGATCAGACGCCATGTCACATTTGGAGAGCCCCTGATGTGCCTAAACAGCGGAAACCCCCCAATTCTAACTCCAACCCTAACCCCAACACACCCCTAACCCTAGTCCCAACCCTAACCACAAACCTAACCCTAACACACCCCTAATCCCAACCCTAATCCTAACTTTAGCGCCAACCCTAACCCTAACTTTAGCCGCAACCCTAACCCTAATGGGAAAATGGAAATAAATAAATTTTTTTAATTTTATTATTTTTCCCTAAGGGGGTGATAAAGGGGGGTTTGATTTACTATTTATAGCGGGTTTTTATGATTGGCAGCTGTCACGCTAAAAGACGCTTTTTATTGCAAAAATAGTTTTTTGCATCGCCACATTTTGAGAGCTATAATTTTTGCATATTTTGGCCCACAGAGTCATGTGAGGTCTTATTTTTTGCGGTACGAGTTGACGTTTTTATTTGTACCATTTTTGAGCAGGTTACATTTTTTGATCGCTTTTTATTTCGATTTTTGGGAGGTTAGAATGAACAAAAATCAGCAATTCATGAATTTCTTTTGGGGGAGGCGTTTTTATTGTTCCGCGTGTGGTAAAATTGATAAAGCAGTTTTATTCTTCGGGTCAGTACGATTATGGCGATACCTCATTTATATCATTTTTTTATGTTTTGGCGCTTTTATAGAATAAAAACAATTTTATATAAAAAATAATTATTTTTGCATCGCTTTATTCTGCGAGCTATAACTTTTTTATTTTTTCGTTCATGATGCTGTGTTCTGGCTCGTTTTTTGCGGGACAAGATGACGTTTTCAGCGGTGCTATGTTTATTTATATCCGTCTTTTTGATCGCGTGTTATTCCACTTTTTGTTCAGCGGTATGATGATAAAGCACTGATTTTTTGCTTTGTTTTTATTTTTTTTTTTTAAGGGGTTCACTAAAGGGGTTAACTAGTGGGACAGTTTTATAGGGGGGTCGTTACGGACGCGGCGATACCAAATATGTGTACTTTTATTGTTTTATTTTTTTTATTTACAGGAAAAAATGAATTTATTGGGGAATATTTTTTTTTTTTTTTACTTATTTGGAATTTTTTTTTTACACGTTTATTTTTATTTTTTTACTTTTTTACATTGTCCCAGGGTGGGACATCACTGTAAAATGTGAGATTGCTGGTCTCACAGTGTGCACAGCACTCTGTGAGACCAGCGATCTCACAGGCAGCGCTGCAGGCTTCTTAGTGCCTGCTCTCGGCAGGCACTGAGGAAGCCGCCTCCCTCCAGGACCCCGGCGCCATCTTGGATCCGGGTCCTGGGAGGGAGGAAGTCCTCAGAATAGCGCGATCACATCGCGCTGTTCTGAGGGTCTCAGGGGGCGCGCAGGGAGCGCTCTCCCTGCGCGATGCCCCCCTGTGCCCCCAGTACACCGCGATCATGTTTGATCGTGGTGTGCAAGGGGTTAATGTGCCGGGAGCGGTCCGTGACCGCTCCTGGCACACAGTCCCGGGTGTCAGCTGTGATAATCAGCTGACACCCGGCGGCGATCAGCTGCGCTCCCCCCAGGAGCGCAGCTGATCGCTATGACGTACTATCCCGTCCATGGTCAGATTGTCACGGGTTTTATGGACGGGATAGTACGTCTAATGTCAGAGAGGAGTTAAGGTCATGTAATATGGACGCGACGCCACTCCCATGGGCGTCGCCTCCATATTCATGCCCTTAATGAGCGGTATTACATCACCGCTCAGTGCTGGAGAGAGCTGCAGGAAGACGGGGAGAACGCAGGATTGCAGGGACGCTCAGCGATGGCACGGGGAGGGGTGAGTATGATGGAGGAGAGGACAAGGAGCACGGAACAGGACGGGGGGGGAGAACGGTGGACGGGGGAAGCATAGAGGAGGACGGGGAAGCTGGAGCAGGACGGGGGAAGCATGGAGGAGGACAGGGGGAGAACGGAGGACGGGGAAGCATGGAACAGGACGGGGGGGAGATCGGTGGACGGGGGAAGCATAGAGGAGGACGGGGAGAACGGAGGACGGGGAAGCATGGAGCAGGACTGGGGGGAGATCGGTGACGGGGAAGCGTGGAGGAGGACGGGGAAGCGTGGAGGAGACGGGGGAAGCATGGAGCAGGACAGGGGAGGATGGAGGGCACAGCGGAGGACAGAGCAGGAGGGGGGGAGTACAGAGGAGAATGGGGGAGCACAGAGCTGGATGGGGGAGCAGGACGGGGGCAGCACAGAGCAGGAGGGCAGTTTATACACCCGGCTTATACATGAGTCAATAATTTTTCCCAGTTTTTTGTGGCAAAATTAGGGGGGTCGGCTTATACACGGGTCGGCTTATACACGAGTATATACGGTAAGTTATTTTCTGCTTGATTCTGTGGTTTTGTTTTCTTTTGTTTTTCTGCCTTCTGAGTGAGGTCAGCCGGGTTCCCCTGCTGGGGCCTGCACTGGTCTCTGTTTCTCATTTATCTCAGTTTATTTGTTCAGTCCCTGTTATTTCAGTGGCTGCTGGGTAGCTACCTGTTCTGATCTAGCGGGGAGAGATCGTGTGGTCTCAGTATTTTTGGAATCAAAAGTGTTGGAATTTTTCCTAGGGTTTTGCTGGATTGCAGACAGTATTCTTTCCTGTCCTATCTAGATAGTTTTGGGCCCCAGCGTTTGCTTACTCTATTTTCTGCCTGCGTTTGTATTTCATCTTGTCTCACTGCCAATATATGTGCGGGGGCTACCTATTCCTTTGATGCGCTACTCCGGGGCAGTTAGCTTTCCCCTTTCTATATTTAGGCTTAGCTAACTCTCCGGCTATGTTGAGGCGTCTAGGTCTTCGTAGGTACGTCCCACGGCTGCTTCTAGTTGTGCGGTTAGTTTAGGAGTCTGCAATCGATTAGTTACCAACCTCTCTGGGTGACTGGATGCTTTGGCTATTTTCGTTACTGTCCTCCTCGGCTACCAAATCATAACAGGGCCCATATTTGGCCCACATAATGTCAACTGGTCTTGTATTTTACTTTTATATCTTTTATTGTGTTTTCTTACAAAGGTTAGTATCAATGTGTTGTATTAGAAAGTAAATGCAGCAGGACAACTGTCATGTGCACAGTATGCCGTTATTGGCACTTTTTTTTTATAGAATACACAAGCAACAAAAATAACGATGAAAGAAAGATTTAAGCTATAAGAGAAAAAGTAGTGATAAATGAGCAGATACACTCAATTGCTAATGGGAATATTGTCTCAATTTAGTTATTTTCAGTTACAAAGGTATCTGAAAATAACATTCAGCAACATGTATGGGATAAATTATTAACTAATGTAACAGAAAATAGGACTTCATATTGCAGTACTTCATCAATTACCTTGGGAATAAACCATTCCCTGATAATAGCACCTATATAGTCCTCAGGTGAACCATCAACAGGTAAAGCACAATTGTACAACATAGAATTAATTATATAATTATAAAAATCTCCTTATTTAGAAAGAAAACCAAAAAAAATTTGCATAGGGCGATATAACAACCCAATATGGCGATGCATCAATATGATAATTATCAAAAATAATCAGTAACAATGTAACTAAGTTTACATCAAGCATGGACAGAAAAAATAAATTTGATCATAAAAAACAATAATGCAAAAGCATATAATACTCTACACTAACCATCTACCATCAAATGTGCAGCACACTGCATAGTAGTATGGTGTATAGAGAACCACTGGTAACCGATAACTATTAAAGTGAGTCTGTCAGCATAAAATGACTGATCAAACTAACCACAGAAACACGATAAACCCTAGGAATGACCTCTCGACTGTTCTTTCTTGAGAGATCTGGTTTACAGGAACTGAAGGGTAGAGATAGATGAAAAACATATACAGTAGGTGCACAACTGCACTGAGCACTCGTGCTTTGTTAGAACAGTCCTTTTGTGCTGACAGATTCAGTTTACCAAGTGACTAAAGAGAGTGTTGTCTTGTAACCTCACACTTTGGAGTTTAGCCATTCCTGATATGGTTGACTGAACACTTGCATCCTCCAGATGTCTTCCTCTTCTCAACATTACCATGTATGTATGGCATACTTTTTAAATGGATCTTATCCGAGCATCTGGGGGTGATTGTATATTATGTTCAAGTCTCTGTGGCCGCATGATTTGAGTCTATTAGACAGCCTTAATACAAGTGGGGATTCCCTAACAAACAGGCAATCCCTAAATGTGTTCAGGCTGTCTAACAGCCACAAATTATGCAGCTGCAGGGACTGCAACAAAATATACGAGCACTCCCAGATGCTCGGATAACACCTGAGCGTGCTCGGATAAGATGTTATCTGATCATCTTCGCTCATCACTAAAATCTAGCCCAATATATTTTCCAGCATAAGGAAGAACGGATTGTTTTTGTCCATGGGAGAGTGGTTTATAACAAATTGGTTCAAACAAGGCAGGAGCAAGGCGTAGGTGAAAATTCGGCACCTGCCTAAGACATCACCTAACTACCAATGCATACTGTATTTGGGTATTTGCACTGCATAATTACGCAGATTATTCTTAGGAACGCCCATTTTCCAATAATCATGGAAATACAATCTAAATCGGGCAGTTGATTATTCTACAGGCAAACAAAAAGCTCATCCAAAGGGTGAAATGATCTTTCGGTTCATTCACCTTTCATTTAACAGTAGGTATAGTTTGAACTCTTGAATACAGAATATTTATTAGCTATTAGGATACTTCACGTATTCCTTCATTGGTTTGCAAGTGTGAGCATTTAAAACACTTTCTTGGATAATTGCTACATTAACATTATAGCAGTTAAAATGGCTTTAGTTTGCAAACCACGCCAATCTGCGTGTCAACACAGCTGCAATGTGGTCAGTATCTGTGAGCCCAGTCTGACACTAGACTTTGGAAGTGAGTGCATTTTGAAGCCATTTCCTTATGTGCAAAAATATGATGTGCCCTTGGGTCAAACAACTTATTTATACGAGGGCTTGGTTTTACTCACTTACAGTTCATTACATGAATGACGCAGAAAAAAAAGCTGTATTTCCAGGATGACTTACACAGTGACAACATAATGACAATCTAACATGATGAAGTTGTTCATACTAGCTAATTACTATAAGGTATGTCAAATTTCAAAGAAATCCCACACTAAAAAAAATTCTCATGTGAAGGAGAGGTATGCTAATGACATAACCAGATGACAGTGTGGGTTAGCTATGAATACTGTTATCACTCTACTTTAGCATCTCCAAATTCCAATCACATCTCCCCAATTACTAATGCATATCTATATTCTTTGGTTATCTCAGTTTAGTTTTCTTTAAGCTGGCAGATAAATTGTTTTGAAGAAGTTATACATATTTCAGCAAATACTAGTCATTTAAACATTTTCATCGACCAAGTCTGTTTTCTCTAGCCTTGGGCTGCCTTACTTTGACTACTAAGAAATCAGATTTAGGTGTATTTTAACTTATGTGTAACCTACATTATGTACAGTAATGAAAAACATTCATTCTCATTGCCAATTAAGTTTATTAGCAACATTTATAAACCCTCTATAACTATAAGAAAACAGTAATTACAGTCATATATGGTGAAGGTTCAACAATGTCTTGCGGTTGTTTAGCCGCCTCTGGCACTGGCTTCCTTGACTGTGTACAAGGCATCATGATTTCTTAAGATTACCAAAGGATTTTAGTTCACAATGTAGTGCCCAATGTCAGAAAGCTGGGTTTGCCTCCTAGGTCATGGGTCTTCCAACAAGACAATGACCCCAAACATACTTCAAGCAGGTAGGAATGGATAGAACAAAGCGCTGGAGAGTTCTGAAGTGGCCAGCAGATCTATAGCCATTGAACACCTGTGGAGAGATCTTAAAATTGCTGTTGATAGAAGGCACCCTTCAAAAATGAGAGACCTGGAGCAGTTTGAAAAGGAAGAATGGTCCAAAATTCCAGTTGAGAGGTGTAAGAAACTTGTTGATGTTTATAGGAAGCGATTGCATTATTACAAAGTGTGCAACCAAAATTAAGTTGAGGGTGCCAACAATTTTATCCGGCCCGATTTTGAGGTTTCGTGTGAAATTATGTCCAATTTGCTTTTTTTCCTGTTTTTTTCTGTGTTGATCCAATACACACAAGACAAATAAACAGGTGTATAACAAAACATGAAAAATGCAATAATTATAAGGATGCCAACACTTTCAATCATCACTGTAAGCATAAAATGAGGTTGGACAGACAGGTCTTCGGCTTTCTGGAAATGTAAAAAATGTAACTAATAAATTGTTTAGTATTGTAATATTGAGGCTGATTCAATGAGGTATGCATGCCAGAATTCTATCGTAAAACACCATAAAAAGTCACAATATTTGTGACTGCTGGCATTTTCATGTCAGTCATGTAGGCAAAGCATGGGCAGGTTTAGGAGTGGCCACATCCGCCCATCAAATTCATGAAAAGTTACACTTTAGTGGTGCAAGTTACTCAAGATATATACTCCTGTGTGTGCATGTATATATATATATATATATATATATATACACATATATACATACATACATACACACACATACATACATACAGGAGTATGTATCTCGAGTAACTTGCACATATATATATATATATATATATATAATATATTACACACACACACACACACACACACACACACATACATACACACACACACAATACAGACCAAAAGTTTGGACACACCTTCTCATTCAAAATTTTTTCTGTATTTTCATGACTATGAAGGCATCAAAACTATGAATTAACACATGTGGAATTATATACTTAACAAAAAAGCGTGAAGCAACCAAAAATATGTCTTATATTCTAGGTTCTTCAAAGTAGCCACCTTTTGCTTTGATTACTGCTTTGCACACTCTTGGCATTCTCTTGAAACATATATATATATATATATATTATATATATACTACACACAATATATATATATATATATATATATACACGCATACATACACACACCGTATATGACAGTTAAGAGATGTACATAACTAATTAACAGGCATGCAGCTTCAATTAATTAGGCACATCGTGCTCCAATTAGCCCATTTATTAAGACTGGCATGAAGGGCCAGCACCAGTTTTTCATGGGCCCCGGGAAAAAGAGTCTCAGTGGGCCCCTTTAACACACACAATTCATGATGCACAGATACGGCAGAGAAATATAGGTATAGCACAATACCAAAGATTTCACTTACTTCTTACATTACATGAGCGATATTCTATTGTAAATTCTACAAGCCAGGCAGTATAGTCCTCCATACAGTGTTATGGGCACCACATAGTGCTCCATATAGAATAATGTGCCCCATATATTTCTCTATACAGAATAATGAGCCCCATATAATGCTCCAAACAGTATAATGAGCCCCATATATAGCTCCATATAGTATAATCAACCCATATAATGCTCCAAACAGTATAATAGGCCCCATATAATGTTCCATACAGTATATGGGGGCTGTAGAATGTAAGCACTCAAGAGTAGGGTCCTCTCCCCTCTGCATCTGTCTCATTATTTGCTTACTGTGATATCTAAAATTTGTATGTAACCCCTTCTCATGTACAGCAACATGGAATAAATGGTGCTATATAAATAAATAATAATAATATGATGGGCCCATATATAATGGACTCCATATATAATGGGCCCCATATGATGCTCCATATACAATGGGCCTCATATAATGCTCACATAAACTGGCCCTATATGATGTTCCAGTATATGAACTGGGCCCTATATGAATGTTCCATATATGAATGGGCCCCATATAATGCTCCATATATATGGGCCCATATGATTCTGCAGTATATGATATGCCCCATATGGTGCTATATATATGATGGGCCCCACATATTGCTCCAAACTTTAAAAAGAAAAAAAAAAAAAAAAAAGAAAAAATTGAAATAATCACCTCTCTTCGCTGGCTGCCGCTCTGCTCTGGACTCCTCAGTGTCAGCATCTTCCGGCTCTCTGCACTGTGACAGTTCAGGCAGAGGTCACACAGTAGTCATGTCATCGCGCCTTCTGAACTGAAAAGTCACAGTCAGAAGAGGCAGAGGAATTGTGAGAGGCAAGTATGGCATATACCACCCCCCCGCCTGCTCAGGGCCCCGGGGCACTTGCCCGGGTGTTGACGTCAGCCCTGTTTGCATGTTCAACACAAGTCTAATTAATTTGCCCCATAGACTTTATTTGACATTACTATATCAAGATATCAACAAGGTAATACTGAAATTTTCCACTGCTTTCACCCTACATTGTATACACAAGCCCATCAAGATACAAATCATAATGGCAGGTCACTAAGGCCAAGATTGTAAAGCTGATGTCACTCATTACAATACATCCCTTTATCAGTTTCTCAATAATTAATAGAGGACTCCTCCATTCAGCTGAAAAATGGGGTTTCATTTTTGTGTTTGATTTCACTTTAAATGACTCATTCGCCCCGGGGCTTGGTGCGCAGGAATTGTACTCCAGGAGATATGCTGCAATAGCAAATTTGAAACTCCCTATGGGATATGATTGGAAAAGAAAAATAGCACATTTACTGCAATAATCTTTAATCATTATTAGTAAATGCATTTGAACTGAGCTTACTTTTGCACAATGTTTTCATATTTTTTAAGTACATACGCAGTAAAAACATTAAAAAACATCAAAATTTAAAAGTCATATTGTTCATGTGGAAAATAATTTACAGTAATAATACGCTACTGACGCTCAATCATAAAGCACTTATGTAAAAACGATTTGAATAAACTGAATAACATGAATGCCGGTGTCCTCATCTAAGCACTCATCACTACACTTATGTATAACTAGTGACAATTTACCACCAATTTATTTTTTATACCATTCCAACATATTCTTTAGTGTTGCACACAGATAATTTATATTTGTTACGGAGTTTGGATCACTCATATTAGGGATCAGAATATCATTTTCATACTTCAGATAAAACATACAATCTTTGTTAATCTCCCTGAAAAGGTTACTTTTGGTTAGATTAGTACCTGAGAATCCTAATCTTGAGTGGTCTAAACATTAAAAAGGACAGGCCTGCTCTCTGTATTATATAGTTTAGTAAAAACTTGCATACCTCATTAAAGAGAAACTGTGAGCATTTTGTAACATGAAGTAAAGACATTGCTGTAATGGCACTGTCATACAGATTACATTGATTGATTAGTTTAAAGAACAACAATAAAGTGGATTTTTTCCTCAATCACCATTTTAAGTTTTCTGCTAATTAGATTTTGGTGCACAGGGGTAGGACTGCCCACTTCGTCATCTTCTGTCTGTGATTTCCCAGCCCATCTGCCTGCCTCTGGTCTCTCCGGTCTTAAAATGGCGGTTCATGCTCAGAAACCCTCCATTGTGGCCGAATTACAACAATTCTGCAAAGATGAGTGGGCTAAAATTCCTCCAGACCGTTGTAAAATACTCATTGCCAGTTATTCCAAATGCTTGATTGTAATTGTTGCTGATAAGGGTGGCCCAATCAGTTATTAGGTTCAGGGGGAAATCACTTTTTCACACAGGGCCCTGTAGGTCTGGATTTTTTTCCCATAATATTAAAAGACCTTAATTTAGAAACTGATTTTTATGTTTACTTGTGTGTCCGGCCATAGGATGGGTTTCAAGGGAGCTTCATTATGACAGAGGTCTGCAAAAGACCATTGGCTGTCTTAAAAAAAAACATTGAAGCCCCACAAAAGAGTCACAGGAGCACGGATGGTGCATTGAAAGAGCCACCCCAATTTCAGAGTGTTGTTAATGCCATTGTCAGAATTTGACAGCGGCATTTAACAGGTTAACACTCAAAGGCAGCTCTGCTCCATCTACAACTGTTAAAAGTAGGATCTGGCTGTAACACGCAGTCGTTACCTGCTAACTATGGAGTGAGATCACCCCATGAGCCTGTTCAATACACCTGCTACCGGCCTGCACCATACATGCACAGTTGAAACTTGGAGTTTACATACTCTATATAAAAAGACACACATTGCCTGCTTTTCTCAATATCTGACATGAAATCAGAATAAACCTTTCCCATTTAGGTTATTTAGGATTAACATAATTATTAATATTTGCCAAATTCCTGAATGAGAGAGAATGTTTTAAGGCATTTTTATTAGTTACTGCAATGTCAAAAGTTTACATACACTAAGATTACTATGCAACGTTAAGGGGTTAAACAATTTTGGACTGCCCATATGATGGTATGTGTTTGGAAGCTTCTGATAGGTTTTTGACAACATCTGAGTTAATTAGAAACACATCGGTCGATGTATTTTAATGCACACCTGAAACACACTGCTTCTTTGTGTAGCATCATGGGAAAGTCTAAAGAAATCAGCCAAGATATCAGGATGAGAATTGTGGACTTGCATTGGGAAAAACATGCATATGTGTCTTTTTATATAGTGTATGTAAACTTCTAGCTTCAACTGTATGTCACAAAGTGGTTAAAAGAAGGCATACTGCAAGCTCTAATACTCTCCTCAATATTGCAATTACAACATCAAAAAGTATAAGTTGTGGTATTATTGAAATCACGGAATTGATGGACGTTAAAAATATGCAAATTATGAAAAAAATGGAAACATTTTTCAAAAGATTTAAATTTATTCAGAATGGAGTACACAAATCATCAAAGATCCGCTGCTGGCAGCTCACTTTGCAATTGCTGACCAATATCTTCAGAGATGTGCTCAATGGGAGACAAGTCTGGAGATACTGCAGTCCATGAAAGCACATTATGGCCACAGAGACTGCTTGCAGAAGCATTAGTAACATGTAGCCTTATGTTGCAGTATTGAAATACTTCTCCTGGGACACTTGAGAATAGACTGCACCACTGATTCCATCATCAATTCAATGAATGGCTAAGCTGTTATTGCACCCGCAATGAAAATGAGGGGACCAGTTACTATCCATTATGTCACCCCACACAATAATACTGGGATTAGAACCATTGTGATGTTTCCTCATGAAGGCATATTTATGGCCAGCCAATCTCCAATCTCCAACACAAAAATGTGACTTATTGCTGAAGAGGATAGATCTCCATTCCAGCCTCCGATCTCCTTCGGGAGAAAATGTAGGAAGTACTAATACTCCAAGGATTATGGTGTGGGGTGGCATAATGAACAATAGAAAGACCGCTTTATTCTTCATTCCAGGTACATTAACAGCATTACATTGATTTGGTCGTGGGACCAGCGATACTGGCATTTCTTTAAAATGTTCTGGGAGCCGGATTTCAACACAACACCAGGCAGCATGTTGCTTGTGCTACTGTAAGAATCCTGTGTGGCCTAATTGTGCTACCATGGGCGTCAGCATCTTTAGAGTTAACTCTCATTGAGTGCATCTGGTAGGTCATTGGATGGAAATTTTAAAAAGAGCTGTCAGCAGTGGTTCTTGATGATTTGCGTGTTAGAATTCACTTAATGTGGTAGAACTGTCCTCAGACATAGTAACCTCATTAAAAGCATGCAAAGACGTATAAGTGCATATGTATCTGCAAGTGATGTTTATTCTAGATGCCGAATAAATGAAGATGTTATGAAAATATTGTTTCCATTTCATTATTTGCATATCATTAACATTTCTATCAATCATGCAATTTCCATAATTCCATGACTTTTCCTTCTTGGTGTTTTAATTTCAAAGTTGATGAGTGTAAAATAATGAAAAATATACTCATTTCACTGATACCCTGCACACCTCTTCTAATACTGACCTCTTACGGATGGACAGGCCAGGGACCATTGTAACCAATCACTGGCAGGAGGGGTTATATCTCTTTTTGTGACCAGAAAGAATAGGATGTAACAATATCAGATCTATACATCTTTTTTTGGTCATACAGACTGTTGTAGCAGTCAGATGTTCATACTGGCTGGAAGAGGAACCACTGAGTGGTAAAAGTCCTAATAAAGTATTCATTTGTTTTGTTTTTGCTATAGATTTAAAGGGGTTATCTGTGACTATTTTCTTTTTTTTACTTTGGGACTAAAAACTAACAAGCAGGTAGTTGCTAACAGAGGCAAATACCACCTGCCTGTTGCACCCGGCACCGACTCAGTGTGGCTACTGTCCATTCATGCTGGCAAACCAGTTGCTCCACATCAATACAGCAGCTCTTCCTCTTCTGGGCTTCTCTGTGGATAAGGGTTGACTAGTGGAATCATTGTGATTAATAGCTGGCTCTTCGGGAGTAACCTGTCAATCAGCATGACGTCAGTTGTCGCACCCCGTCGACAAAGCAGAGAGGAAGAGAAACCACTGCTCTGTAAGAAGCAGTGGAATTGCAGGCAGGAGCGGCCTGAGACCCCTCTGTATCGGCAGAGATCGACGTTGGGAAAAACATGCAGGTAGTTAGTAACGACCTGCCTGTTCGTTGTTAGGCCTGTAGTAAAAAATATTAAATAGTCCTGGATAACCTCTTAAAAGACAACATTGTGCAGAGTGATATTTTTTAAATCATGTTTTGGAAAACCCTATTAAAATACAGATTTTTAGGACATTCCTAATAAGTAAAAACCTAACATCATTAATTCAATGGCAACCGTTGAGAAGCTGTCATGTGTCCATCTGGCCAAAAGAACACAGAATGGTGGAAGACCTAACAGCATAAGAAGAAAAGCAACAGAAATTGGCAGCAAAAAAAACCCAAAAAGTTTAAAAAAGATACAATTTTCAAAACCTGTCCTTGCTGTTTGTGAGTTGAAACGCTATCGCTTACATTCAGAGCCGAAAATCAATACTGATATTAATCATTCTTCTGACTTCATGTACTGCCTACATTTTAACTAATCATTCAAGTGAGGGAACTATTTAGTCAGTGCATATTTTTGTTTCTGGACTTTAGTGAGAATGTTTCCCTAAGTAAATAAGCCAATGGCTGACAGCCATCTTATACAGTTTGTATGGCCAGTTGTAAAAAAATGTAATTGTTTTAGGTCACCTTGCTATTCGCCAAAGAGCCTGATATCGTGAACCAGACAATCTTTTCCTTCTAATATATAAGCATTAGGGTGCTGTTTTATCGGGTGGGAGGTTCTGATGTACGCCCTGAGTGACAGGACCAACGAATAGGTGGCAAAACCCAATGTGAAAGCACCCTTACTGAACTGAATGCAGTGCTGCAAAATGAGTTATACCAGAACATAATTTAGTAAATTAGCAAGGGACATCTTAAACAATATGATGTATATTTTGGAAATCTGGGACCCCAAAAAGTTAAATATAAACTAATCTAGTCCCCCAGTTTTCCCCAGGAAAGCGGAACTAGAGGTGTCTGATAGTGACTTACCCTTCTATTTAAAAGTAGAAAAATATATAACGGTAATTAAAAAATAAGTTCCAGAAGAAGGTACAATATTAAAAATGTATACCAATAAGAATTATTTATACCAATAAGTAGGATATCATATATTAATTACAACAACCCAGAACAAATTCATGCTGTTATTTTCACATACTTAAGAGCCATTTAATCACAACTTTTATGCCCCAAAAATAATAGTAATAGCTTTGAAAAGTCACAACCTTTTTTGCACAACACTCGGTCGCGCAGAAATGTTGTGACTTTTGGTGTCTTCACATCATTTTGCTAGCATCCCCAAATGGAGAAGCAGTTCTGGCACGACACAGAAAAGGTGCTGAATTCATTTAGTGGCGTCTGTTCCTTAATGAATTTGGGGCCTCTTATACTCCATCAAGACTGGTTTAGCGCGAGCGTGTACTAGTCCAAACATGAACAATCGGTCCCATAAATTTGAACTAAATTGATGACTTTTTGATTTTTACATATACGATTAACTGCAAAGTCATACTTGATAGGAAATATAGATTGTGAGCCCCAATAAGGTCAGTGATGAGAGAGTGTCTATAAAACGCTGTGGAATAAATTGGCGCTATATAAGCACGCTTATAAATTAATGAATATATCATTCTGACCAGCTTTGATCCTGTTGTGCATTTCAAATATTCGATAATTAAGAAATTCAAATTACTGTAAGGTATAAACAGGTTTTAATGTTCACATAAACTCCTGTGCCTTCTCCAATATACTGTGTAGTAAGGTTAAATTTATACACAATCCTTTCATTCTTAGAAAGTTATCAATCAGAAAGACATACTAGAAAAAAAGGAAATGCCTTTTAGATGAAGTCTACCATTGCACGCAAATTGCCTAGTATTGTTAAATAGGGTTAAGGAAGGAAGGCTTCCATTTATCATTCAAGTTCATATTGTAGACCCACACACTTACAAAGATAACATAAACCAGAAATAGAAACATGCAAGTACAATAAGTGAAGCAAAATGAAATGTCACTGCATATGGCCACTTTATTGAAAAATGCCCCCTCAATGAAAAAAGAGACTCATTTTTATACATCTATCATGTCATCTGTAAATGGTTTATAGAAAATAAAGTAGGAATTCTGTATCTCATGATGCTTGAATACTCAATGCTTTAATTTTATATAAAGGATTTTTTCACCAATTAAAGGGAATCTGTCACCTCATTTTCGCCCTATGAGATAGGGCCACCGGCATCAGGGGCTTATCTACAGCATTCTGTAATGCTGTAGATAAGCCCCCGATGTTACCTGAAAGTGAAGAAAAACTGAGTTATATTATACTCACCCAGGGGCGTTCCGCCGTCTGTTCGGGACAGATGGGTGTCGCCGGTCAGGTCTGGGCCGAAGCCGGCGTCTTCTTTCTGTCCCATCGTGGCTCCTGCGCAAGCACACTGCTCTGCCCTGGTGAGGGCAGAGCAGAGTACTGCAGTGCGCAGGCGCCGGGAAAGGTCAGAGAGGTCCGGCGCCTGCGCACTGTAGTACTCTGCTCTGCCCTCACAAGGGCAGAGCAGTGCGCCTGCGCAGGAGCCGCGACGGGACAGAAAGAAGACGCCGGCTTTGTCACAAGATGGGAGGCCCCAGACCTGACCGTGACGCCCATCTGACCCGAACGGACAGCGGAACGCCCCTGGGTGAGTATAATATAACTCGTTTTTCTTCACTTTCAGTTAACATCGGGGGCTTAACTACAGCATTACAGAATGCTGTAGCTAAGCCCCTGATGCTGGTGGCCCTATCTCATAGGGCGAAAAAGAGGTGACAGATTCCCTTTAAAAAAATGTTCAGTACTTGATTATTTTTGTCATAATTGTGAGAAATAAAATTTTGCATTGCTCCTAGATACTAGGTGGCTTGGTCCAAATGCCCTATGGAATTGAGGAGAACATATTTAATCCTTATTTCTTTTGTTGGAGTATACAACAGCTGCAGGCTTACTCTGTGTAGGGACTGCGTTGAGCAGACAGTAGAAGGCGATGTGTTAACTGTTACAGTTTGTTGATGTGTGTAGTTAGTTCCTCCCTATACTGTGTTTTATGACCTTTCTGGTTTGTGTTAGTTTTTTCCTATATTCTCAATGATGTTGATGATGAAGGTAATAGCTGCTATATGTCTCAAGTAAAACAGTTCCATCTACAATGTGCTGATGACTGTCAGACTGAAATATGCAGTTTTAGAGATATATGAAAAATGTGTATACTTTTCTGCAATAACAGCATTTTCTTAATATACGAGAGCTTTTTTATTTTTTCGCATTTATTCTAAGGGCGATTTAGTTTACTAAACTCTCAGCTGTCTAAAGTGTGATCATCGTCATTTGGCTTAAAAGCAAAAAATTAATAAAACCTACAATCAGCACAAAATTCAGAACACAGCACTTTATATTACAAAGCTGCTGGGATAATTAACATCTTAACAATATTCATTTTATTCCTTATATAAAAGTAAATCTAAAATCTCCCTGGAAATATTCATGTCTCATGGTGAAAGAAAACAGAACTTTATTCAACTGTAATGATAAAAAGCCAGGATGGTTATGTAAAAAAAAAAAAAATACACAAAGGCAATTGTCTTTTGTAGTGATGAGTGAATGTGCTTGGTGATGCTCGTTACTCGCCCGAGCATCGCTGTACTCACGGTATTCGACGAGCGCCGAGCATTTCTGGGATTACTGGCCTGATGTTCTGGTCCCTGCCCTGCATTTTTGATGCTCTTTAGAGCGCCAATCAACATGCAGGGATTGTCTGCCATGCACTGTAATGATGCAGCCATCTTGGTTGTGGCATTACAGTAACTGGCTGGCTGCACAGCGTCATCAGGTGTATAAGAGACCTGGTGTTGCCATGCTCGTCAAAGTCTGCTCAGCGAGTATAGGGAGAGCTGCCGCCGAGATAGGGTCAGATTTGGGCAACGTCGGACATGATCACATTGGGACCACCAGAGAAAATCATTATTGGGGCCCACTATGTAGCTACATAGAAATAAATACAAGACCACCAACTGTGCGATATAGCACGCTAACTTCAGGGCATAACATAAGGTAGTACACGTCTTAATGATATAGCAGGGATTGGCGGCCACATTTTGGTTCAAACTCAATGATAAATATCCACCGGTGTTTATTAACCACTAAGCCAATGTGTTTTAGCACCAGTGTAGTGGAGGGGATTTTATGACATCTCATCTATACGCTGAGAAAATCCACGGCGGGAATTGACCGATGCAGATTTAACATATTCACCACCTCTTTCATCCTTTGCAATACAAAGAATCAAGTCAGTGGTAATGGTGCGCATTACATAGTAGTAAACGCAGCAATATCTGCACAATGTCTGTGTGGATATTTCTTCTGTTAATTTGCTGTTTGATTTCTGCAGCAAATACATTATGTGAATGCCCCCTCTTCTAGTGGTGGGGATCCTAGATCACTTATGTATGACACTGGAGTAATATGGAAAGTTTTCCCTCATATCCTCCATACACTTTTTACAGAAATCTCTCTGCCTCTGCCACCTATAAGGCCATAATGTTTTATGAAGGGATTCATTTTGTTAGTAGTAGGGAAAGAAAAGTTTTAGTCAGGGGTGATAAAAGGGGTGAGGGGCTAAATCAGGATGAGACAGGGGAGGTGGCGCAGTCAGAGGTGATACAGGGGGGAGATGGGCTCAATCAGGGTGATGCAGAGGGAGGTGGTACAGTCAGGGGTGAAACAGGGGGAGGTGGCGCAGTCAGGGGTGATACAGGAGAGGTGGCGCAGTCAGGGTGATATAGGAAGAGGTGGCGCGGTCAGGGTGATACAGGAGAGGTGTCGCAGTCAGGGGTGATACAGGGGGAGGTGGTGCAGTCAGGGGTGATACAGGGGAGGAGGTGCAGTCATGGTGTTAAAGGGGGGTTGCGCAGCCTGGGATGATACAGGGGGAGGGGACACAGTCAGTCAGGGGTGATACAGGGGGAGGTAGTTCAGTTTGAGATAATACAGGGGGAGGTGATAAAGCCAGGGGTGTTACAGGGGGAGGTGGCAAAGAGAGGGGTGAGACAGGGGGAGTGGTGCAGTCAGAGGTAATACAGGGAGAAATGCTCAATCAGGATGATACAGGGGAGGGGACACAGTCAGGCAGGGGTGATACAGGGGGAGGTAGTTCAGTCGGAGGTGATACAGGGGGAGGTGGTGCAGCCAGGGGTGATACAGGATGAGGGGATACAGTGAGGGGTGATACAGGGAGAGGTGGAGCAGCCAGGGGTGATACAGGGTGAGGGGATACAGTCAGTCATGGGTGATACAGGGGAGGTGGTGCAGCCAGGGGTGATACAGGATGAGGGGATACAGTGAGGGGTGATACAGGGAGAGGTGGAGCAGCCAGGGGTAATACAGGGTGAGGGGATACAGTCAGTCATGGGTGATACAGGGGAGGTGGTGAAGTCAGGGGTGATACAGGGGGAGGGGACACTGTCAGTCAGGGGTTATCTAGGGGAGGTAGTTCAGTCAGAGGTGATACAGGGGGAGGTAGCGCAACCAGGGGTGATACAGGGTGAGGAGATACAGTCAGTCAGGGGTGATACAGGGGGAGGTAGTTCAGTCGGAGGTAATACAGGGGGAAAGAGGCTCAATCAGGATGATACAGGGGAGAGCTCAATCAGGATGATACAAGGGGAGGTGGTGCAGTCAGGGGTGATACAGGGGGAGGTGGTGCAGCCAGGGGTGATACAGGGGGAGGTGGTGCAGCCATGGGTGATATAGGGGGAGAGGACACAGTCAGTCAGGGGTGATACAGAGGGGAGGTAGTTTAGCCGGAGGCAATACAGGTGGAGGTGGCACAGCCAGGGGTGCTACAGGGTGAAGGGACAGTCAGTCAGGGGTGATACAGGAGAGGTAGTTCAATTGGAAGTAACACAGGGGGAAAGAGACTCAATTAGGATGATACAGAGGGAGGTGGCTCAGTTTGGGGTGATGCAGGGTAGAAGGGGTTCAGCAGGGGTGATACAGCAGGAGGTGGCGCAGTCAGGGTGATACAGGGGGAGGTGTCGCAGCCAGGGGTGATACAGGGGGGTGGTACAGTCAGGGGTGATACAGGGGAGGTCTTGCAGTCAGGGTGTTACAGGGGAGGTGGCGCAGCCAGGGATGATACAGGGGAGGGGACAAAGTCAGTCAGGGGTGATACAGGGGGAGGTAGTTCAGTCAGAGATGATACAGGGGGAGGTGGCAAAGCCAGGGGTGATACAGGGGGAGGTGACAAAGAGAGGGGTGAGACAGGGGGAGGTGGTGCAGTCAGAGGTAATACAGGGAGAAAGGCTCAATCAGGATGATACAGGGAGAGGTGGCGCAGTCAGGAGGGATACAGGGGGAGGTGGTGCTGCCAGGGATGATGCAGGGGGAGGGGACACAGTCAGTCAGGAGTGATACAGGGGGAGGTGGTGCAGCCAGGGGTGATACAGGGGAGGTGGTGCAGTCAGGGTGATACAGGGGGAGGTGGCCAGCCAGGGATGATACAGGGGATTGGACACAGTCAGTCAGGGGTGATACAGGGGGAGGTAGTTCAGTCGGAGGTGATACAGGGGGAGATGGCGCAGCCAGGGGTGATACAGGATGAGGGGATACAGTGAGGGTGATACAGGCAGAGGTGGAGCAGCCAGGGGTGATACAGGGTGAGGAGATACAGTCAGTCAGGGGTGATACAGGGGGAGGTGGTGAAGTCAGAGTTAATACAGGGGGAAAGAGGCTCAATCAGGATGATACAGGGGGAGGTGGCGCAGTCAGGGGTGATACAGGGAGAGGTGGTGCAGTCAGGGTGATACTGGGGGAGGTGGTGCAACCAGGGGTGATACAGGGTGAGGAGATACAGTCAGGGGTGATACAGGGGGAGGTAGTTCAGTAGGAGGTAATACAGGGGGAAAGAGGCTCAATCAGGATGATACAGGGGGAGGTGGCGCAATCAGGGGTAATACAGGGGGGTGCAGTCGGAGGTAATACAGGGGGAAAGAGGCTCAATCAGGAAGAGACAGGGGAGGTGGTGCAGTCAGGGGTGATACAGGGGGAGGTGGTGCAGTCGGAGGTAATACAGGGCGAAAGAGGCTCAATCAGGATGATACAGGGGGAGGTGGTGCAGTCAGGGTGATTCAGGGGTAGGTGGTGCAGCCAAGGGTGATACAAGGGGAGAGGACACAGTCAGTCAGGGAGGCAATACAGGTGAGGTGGCACACCCAGGAGTGCTACAGGGTGAAGGGACAGTCAGTCAGGGGTGATACGGGGGAGGTAGTTCAATTGGAGGTAATACAGGGGGAAAGAGACTCAATCAGGATAATACAAGGGGAGGTCAATAGCATGGGTGAAGGGGAAAAGGAAAATAGTCAGCTCACCAGTCTTCTGCAGGTTTCTCTGATTGAACACGCACGGAGGAGCCTTGATCAGAGGCGTAGTTCACAATGAAAAATGGAAGAGGAAAAATATCTCCATCGTGTAATCCAATAAAATCATTTTTTATTCAAGACATTTTAAAATGTATGTATCAAAAATACAAATGAACAAAGGAAAAGAAGGATGGATGGG
>JARQOD010000002.1:262320263-262388894 GCA_033576555.1 Oophaga sylvatica
TTAGCTGTATCGGAATTCCGATTCCGAGTTCCGATATTTTCGTCTTATCGGATACCGGAATCGGGATGTCACTGTCACTGTCAGTGTCCGTCTGTCGGGTCTGTCAGGAGTCAGCGGCACTTACCTGGCAGAAGATCTCCGGCGGTCACGTCCTGGACTGCTTCATGGCCGCCATCCTCTTCTCCCCGGCGGTCACATGCAGTTTCTCGCGATAACTGCAGTGACTGCTGGGTAATCCCGGCCGTAAAGCAGTCAGTCCGATGACGTCACCGCCGGGGAAGCAGGTAATCAGCTGTGCTGCGTTGCAATGACAGGCTCTGCCTGTCATTGCGATGTAGCAGAGTTGGATCGTCGTGGGACAATCGTTACTATGGACTGCGTCGGACAGGTGGTATACTGTTGGTTTGTTTTTTTTCTTTTTTTACAGGAGATCGATGGCGTCGCAGGAATGAGTGTATAATAAAATTAATGAAAACTGTGTTGTCTCTTTTATTTCATTAAAATACTTTTTTCTTGCTTTGTCTTTTTTTTACACATTTAATAACTTTGGGATTAATAATGGATCGGTGTCTTATTGACACCTCTCCATTATTAACCGGGCTTATTGTCACCGTGCAATCAACGGTGACAATAACCCCTTATTACCCCGCTTGCCACCGCTACAGGGCAAGTGGGAAGAGCCGGGTAAAGTGCCACAATTGGCACATCTTTTGATGCGCCAAATGTGGGGCTGCTGTAGCCTGGTATTATCAGGCTGTTGAGGGCCAAAATCCATGGGCCTTGACAGTCTTTTAATACCAGGCCGCAGCAGTCTGCATTTTACTTGGCTGGTTAACAAAAATAGGGGGGATCCCCACGCCGTTTTTTTTTTCGAGGGGATCCCCTATTTTTGTTAACCAGCCAAGCTAAGCAGACTGCTGTGGCCTGGTATTATCAGGCTTGCAAGGTCCATGGATATTGGATCCTTACCAGCCTGAAAAACCAGGCCTCAGCGGTCTGCTTCATCTGGCTGGTTAACAAAAATAGGGGGGACCCCACGCCAATTTTTTTCGAGGGGATCCCCTATTTTTGTTAATCAGCCAAGATATGCAGACTGCTGTGGCCTGGTATTATCAGGCTGGCAAGGTCCATGGATCTTGGCTCCTTAACAGCCTGAAAATCCAGGCCTCAGCGGTCTGCTTCATCTGGCTGGTTAACAAAAATAGGGGGGACCCCAGCCATTTTTTTTTCGAAGGGAACCCCTATTTTTGTTAATCAGTTCCCTCTGACGTCACTGATTGTGTCCCTGGCTGACCTGAAGTGAAAGGTGGAAAGCAATCAATTAAGCTTTCCACTTAAGGGCCCGTCTCACATAGCGATATCGCTACCGAGATCGCTGCTGAGTCACTAGTTTTGTGACGCAGCAGCGAGCTCACCAGCGATATCGCTGTGTGTGACATTCAGCGACGATCAGCCCCCCTGCCGGGTATCGCTGATCGTCGCTGAAATGTCAGGACCTTTGATCGCTGGTTTCCCGCCTGTCACACGCAGCGATGCGTGCCTGTCAGAGGGAAACCAGCGATCAAAAAAAGGTCCTGACATTTCTGCGACGATCAGCGATACCCGGCAGGGGGGCTGATCGTCGCTGAATGTCACACACAGCGATATCGCTGGTGAGCTCGCTGCTGCGTCACAAAACTAGTGACTCAGCAGCGATCTCGGTAGCGATATCGCTATGTGAGACGGGCCCTTAAGCGATGTTACCCGCAGTGTCGCTGTCCCAGATCGCTGCCTGAGCTGCCTGTTTGGCAGCTCAGCAGCGATCATGTAGCGATACACCAGCGATCCTGACAAGTGCATATCGTTGTCGGGATCGCTGGTGTATCGTTATGTGACACCCAGCCTTTACTCTCCTGTCAGGCAGGAGAGGAACTCATTCATTTGGGGTTTACTGTGAGGCTGCAGCATTAGCTGCGGTCCCTGCAGTAAACATTAACCCTTTCTGAAGGATTACACCGTGGACCTGACTGTGCATGGGATAGGTAAGAATAATTTTGCTTTTTTATTTTATTTTTATTACAGGAAATGGTTTTTGCAGTAAAATAAAAGATGGTCAAAAACATGTGTCTTTATTTCATTAAAATGATTTTTAATTAAAGTGTGTGTGTTTTATTTTTATTTCATGCAATAGGATTAATAATTGATAGTTGTCTAATTGACAGCTCTCAATTATTAACCTGGCTTAAGGTCACCTTTCAATAGCAAGGTGGCTTTAACCCCATATTAACCCATTCGCCACCGCTACAGGGCAATGGGAATAGACGGGCAAAGTGCGAGAAAGGGCGAATCTAATTATAGATTTGTCTTTCCTGGGGTGTCTGGTGACCCGACATGAAATGACACTTGGTGTACATAGGGTTAACCATGTCTTTTCATGTCCTTTGCTATCTAATTTGCACAAACAATTAAATCAGACTATGTGTGCAAAATTTCACACCTCTAGGGGTTAATTAAAGGTACATAGTCTGATTTAATTGTTTGTGCAAATTAGATAGCAAAGGACATGAAAAGAAATGTTTAACCCTATGTACACCAAGTGTCATTTCATGTCGGGTGCTTCTGTCTTTTCACTGAAGCCGGCTTTACCCGGCAATTGAATCAAAGGATATTTTACTATGTAGAAGTGTATAAACTATACATATATGTATATATATATGTCACAATGACATGTATATATATATATATATGTATTCTATGTGTGTATATTTAGTGTTTACAAGGAAAGAATGGGGTTTTTTTAGTTGCGATATTTTGTTCCCATAGACTTACATGGGACTTCCGGTATCGGTATCGGGTATCGCCGATATTTTAGTGATATCGGCGATACCATTCCGATTCCGATACTTTAGCATATCGGAAAGTATCGCTCAACTCTATTAACCCTATGTACACCAAGTGTCATTTCATGTCGGGTTCTGCATTTTCACAAAAGCCGGCAATTGAATTAGCGGCTATTATACTATGTAGAAGTGTATGAACTACAAATATAAATATATATATATGTGTCACAAATTCAATGACGTGTGTATATATATATATATATATATATATATATATATATATATATATATATATATATATATATATATATAAGGTGTAAAATTGTTTAAAAAAAATGCGTGGGTCCCGCCCTATTTTCGCAACCAGACAGACAAAGCAAGCGAATGGGGGCAGATAATAATAGCCCAGAGAGGGACCATTATTTTTGCCCCCCCCCCCGGCTACTAACATCTGCCCCAGACACCCCAGAAAAGACAAATCTATAATTAGATTCGCCCTTTCTGGCACTTTGCCCGTCTATTCCATTGCCCTGTAGCGGTGGCGAATGGGTTAATATGGGGTTAAAGCCACCTTGCAATTGAAAGGTGACCTTAAGCCAGGTTAATAATTGAGAGCTGTCAATTAGACAACTATCAATTATTAATCCTATTGCATGAAATAAAAATAAAACACACACACTTTAATTAAAAATCATTTTAATGAAATAAAGACACATGTTTTTGACCATCTTTTATTTTACTGCAAAAACCATTTCCTGTAATAAAAATAAAATAAAAAAGCAAAATTATTCTTACCTATCCCATGCACAGTCAGGTCCCACGGTGTAATCCTTCAGAAAGGGTTAATGTTTACTGCAGGGACCGCAGCTAATGCTGCAGCCTCACAGTAAACCCCCAAATGAATGAGTTCCTCTCCCGGCTGACAGGAGAGGAAGTGGAAAGCTTAATTGATTGCTTTCCACTTTCACTTCAGGTCAGCCAGGGACACAATCAGTGACGTCAGAGGGAACTGATTAACAAAATAGGGGTTCCCTTCGAAAAAAAAATGGCGTCGGGTCCCCCCTATTTTTGTTAACCAGCCTGATGAAGCAGGCTGCTGAGCAGTGGCGTACCGTGAATGAAGCAGACCAAGCAGCTGCTATGGGGCCCGGACAGGTGAGGGGGCCCTCGACGGTCGGGTAGCTGTGCTGACACAGTACTACCAGGGGGTCGGCGGGGGAGGGGGAGCGCAGCTCTTCTATATACTCACCCCTCCTGGTGCGGTCTCTGCAGCCCCTGCTCTTCTCCCACGGTCTCCGACGCCTGTGTTCAGCAGTCAGGTGGTACCGCTCATTACAGTCATGAATACGCACATATTCATGACTTTAATGAGCTGTCCCGCGTGACCGCTGAACACTGGCGGCGGAGACCGTGGGAGAAGAGCAGGGGCTGCACAGACCGCGCCGGCGGAAGGGTGAGTATAAGGGATATTTACCTGTCCCGTTCCACCGTTGCTCGCGTCCTCTTGCTGCAATGTTCAGGTCAGAAGGAGCGATGACGTCGTTAGTGCGCGCCGCGCCCTCTGCCTGATCATTCACTGCTGGAGGACCCCGAAGACAGCGGCACTCAGCAGTGGAGAGAGGACAGGTAAATATCTCAGGTGCCGGGGCCCTGAGCGAGCGGTGACATCGGCACCTGGTGTCACCCCCTGCTCAGGACACCGGCACCTGGCCCCCAGCGACGAAAGGTGAGTATGTCTTTTTTTTTTTTTTTTTTGGCTGCAGCAGCTGCGGCAGCATAAGGGCCTATACTATGGAGCATCTATGGGGGCACAATCTATGGGGGCATAATACATTTTTTTGTTTAATGTGTCCCCTCACTGTGCTGGCACTTTACATTTACAATGGCTCTGGGTTTTTTTTTTTGGGGGGGGGCCCATTCAGACTTTTGCTATGGGGCCCCATGATTTCTATGTACGCCCCTGCTGCTGAGGCGTGGTATTTAAGGCTGTTAAGGAGCCAATATCCATGGACCTTGCCAGCAGCGTCGGACAGGAGTACCTTGGGCCCACCAGAGAAAAAATATTCTTGGGGCCCACCATCATACTTCCCAACCTTTGAAGAAGGGAAAGAGGGACAAAGGCTGTGGCACGCTGTGCCTGCTGCAGCAAATTTTAGGCCATGCCACGTTGCACCACAGACTGTCCAGGAGTTGGTGGATACTTTAGTCCAGGTGTGGGAGGAGATCCCTCAGGAGACCATCCGTCGCGCTCATCAGGCGCATGGCCAGAAGTTGTAGTGAGGTCATACAGCATACCTCCCAAATTTTGAAGACAGGAAAGAGGGTTAAAGGCTGCGGCGCGCGTAGGGCGTCGCTGCAAATTTTAGGCCACGCCCTGACCACACCCATTTTACAGCTAATCACACCCATATCCTGGCCCCAAGCGTACCCATTTAGCACTGCTGATCACACTGACTGGTAATGAGGGCACAGTGGCTGGTACTGAGGAAAAGAAAGAAAGAGCAGCGAGAGAGAAAGAACAAACAAAGAAAGAAAGAGAGGAAAGAAAGAAAAGAGAGAGAGAAAGAAAGAACAGAGAGAAAAAGAACAGAGAGCGAGAAAGACTAGAGAGAGAAAGAAAGACTAGAGAGAGAGCCAGAGGCGAGGGTTTTGGTTTAGTGGGGGCGAAACTTCTGAGTGGGCCCCTAATCAGAGAACCTCAGCAAATGACCGCGCTGTTGCCAAAAATAATCTATATATAAAAAGACCAATATTGATATTACCGCCATATGGTCTGTGGTAAATAATACCAGTCCTACAGAACATATAATAGATTACAGCACAGGTACAGATAATGACTTACCGCTGATGTTCTTTCTAATGGAATTGTTCACTTTTCATTTCTTTTCCATCTGGCCCAGACCGACATGACGACTTCTCCAGCCAGGACTCGACTGCAGAGATTACAACAAAGACACATTTCACTTCTCATATTTTTAGCACTGTCTTGGTCACCAATTGGACTATTCTCAACCTGCACAAACTCCTCATCCTGCTGATACCCCAATACTGAGCCGCTGCTGCCATATGTGTCCCTATTACTGCACCTGATACCCCAATACTGAGCCGCTGCTGCCGTATGTGTCCCTATTACTGCACGTGATACCCAAATACTGAGCTGCTGCTGCTGCCGTATGTGTCCCTATTACTGCACCTGCTGTGTGGTTCTGTGTGACCTCTAAATTTTAAAGCACCCCTCTAGAATATAGTAATGCCGGGTGCAAGTGCCCTAGAAAACAGTGACCACATTTTGTCCCCTAGACTGTAATAATGCCCTGTGTGCCCCTTTGACAGTCACAGTAACCCGAGTTCCCCTATAACAATAAGTGTCCACTTTACATTTAATAATGTCCCAAGTCTCCCCCTGTACATCTCCCCTATACACAGAATAATGCCCCTCACTGGATATATACTGACCCCTTAATGTCTCCAAACTATTTAATGGGTCCAACACTGTATGATGGCCCCTAGATAGCATCCATACAGCATAATACACCAGATAGTCCTCAATATAGTATAATGCACCCCCATAGGCAGCCTCTATATTATAATAAACCCCCATAGGCAGAGTCTATAATATAATGCACCACCATAGGCAGCCGCTATATTATAATGCACCCCCATAGGCAGCCTCTGTAGTATAATGCATCCCCATAGGGAGTCTCTGTAGTATAATGCACCCCAATATGGAGCCTCTGTAGTATAATGCAGCCCCCATATACAGCCTCTGTAGTATAATGCACCCCCCATATACAGCCTCTGTAGTATAATGCACCCCCATTAAAAAAAAAAAAAACAATACTCACCTCCCGGCTCCTGTGCTGCTCACTGTTCTCCCTCTCAGCGTCTGACAGCGGGCGCCGGCAGGTGATGTCATCGCGCCCGCTGTCAGACGCTGAGAGGGGGATTATGGGAGAGAAGGAGCGCTCGCTCCTTCTCTCTCTATGCGGTCAGCTGTATCGGCTGGATGCCGATACAGCTGACCCTCCGATGACGGGTGGGGGGCCCACTGCTGGCACCGGGCCCCCCCAACGCCTGTTCAGGCCCCATAGCTTCTGGGCGGCAGAGCAGGAAGATCGATTCTCCCTGCTCTGCCGCAGAATGTAACTGTATCGGCGTGCTGTGCACGCCGATACAGTTACTGTAGCGTAGCTCCGGGTGGGCCCCCTCAGAGCGCGGGGCCCGGGGCCACCGGCCCTCTGCCCCGCGACCTATCCTTTCAAATCAGGGCCCACCACGCAGGAGCTGGGGCCCACCGGAGGTTTCTCCGGTGTCCCGGTGGCTCAGTCCGACCCTGCTTGCCAGCCTGATAATACCAGGCCACAGCAGTCTGCTTATCTTTGCTGGTTAACAAAAATAGGGGATCCCCTCGAAAAAAAATGACGTGGGGTCCCCCTATTTTTGTTAACCAGCCAGATGAAGCAGACCGCTGAGGCCTGGATTTTCAGGCTGGTTAAGGAGCCAAGATCCATGGACCTTGCCAGCCTGATAATACCAGGCCACAGCAGTCTGCATATCTTGGCTGATTAACAAAAATAGGGGATCCCCTCAAAAAAAATTGGCGTGGGGTCCCCCTATTTTTGTTAACCAGCCAGATGAAGCAGACTGCTGAGGCCTGGTTTTTCAGGCTGGTAAGGATCCATATATCCATGGACCTTGCAAGCCTGATAATACCAGGCCACAGCAGTCTGCTTAGCTTGGCTGGTTAACAAAAATAGGGATCCCCTCGAAAAAAAACCGGCGTAGGGGTCCCCCTATTTGTTAACCAGCCAAGTAAAATGCAGACTGTGCGGCCTGGTATTAAAAGACTGTCAAGGCCCATGGATTTTGGCCTCAACAGCCTGATAATACCAGGCTACAGCAGCCCCACTTGGCGCATCAAAGATGTGCCAATTGTGGCACTTTACCCGGCTCTTCCCACTGCCCTGTAGCGGTGGCAAGTGGGGTAATAAGGGGTTAATGTCACCGTTGATTGCACGGTGACAATAAGCCCGGTTAATAATGGATAGGCGTCAATAAGACACCGATCCATTATTAATCCCAAAGTTTTTAAATGTATAAAAAAAAGACAAAGCAAGAAAAAAGTCTTTTAATGAAATAAGAGACAACACAGTTTTCATTTCTTTTATTATACTCTCATTCCTGCGACGCCATCGATCTCCTGTAAAAAAAGGAAAAAAACAAACCAACAGTATACCACCTGTCCGACGCAGTCCATAGTAACGACTGTCCCACGACGATCCAGCTCTGCTACATCGCAATGACAGGCAGAGCCTGTCATCGCGACGCAGCACAGCTGATTACCTGCTTCCCCGGCGGTGACGTCATCGGACTGACTGCTTTACGGCCGGGATTACCCAGTAGTCACTGCAGTTATCGCGAGAAACTGCATGTGACCGCCGGGGAAAGATGATGGCGGCCATCAAGCAGTCCAGGCCGTGACCGCCGGAGATCTTCTGCCAGGTAAGTGCCGCTGACTCCTGACAGACCCGACCGACGGACAGTGACAGTGACAATTCCGATTCCGGTATCCGATAAGACGACAATATCGGAACTCGGAATCGAAAGTCCGATACAGCTAATATCGGCCGATACCCGATATTTGCAGTATCGTATCGCTCATCCCTAGTTCTGATATGTTATAGGGTCAGCGCTTGTGCACAGTGGTTTTCATGACTCTTATTAATTGCAGTTCTGTGACTGCCTATTACCATTGTGACAGGGTCACTGGCACAGTATATGAGGGAGAAATATGTGTCACGAAGATTGCTTTCTTCCGTGATCTACAAATCCATAAGTTTCTCTTCAGCATGCTAGGTGCTGAAGGAGTTAATCAACCATGTTATGGGAAGGTTTGTAGGTGAGTAGGTAAGAGATGGGCAGGACGCCTACTCACCATATCTCCACCTCAAGGGTGTGGCTGGGATGTTAAATGTACAGCCACTGTTTTTTTTTTTTTCTCTGTGTGTTTGGAGAGGAAAGACGCCAAACGTGGCTTCAGGAGGACCTGAGGATATACGTATGTGTTACCTGTGGGATAATCCCGCAGGAAAAGGACTCTTTTGGACTTTATCTTTGTTTTGTTTTGCCATTAAGCCAGAAAGGCCACATTTACTTTTTTCAACCCTGCTACGGTTTATGCTGTTCTTTAATAAACCAACAGGTGACTTACCACAAAAGGTGTGCCTGAGTTTACCTTTGCAAGCTGGAAACTCATCATAGCCTGTTATGACCATGATTTAACACTGAAGTGCATGGCGTAATGGGAGCACACCACAACACATGTCCTAGACCTAGGGCATGTTGGAGCTGGCTACCACTTGACAATGATACTGTGGCAATTTTCAGCTCTGATTCTCGCTCTTGGTTGACAAGTGGCAATAACCCTGTAAAATGTCAATGTGTTCTTCGCCCATTGATATGTACTTTTTTTTTTCCAACTATTGGCAGATTATCATTCCAGGACGTCCCCCTGACAGCACTATGGAGGACGTCCTCCTCCTCCTTACAGGGACAGGAAGCACACGAGAGGTTAAAAGGTCCCACTCCTCCCCCTATACCTCAGTGTTTTTCCTGTCCCTGCATGGAGGGACACACGAGAGATCGCTGCGATGGAACGCAGTAGCTTACCGGGCCCAGGGGGATCGTGCGGTTTCGTCCAATCCTTCCCCCTGTCAAGAGGTCCAGGGCCGAAACTCCCTCCTTGGGAGTCCCTCTGCTCCAAAGACCGGGGGCGGACGAGCTCCCGGGTAAGAGCCGCTCCTCCCGCTGGGAGGCTCTCGGCTCAGGCGTCTTCCTCCTGGTCCAGGGAGGAACGCCGTACAGGCCTCGTCTGGGTGCGTCACTTCCGGTGACGCAGATGCAAGGAATCAGCGTGCGTTCGGGAATGGAACGCAGGAAGGCCGAAGAGCGTCGCATTTGGAAACAGGTGCACCGCTAATCTTCATGCGTTCTGGAGCGGAACGCAAAAGGTATGGGCGTCGCGTTAGGAGGCGCAGGTGTCTCTAATTGATTATGCGTTCCAGAATGGAACGCAATGAAGGCGGCGCTAAAGACGTCACAAAGGCGCTATATTAAGAGCGCATGTGTGGTGGCGTTTGAATCGCTGAGCGCCATTCTGTGATTTAAACACAGGAAAGCGTTGTAGCTAGCAGAGCAGTCCTAAGGCAGCAAGGTGAACCTTTCTGCGGCAGGACATGGAGTCTGAAAAACCCAGAGAGGAGGATGCGGGGGTGAGTGCGCATAGCGCAAAAAACTGCATCCTCACTATGTAAGTTTATCATCCAGACTCAGTCCTTAGTATACATATTGTTGTATTACCTAGGACAAGGATACTTCATCGATGTCTCTGCAGGCAGTGAAAAAATCGGGCAAAGCCTCGATGAAATCTAATCGCTGTTCCACATGCCACACGAAGCTTCCTGACGCTTATAAGAAACCGGTCTGTTGTTCTTGTACTGCAGCAATTTTGGAGCAAGAAAGATCTTCATTATTATCCGACCTGAAGCTCCTGATTAGGGAAGAAGTGCAGGTGTCATTATCTGCTAATTCACAACAGCAGCCCACTAGTCAGGGTCCATGTCGTAAGAGACCTAGGTGGGAGTTGGAAGAGGACCTGGATCCAGAATCAGAAGAAAATTCAGATATTCAGTATTCGGACCAGGAAGAAGGAGAAGTACAGGTAGAAAACCAGGAAAAGGCTAGGAGGTACCTATTCCCGGTGGAAGATACGGAAGATCTTGTGCAGGCTGTGAGAAGTACAATGCATATAGAAGATGTTCCACGGCCTCAATCCAGGCAGGATTTGATGTTCGGAGGTCTCACAGCTCAGATACAGAAGGTCTTCCCTATAAGTGACCATATTAAAACCATGATTATGAGTGAGTGGAAGGACGCAGAGCGGAGGCTGGTAATGTCACGTGACTTTAAGAGTCGCCTTCCATTTGATCCTGAGGAATCAAAACTTTGGGAGGAGATTCCTAAAGTGGATATGCCAATTGCAAAAGTGGCGAAGAAAACGTCAATTCCTTTTGAGGACTCTTCAAGTCTTAAAGATCCCATGGACAGAAAAGCAGACATCCTGCTTAAACGGGCTTGGGAATCATCGGCGGCTTTAACAAGGACCAATATTGCGGCTACTTCGGTAGCAAGGACTATGGTTTTTTGGATGGGTCAGCTGGAGGAACAATTAACCAGCAAGACCCCTAGAGATGAAATATTGCAGTCACTTCCTCTTATCAAATCAGCGACGGCTTTTTTGGCAGATACCTCAGCTGAGTCGGTCAGGTTTTCTGCCAGAAATAGCTCATTGTCTAACGCAGTCCGTAGAGCTATCTGGTTAAAATCCTGGTTAGGGGACAATGCCTCTAAAAATAAATTGTGTTCCTTACCCTTTGCAGGTGCAAAGGTATTTGGTCAGGCGTTAGACGATATCCTAGAGGCGTCAGATAGCAAAAAAGGGTTTCCAGAGGAAAAACCCAAAAAGTTTCAGTCCTTTCGGAAGAAACCAGCTTTCCGTAGACAACCTTTTTACAAGGATACAGGAAGAGCTAGTAGGGGATCATATAAAGGTTCCTACACTCAAAACAGAGGAAATAAGAGTTCATTGTTTGGATCTTCTTCAAGATCTAGGAAACAATGACGCCAGGCACATAGGGGGCAGACTCCTGTTCTCTGCAGAGAACTGGAAGCAGGTTACCAGAAACGAGTGGGTCTTACAAACCATAAAAGAAGGGTACAGAATAGAACTGACATCCTATCTGCCCCAAAGATACATATCTCCCACGGTGGTTCAGGCAAACTCAGGGATGTTTCAAGATCTTCAAGACCTAATCTTCTCCAAGGTTATAGTGCCAGTTCCAGAAACAGAGGAAAAGATGGGACATTATTCCTCTCTTTTCCCAATAATGAAACCATCAGGCGAGGGCGGACAATTCTGAATCTCAAACCATTGAACAGGTTTGTTCGTTACAAGAGATTCAGAATGGAGTCAATAAGATCAGCAATCCCGTTGATAGACAAAAACTCGGTAATGTGTACCCTAGACCTAAAATGTGCATACTATCAGGTCCCGATTCACCCAGCCTCGCAGGAACTTCTGAGATTTTCCGTAAGCCTACCGGACTGTACCTGCCACTTCCAGTTTCAAGGCCTTCCGTTCGGGCTGGCTTCTGCTCCCAGAGTCTTTACGAAACTAATATCAGAAGTTGTAGCCTATCTAAGAAACCAAGGAATTATAGTAATACCTTACTTGGACGACTTTTTGTTGGTGGCTCGAACAGCATAAACTCTAATTCATCACACAGAACGAACCGTGGCGGTACTGGAGTGTCTCGGTTGGGTGGTGAATCGAGAAAAATCTCATTTAACACCAAGTTCAAGAAGAGTATTTCTAAGGGTATTACTGGATTCCAGATCCAGGACAGCCTTCTTACCAGAAGTCAAGCAACAATCCTTGAAAAAGAAGGTTGCAGAGTTGGTGAGGAACAGAGTTACCATAAGAAGAGCTATGCAGGTTCTGGGAGTGATGACATCTTGCATTCCATGTATCAGATGGGCACAGGGTCACTCAAGACCCTTACAAAAAGAGGTTCTATCTTTGTGGGATCGTCATCAATCATCCCTAGACAAGAAGATCCAACTTTTGGCAAAAGTGAAAAGATCTTTAATTTGGTGGATGCAAAGCAAAAATCTCAGAAGGGGAGTTCTTTGGATTCCATCTCCATTTATACTAATAACCACAGATGCAAGCACTTGGGGATGGGGAGCCCACCTAGAAGGGAAGATTCTTCAGGGCAAATGGCCAGAAAAAATCAGAAGAATGTCGTCAAATTATCGAGAGTTGTATGCGATCTTGGGAGTCTTTAAGAAGAAACCAAAACCAGTTAAAGGACCAACATGTCAAAATCCTGTCAGACAATATGACAGCAGTAGCCTTCATCAAACATCAAGGAGGCTCCCGATACAGATCTCTGCAGGATCTAGCAGAAAAGATATTTGTATGGGCAGAACAAACGGTCCTTTCTATAACCGCAGTACATCTGGAAGGTTCACAGAACTTAGTAGCAGATTATCTAAGCAGACAAAAGATCTACCCGACCGAGTGGGAGCTGAGCCAAGAGGTCTTCCATTTACTTTGTCAACGATGGGGAAAACACCTCAGATAGATCTTTTTGCCACAAGGAAAAATTCGAAGCTGCCAAGGTTTTATTCACTGACCCCAGCGGACAATCCAGAAGGGGTAGATGCCTTGAGTCAGAGGTGGAGCGAACCTCTAAATTACGCATTCCCACCAATAGCACTGATTCCAGCGGTTCTGAGGAAGATAAGAGAAGACGGAGCGAGAGTCATACTAATAGTTCCGTTCTGGCCAAGGAGGAGCTGGTTTCCACTTCTAGGCGCCATGACCACAGAAAAACCAATCGAGCTTCCCCGGTGGAAGGACATAATTCACCAGGGACCAGTTCTACACCAGGACCCAGAAAGATTGCACCTTTCAGCCTGGATCCTGAACGGGACATTTTATAAGCTCGTGGTCTATCAGATCAAGTCATAACAACGATTCAGGCCAGCAGAAAACCGGTAACTTCGGCAATATATTATAAAATCTGGAAGAAGTTCTGTCTGGAAGGTGGTAGGTCTGATGCTGTAGCTGGGGTCCCAGATGTTCCTCGAGTTCTGGATTTCCTCCAGGCAGGATTTAATATGGGTCTTAGACCTAGTACACTTAAAGTCCAAATCTCGGCATTAAGTACTTACATGGACTATCCATTGGCCTCTCATCCTTGGGTAGTTAAATTCGTCAAAGCAATCCAGAGATTGCGGCCCACTATAAGACAGTTGTCTCCCCCTGGGACTTAAATCTAGTTTTGGCGGCTCTTTGTAAAACTCCTTTCACACCAAACAGGGAGTTGCCTGTTTCACTCTTATCGATGAAAACAGCGTTTTTGGTAGCAATCACCACAGCCAAAAGAGTAGGGGAAATTCAAGCTCTATCCATTAAAGACCCATATCTGCAGATCAGAGAGGATCACATAATATTAAAGCTTGATCCTGCTTTCTTGCCCAAGGTAGCTTCCTGGCAAAATCGCAATCAAGAAATCATACTCCCGTCTTTTTGTGAAAAACCATTAAACATAAAAGAACAAGCCTTACACTCCCTGGATGTTAGACAGGCAGTGATTGATTACTTGGAGGCCACTAAGCTCTGGAGGAAAGACCCTAATTTGTTTATTTTGTTCGGAGGTAAAAATAGGGGTAAAAAAGCTTCCAAAGCATCCATTGCAAGATGGATTACCACTATAATCTCAAAAACTTACACATCTGAGGGCGTAGATTGTCCTATAAAGATAAGAGCCCATTCTACCAGAGCATTGTCAGCCTCATGGGCTGAGAGAGCAGGAGCATCATTAGAACAAATTTGTAAGGCAGCCTCTTGGGCTCGGGTAAATACCTTTTGCAAGCACTACAAAGTAGATGTGCTAGCAGGACAGCATACGGCATATGGTAGAAAAGTATTACAGGCCGTAGTCCCACCCTAGGAGGGTTTCTTTGGTACTCTCCATAGTGCTGTCAGGGGGACGTCCTGGAAAATGGGTATTATACCTACCGATAATTCGGTTTCCAGGAGTCCATCCTGACAGCACGGTTAGTTCCCTCCCTTGTCTATTTTGATATATATGCTAATTCATATGATGTAATATGTTTGAGTAAATTAAAGTGTTATCACTGGCATTGATCCATGGTATGGTACTTGTCAAATCACTGAGGTATAGGGGGGAGGAGTGGGACCTTTTAACCTCTCGTGTGCTTCCTGTCCCTGTAAGGAGCAGGAGGACGTCCTCCATAGTGCTGTCAGGATGGACTCCTGGAAACCGAATTATCGGTAGGTATAATACCCATTTTTTGTTTCATTTATGATGTCTTTTGATAAGTTTAAAAAAGACCATATAAAATATTTGTTTAATATCAGGTTGAAATAATTACATGTTGTCATTCTAGATTGAACAATAGCAGAGATAATTTATAGATAATAACTTAACATACCTCTTGATTTGTTGCTGCAGTGCACTGACAGATACGCACTCCTGTCCGTGAAAAACAGACTTGTTCATCTGCTCCACATGTTCATCAGTAGCAAAACAAAGTGGTGAACTTTTGTTACTGGATGAAAGCTCTGGGAACGCTGGCACTGATGACTTGTGTTATCACAGGCCATCCGGTAACTCTTTATAGCTCATCCAGTGCTGCACATTATCAGCTCTCAGATGTACCTACTGCCTGGAAGAGGCTAGCATGGGAGCAGCCTCACGTTCCAGGGAAAATATTATTTCTGCAAACAAGGAATCCTGCAAATCACAAGCCACTGAAATCTCCCCATCCTGCAGACGGGCTTCAGATTTGTCTCTGTTTATATTGGCTTTGTGGCTCATGAAGGAAAAATGGGATTTGTCATTTTGCTTGTAGGACTTGTGATAAACCTGGATGGCATGCTACTGAACGTTACATTTGTCATTAAATCTCTTATACACCTGGTAATTGATAGGATTTGTTTTTTTCCCTTTGCAAAAATGTCTCTGTAGAAATGTACAAAAAAGGGCGACAGAGTTGATGAATGTAATGCTGCTTAGAGCAACATGTACAATGTTACAGCTCGTTGTTGCTATGCAATGATTATATTGCCCACTCATAAATTGGAAACTCCTTAGTTACCATTGCTCTTGTGGAAAACGGAAAGTTGGTATTCAGCATCAAGGACTAATATACCAAAAAGGAAACCTACAAAGGTGTGGAAAAGCGGATATGATGCACTGCTGGCGTCTCGAGAAACAAAGATCCAACAGATAAAGTAGCACTCTGCAGCGCTATAGCTTGCAAACATGAAATATATGAAGTTTGAATTGCATTACTGCTCTAGAAAATTAGAAACATTGGTATTTGTTATTTATATCAATAGACAAATGTCTAGAAAACATGTCCACTTTTGTGTTCTCCTGATTAAATTAGTTCTACTTTAAAATGCGTTGACAATAAACCGCAAAACCTGTTCTACAATTTTAAGCATTCCCTGGACATCTTTGTTTACTGAGATGCCAGCAGCGCAGCATATCGGCTTTTCCATACCTTTCATCATTGGATTTGCCAACCAGTGGAGCAGCACCTGGATTCTTTCTTACAAGCGGGTTCAAAAATTGTGCTTTTTCCAATACCTCCAACAAGAATTGTAGTATAGTTTTTCTGATTCATTATGTCACATGTGCAGGCATGCACTAGCTAACTATCACTATCAGGGGTCATAACCATGGATACCTAAGGTGCTGCAATGCCTGCACATGAGGAAAGAGACATAGTGAATCAGAAAAACTATACTACATTTCTAATTGGAGGTAATATTGCTAATAATATTATTATTACACCTCTACATATTGGGATAGGATCTTGGAGATGGGAATACCCCTTTATTGGGCCCATATATTGTTCTTGCAGAGGGGAACTCTGCTGTTTGTGTCTGCCCCTGATATGAGCATGTATTTGTGGCTTGAAAAGCATTACTTTGTAAACAGGGCACCAGTCTTTTACCTTCTAAAGTGAATCAATCTTTGCAGTTGCTGTCTGCTCTTAAACGTTGTGCGATTGATCGGCGACATGTCCAGGAGCAGAAGAAATTGAACAGATTTGCTACGTGCGCATGTTGCGGATTTGCCTTTGGAAATTTCCGCGTGGATTCTGCATCTCTTTGCAGAAAACGCAGTGGAAATTCCACTTGGTTTTTGTGCGGATTTCACGCGGTTTTGATGAGGATTATCATGTGGATTTAGATGTGGCTTTGTCTGCAGATTTGTTACTAAAGATGTACTACTGTAAAAAAAAAAAGAAGTCCTATTTCAAGTCCTACCTCCATTATTGATGTGTTTCAATCAAGATTGGCTCTATTTTTTATTCTCCACCCACACACTCTTCCTCCTTCTGATTTATTTGCATTTTAAAAATCCTCTGCGTTTTTCCATCCAAGTCTGCATCAAATCAGCAAACATTTTTACATCTGCAGATTTGTTGTGGATTTCAGTGCCTCAAGTCAGTGGGGGAAAAACGCTGCAGATCCGCAAAAAGAATTGACATGCTGCGGAAAATAAAACGATGCGAATCAGGATGGAATTTTCCTCAGCATGTGCACACCAATTCTGGATTCCCATTGATTAACCTTGCTTTATCTATCATATGCGGATTTGGTACAATTCTGCGCGGAAAAAAACGCTGCGGATCCGCAACAAATCCGCAACGTGTACACATAGCCTTAAACTTTTGTTTGGAAAAATGCAGAATGTAGATTTTATTAATTGAAAAGCCTGCTTATTCTGGTCTTAGCGGTAAAGCGGATGGTGGAAATATGTGGTTGAATGCTACACTATATGGCCAAAATTATTAGGACACCTACACATTACGGCTATGTTAACACACAACATGTTTACAGCCTTTTTTTCTACATCTGAAACCTTTCGACTTTTGGCTGCTTTTTTTTATTTCTTTTATACTGCATTTTTTTTGGGTGTGGGTTACATGTGTGATATTGCTACAGACATCAATATTTTTTTTTGGACCACCTTTCACTGCAATTGTTGCTGCAATTCTTTTGGGGTATGTCCCTACCATCTTTGCATATCTAGAGGCTGACATTTTTGCAAACCACTGCAGCTCAGTGAGACTGGATGGAGAGTGTCTGTGAACAGCAATTTTCAAATGTTGACCACAGATTCTCAATGGAATTTTTTAGGTTTGGACTGTGAAGGGGCCATTCAAACACATGAATATTATTTGATCTAAAATATTCCATTGTAGCTCTGGAAATGTGTTTTTCGGTGTTCAGCTGGAAGGTGAATCTACAGTACACCCCAGTCTCAAGTCTTTTGCAACCTCTAACATGTATTCCCTCAGGATTGCCCTTTATTTAGTTCCATCCATCTTCCCATTGACTCTGACCAGCTTCCCTATCCCTGCTGAAGAAACACTTGATTACAGCATGATTCTGCCACCACCATGTTTAATGGTGGGGATGGTGTTTTCAGGATGATGTGCATTGTTGGTTTTGCATCACATTTAGCATTTAGCCCCACAAGTTCTACTTTGGTCTCATCTCACCAGAGCACCTTTTTCCAGGTGCTGGCTGTGTCCCCAGCATGTTCCTTGGTTTTTATGATGCTGCTTGATCCCTAATGATCTCAAACAATCTGCTGAGACCTTCACAGAACAGCTGTAGTTATACTGCGAATAAATTACATTCAACTTACTAATTCTGTGACTTCTAGAGGCAATTGGTAGCTCAGGATTTTATTTACGGCTATCAAACTACAGAGGGCTGAATACAAATAAATCATTTTCAGATTAATATTTTTAAAATATTTAGAATGCCATTTATCATTTCCTTGGTTTATCACATTAAATCCCAATAAAATACATTTAAGTTTATGGGTCTAATGTGAAAAGTTCACAGTTCACTGCGTATGAATATTTTTCAAGGCATTGTATACTCATACATGCAAATGCACCTAAATACATTTGTGGAAAAATATTCAGTATACCTAACTTGTATTTTTATTTATTAAAGTCACTGATCGTTCTGAAATGTCAGTCAAGTGGGTGGTCCTAATCAGTGATTGCCAGCTACCTCGGTATGCACACTAATAGTTATGCTGGTTATTATGTTTATAGCACACTAGGGCTACATGTCAAGCTATGGAAAGGGCCGGAAAACTCCTTTCATACTGGAGATATCGTTAAGTCCCCACCAGTTACTAATGTACTAATGGGTTTCTTACAAAGTAAAAATGTGAAAAGGTCCATTTACAAAAGCAGGTAGGCATATCCACGGTGCTTTTTGTGGTCTCTGTGCATTTCTTAACATGTCTGCTGAGAAAAGATAATATAGTTGATAAGAACAAGCTTTTCAACATACATATACTGGTGATAATAGAAGGAGGAAGTGACGGATGGTTCACACACCAACTCATTAGACTGTTTAGGTGAAATGTATTTCTAAAAGAAAACAATAGCAGCTAAATGTTTAACTTTTCTGCCAAATGCGTTAGTAATGGTTTTTTCAATATCAAGGCTGTCAGTCAACTGAGAGCACATCCAAGGATGCCTATGTAGAAGTGAGTAAACCATCAATAATGTCATATCCAGAAGCATTCACGCTGAGCCAGTATAAGAAAAGTGAGAGAGGCAAGGATTGGGAAATACATTATATTGGGCTCATGAGGATGAATGATAAAACTACAGTGACTGGAGCATGAGCACAAGAAGCAAAACACATTATGTATGGACCCAAAGTGCAAAACATAGGAAAATGAGCCATTACTGTAGCAGCTAAGGCCTCTTTCACATTTCCGGCGGGCGCCTGGCGGCGCCCCCGGCATTTTGCCGCAGCGCCGCATCTGAAAATCTGATGCGCCGCATGCGGCTTTTTTCGCATTGACATGCATTAGCGCCGGATGGCGCCGCATGTCAATGCGTTGCATGCGGTTTTGTCCGGATGCGGCGCAAATGTACATTGCGGCGTCCGGAAAAAACGCTGCATGTAACGTTTTTTGTTTTTGCCGGATGGTTTCTTATCTCTCCAAGCATCAGAAACCATCCGGCAAAAAACCGCATTTTGGCCGCCAGAAGTGTGAAAGGTTTTCACATGCGGCGCTGCGGCAAAATGCCGGGGGCGCCGCCAGGCGCCCGCCGGAAATGTGAAAGAGGCCTAATCACAACTGGAATTTGTGTTTACTGGATTTTCCATATATTCAGTTTTCATACATAAACAATAAAAAGTATCATTCTAGATTCTGATGTAATTTCTTGTCCGTCAGTCCAATCACTGGCTTTAATTCCTCTATGCTGGTCATTAAATAAAAACCATCTTGAAACCTCCAAATGCACGAACACTGGTCATTGCATTGCAAGATCATTTTCTCTATTCTCTCCTTGTCTCCACCTTACGTGATTGTTTTCTTCTACCTATACTCCAAAATCACTTTCCCAAAACATGAGTGTAACTAATCAGACTTTCAGAAGCAATGTGATCCCCCACCTCTTCAGGAAAGCTTGTACCTCAATAATGCTGGTGCTGCTACACTACCATATGCATATGCAGTTTCACCTCACCTACTGTCACCTACTGTCTCTTTCTCTTGGCAACTCTCCCAGGTAGGGTATCTCTGTATCAGCCTGTTGCTCACGAAGCTATGTTAATTGTACTTGCTTCTTTTTTGTATTTAATTATATGTATTTCACATGTACAGTAAGTACCCTGGAAGTAAGTGACATTATAAAAGAAAGTACCATAAAAGCAGTTGAATTTTTGGTATATGTAACACTCATGGTTTCCTGCCATTACGTTTATATTTTACTCATGGCATTTAGGATCTTATGACTTAATTCATAGTTGCGTAAAAAACTTTTTTAAAAAGCTTGACAAACTAAAAACAATTATCTCCGTGGTGATTTTTTTTTTAGGAAAATGTATTCAGAGAACTGATGGGTTCTAACTACTCACAAGGCCTTCAACTATCACGTGTCTTTAATGGGCTTTTTAGACCCTTCTAAGAGCCATTGTCTGGATGCAAGCAACCCCTGCTTCCACCATAGTTATGCCCATGGTACTAAAGTGCATTTGTGCACCTGTTCTCCCCAACGATCACCCTCCATGTGCAGATTAATAACACATTACAAACAACCAGTATGGCCCCAATTCATAATTTGCATTTTTTTAAGTGACGATTTTTTTGACTTGCGGTATATATTGCAGTTTTTTCATCAAAATTCTACACCGAGGTTGATGACTTTTGCGTAAAATGAAATATGCTCTTTTTTGTCTTACTTTTTTTGTGCCTTTTTACAGCAAACTACAGTACAAAAAAAAGAAAAGGAAGGAGCATTAGGGTATGTTTCCACAATCAATATTGGCAGCGTTTTGGATGCTGCACATGCCCGCTCTGTCCAAAGCGCTGCCAATTTTTGTACGCACAGTGATACCGCATGTGTTCAGTGAACATATGAGGAATCACCGCATCCTATACATAGGTCGGTGCTTTTTATCTTGCGGAGACTGAGCGTACCGCAAGATAAATAGCCAGACTGCAGTCTAGAAAGAGGCGCCGCATGTGCAGATACGCAGGTCTGCCACCTGCGTCTTTGAAAGCATAGTAGACATGGGATTTCATAAAATCCCCTCCACTATTCTGTAACATCTGGCCACTGCGTATTAGACGCTCCGGCTGTATGCAGCGTCCAATCCACAGCAAATACTGAACGTGGAATCATATCCTTACAGTAATGATAAGCACATCAATCTGTAACTATAAGGGTATGTTTCCACGTCCAGTCTTTGCTGCGGATTGGACGCTGCGTACAGCTGGAGCGTCCAATCTGCAGCGTCCAGATGTTACAGCATAGTGGAGGGGATTTTATGAAATCCCATCTCCACTATGTGTGCAGGGACGCCTCTGGCAGCCCTGCGTATACGCACATGCAGCGCGTCTTCCTAGACGGCAGCATGTCAATTTATCTTGCAGAGACGCTCAGTCTACGCAAGATAAATAGCACCGTCCTAGGTATAGGATGCGGTGATTCCGCATGTGTTAATTGAACACATGCGGAATCGCCGCGTACAAAAGCTGGCAGCGTTTGAACGGAGTGGGTATCTTGCTGCGTCCAAAGCGCTGCCAATACTGACTGTGGAAACATACCCTAATAAAGTAATTTTATTGAAACCTTTATATGCACAAATTATTAAACTTAATTAAAAACAAAGCCAATATACTCACATCCAAAGAAAATCTATAATTTAATAAATACTATAATATAAATTTTTCTTTTTTTTTGCACTGTAGTTTGGCTTACTAATATAGCACCCATGTATACTTTGGCTGTGCATCCTTAAAATTTTTACAGCAAACTGTTGCATCATCCTTTAAAATGTTGAACATGTTAGTTTCCAATCATTTGAAAATAAAATGAGACAGATTTTTTTATTCCAGTGGGGTCACGAAGAGCAATTGCACAAAAATTTTGCAACATTTCAAGAAGAAAATAATAGAAACAGTAGCGCAAATAACAGTGCACACACCAAAAAATAATGTGATGATAAAAGGCTTTTTATTGAATCACCAAGTGCACAAAATACTTTAAAAACAATTAAAAAACACACAACACATATGAGCACCCACAATAAGGCTAAGTTCACACGTTGCGGAATTGCTGCGGAAATTTCCGCGGCAATCCCGCACTTCTCCCGCGGGAAATACGCACTTTTTTTGTATGCTCATTCCCGCCAGAATAATAGCGTTTTGCAAGCGTAATTAGCTTGCAGAATGCTAGCGTTTTCCTAGCGATCTGTATCATCGCTTGGAAAACTGATTGACAGGTTGGTCACACGAGTTAAACATAGTGTTTGACACGTGTGACCAACTTTTTACTATTGATGCTGCCTATGCCGCATCAATAGTAAAAAGATCTAATGTAAAAATAATAAAAAAAATAATAAATAATGATATTCTCACCTTCCGGCGGCCCCCGCAGCCTTCCCGCCTTCAGCGACGCTCCCGGCAACTCCTGGTCCCAAGGATGCTTTGCGGCAAATCACCCCGATTACGTAGCATCTCGCGAGACCGCTACGCCATCTGGGTGATTCTCGCAAAGGACTCTTGGGACCGGGTGTTGCCGGGAGCGTCGCTGAAGGCGGGAAGGCTGCGGGGGCCGCCGGAAGGTGAGAATATCATTATTTATTATTTTAATTATTGTTTTACCAGGGATATGGTACCCAGGGCCTGGAGCAGAGTCTCCTCTCCTCCAGACCCTGGGTACCACCGCACATGAACCGCTTACATTCCGCAAAATTAATGAACATGTTGCTATATTTTCCGCAAAGCGTTTTTTTCGCGGAAAAAAACGCAACATGTGGCCAAAACATGCGGAATCAATTAACATGTATAGGATGCTTAATGCTTGCGTTTTTTTCGCGTTTTTACCGCGGAAAAAACGCGAAAAAAAACGCAAATATTCCTGAACGTGTGCACTTAGCCTAAGGGTGCACAAAAAACAGGCTAAAAGGATATTGTTAAACCTGAGATGTTAATCATAACTCCATATAGTGTGGGCTCACATCAATATGTGATGAGCAAATAATATAATACAATATACCGTATATACTCATGTATAAACTGACCCGTGTATAAGCTGACCCCCTAATTTTGCCACAAAAACTGGGAAAACTTATTGACTCGCGTATAAGCCGGGTGTATAAACCGCCGTTCTGCTCTGTGCTGCCCCCGTCCTGCTCCTTGCTCCCCCATCCAGCTCTGTGCTCCCCCATCCAGCTCTGTGCTCCCCCCTCCTGCTCTGTCCTCCGCTGTGCTCCCCCCTTCCTGCTCCGTCCTCCTGTGCCCCCCTGTCCTGCTCCGTGCTCCTCTGTGCTCTCCGTCCTCCCCCCCCGTCCTGCTTCGTGCTCATTGTCCTTCTCCATGCTTCCCCGTCCTCCGTTCTCCCCCCCCGTCCTGCTCCGTGCTCCTTATCCTCCTCCATGCTCCCCCCATCCTCCTCCATCATACTCACCCTCCCCATGCCATCGCTGAACGTCCTGGCAATCCTGCGTTGTACCCGGCTTCCTGCAGCTCTCCTGTGCTGAGCGGTGACGTAATACCGCTCATTAAGGCCATGAATATGCATGCCACGCCTATGGGAGTGGCGTCGCGTCCATATTACATGACCTTAATGAGCGGTATTACGTCACCGCTCAGCACAGGAGAGCTGCAGGAAGCCGGGTACAACGCAGGATTGCAGGGACGTTCAGCGATGGCACAGGGAGGGTGAGTATGATGTCCCAGCCACCGGCTCCTGCCGCGGCACCCCCTCCCCCGCTGGTTTCTGCCCAATGACTCGTGTATAAGCCGAGGGGGCATTTTCAGCACAAAAAAAGGTGCTGAAAATCTCGGCTTATACACGAGTATATACGGTACATAGTTGGCAAATAAAATGACAATACACAAGAAAAATTAGCTCTGATATAACTGCATAATTAGAAAACTGTATCAAAATACAATAATTAAAATGTCACACTGTCAACTGTTAATCAAGTGCAGAGTGCTGAGGAAACATGGTATACATCTCAAGTTTTTATACCCCCTCATATAATAATGAGAATGATAAACACATGGATATAATAGCAAAGTAAATAATTCTGGATACATACTTGCTACACTTATGAAAACAGCCTGTATGAAAAAAATCACATCCCAACGCGTGTCGCTAGGGCATCTAGCTTCGTCAGGGGAAGTCAACATTTCAAGAAGTCGCAAATGATGAATTAAGTTAAAACATCTGGAAAAGAAAAACCACATGCTTATTGCCAGCCCAAAAAAACACAGATGAAACCATGTAAAATTACCTTAAAAAAGTGTAAAACCATGAATACAATGCAAATAATAAATTCACTAATAGAACCATTTTTATCCCAAGGCGCAAAGACAGTACTAAATATTACAGTACTCGTTCTTTGCAAACTGCTCGTGATGGTTCCTCATCAGAAAAAAAAACTAGAAAATGAATGTCCAGACTGGTACTTGGGCCACAATAATTTTTTGATCGTACAAATTCCACAATTATGCTTGATGTCCTAAGCTTTGTCATTCTAGCAATAATAGGAAACGATCACTTAGCACACAATTAACAACAGCTATATGCTTACAGCAGTCTTTCTGAGTGCAGTTCTCAGTAGTTAAGGTTTTAGTTTTGTAATCTCCAGATTGCACAGCTTATAAGGATCAATGGTCACGGGTTAAAAGAGAGAAGTTGGACACAGTCAGAGGCTCCAGGACCTAGCTTGACATTGCCAGTTGCGCAGTCAAGCACAGGATTACAAATGCCTGGGAAAAGTATGTCCTTACGTCTGTTGATAAGTATATGTGATTGTTTTATTGTAATAGGATACCATTGTGGTGCTATTAGGACATTTGGTAGGGTTTTACCGAAGCTACTTTTTTCTAGCATTTATAAAGGAAACCTATCATATGATTCATGCCCCCCAAACTGTGGAAATCATGTATCAAAGCCTTGCTGCACAATTGCAGGCAGGTATATTTTTCTCTGAAATGCTGGGGTTTCATAGAGAATATACTTTAAAGTTCCACCTGAGCTCTATAGCTGAAAACTAGACTAGTGGCTTCACCCCAGGCTGGCTTCTCCCAGCACTGCTAGAAGTGATTGACAGGTCTCTTCCTTATCGAGACACCTATCAATCACCTCTAGTAGTAATAGAAGGTGGGGGCTGTGCTAGACAAGTATGGTCTCAGCTGGATTTTCAAATTATATTTTCTCTGAACTGGGTCAGTCACTCTTCAGAGAAAGGTCACTGGCAATGGGCAAAGCATTGTCTGTACTGTAAGCACCATTGTAGAGTGTTGAGTACATGCTGCACATCTGGACAATTTATGGACTACAGGAATAGTCATTTAGGTAATTAGGAAATAGTGTTATGAGATAATGTATATGATAGCCTACTATTTTTAATAGTTCATTTTACTAAGTTCATTTTAATTTTTAGTAATTTTATGTTTAGTCAACTTTTGAACACTTTTCGAACTGCTAATATGTAAGGATGCATTTATAGTGCATGATTATCAGGAACGAGCATCCTAGAAACTCTCATTCCCGATCATTATGCAGTGTAAACTTTGGTCAGTAATTATCAGAATAAATATTCCTAAGACCCTTAGGATGCTCCTTTCCTGATTTTCATTCTGACCAAATAAGCAATCACTCGGCAAATGAACAAAACACTCATTTGTCAGGTGAAATTGAGAGCAGGCGCTGAGAAAGCCTGCAGCACTGCCTGTCACATCGCCTATCTGACAGAGTGCTGTGCACACTGTCAGACCAGCGATCTGACATTATACAGTGATGTCCCACCCTGGGACAAAGTAAAAAAAGTTAAAAAAAATAAAAATCACAAGTGTAAAAAAAAATCCTAAATAATGAAAAAAAAAATATTCCCCAATAAATTCATTTCTTCATGTGAATAAAAACACCAAAACAATAAAAGTACACATATTTGGTATCGCCGCGTACGTCACGACCTGCCCTATAAACCTGTCCCACTAGTTAACCCCTTTAGTGAACCCCTTAAATAATTTTTTTTCTTTTTTTTTTTGTTTTATCATACCGCCGAGCAAAAAGTGGAATAACACGCGATCAAAAAGACTGATATAAATAAACATGGTACCGCTGAAAACGTCATCTTGTCCGCAAAAAACGAGCCGCAACACAGCATCATCAGCGAAAAAATAAGTTATAGCTCGCAAAATAAAGCGATGCAAAATAATTATTTTTTATATATAAACGTTTTTATTGTATAAAAGCGCCAAAACATTAAAAAAATATTTAAATGAGGTATCGTAATCGTAAATAACCCGAAGAATAAAACTGCTTTATCAATTTTACCACATGCGGAACGGTATAAATGCCCCCCCAAAAGAAATTCATGAATTGCTGGTTTTTGTTCATTCTGCCTCCCAAGAATTGTAATAAAAAGCGATCATAATATGTCATGTTCCCAAAAATGGTACCAATAAAATCGTCACCTCATCCCGCAAAAAATAAGACCTCCGATGACTCTGTGGGCCAAAATATGGAAAAATTATAGCTCTCAAAAATGTGGTGTTGCAAAAACAATTTTTTGCAATAAAAAGCGTCTTTTAGCATGTGACAGCTGCCAAACATAAAAACCCGCTATAAATAGTAAATCAAACCCCCCTTTATCACCCCCTTAGTTAGGGAAAAATAATAAAATGTAAAAAATGTATTTATTTCCATTTTCCCGTTAGGGTTGGGGCTAAAGTTAAGGTTAGAGTTGGGGCTAAAGTTAGGGTTAGGGTTAGGTTTGTGGTTAGGGTTTTGATTAGGGTTGGTATTAGGGTTTAGGGGTGTGTTGGGGTTAGGGTTGGAGTTAGAATTGGGGGTTTTCCACTGTTAAGACACATCAGGTGCTCTCCAAACGTGACATGGCGTCTGATCTCAATTCCAGCCAATTCGGCGTTGAAAAAGTCAAGCGGTGCTCCTTCCATTCTGAGCTCTGCCATGCGCCCAAACAGTAGTTTACCCTCACATATCGGGAATCGGCGTACTCAAAAAAAAATTGCACAATAACACTTGGGGTCCAATTTCTTCTGTTACCCTTGGGAAAATAAAAAAATTGGGCTCGACAATATCATTTTTGTGGATAAAAATATGATTTTTTTTATTTTTATGGCTCTACTTCTGTGAAGCCCTTAGGGGTTCAAAGTTCTCACCACACATCTAGATAAGTTCCTTAGGGGGTCTAGTTTCCAAAATGGTGTCACTTGTGGGGGTTTCCACTGTTTAGTCACATCAGGTGCTTTCCAAACAGGACTTGGCGTCCAGCCAATTCTGTGTTGAAAAAGTCAAACTGCTCCTTCCCTTCCGAGCTCCGCCATGCACCCAAACAGTGGTTTACCCCCACATATTGGGTATCCGCGTACTCAGGACAAATTGCACAATAACTTTTGAGGTCTTGTTACCCTTGGAAAAATAAAAAATTGGGGTGAAAGATCATTTTTGTGGAAAAAATATGATTTTTTAATTTTACGGCTCTACTTTATAAACTTGTGTGAAGCACTTGGGGGTTCAAAGTGCTCACCACAGATTTAAATAAGTTCCTTATGGGGTCTAGTTTCCACAATTGGGTCACTTATGGGGGGTTTCCAATGTTTGGGCACATCAAGGACTCTGCAAACTGAACATGACACCCATCAAAGTCTGCATTCCAAAACGTCATTACTTTCTGAGCCCTGTCGTGCGCCCAAACAGTATTTTCCCCCCACATGTGGGGTATCGGCGTACTCGGGATGAATTGGACAACAACTTTTGGGATCCAATTTCCTTGGGAAAAGTCAAAAATTGGGGACTAAAAAATCATTTTTGTGGAAATTTTTTTTTTTCACACCCAGGCATTATAAACTTTAGTGAAACACTTGGGGGTTCAAAGTGCTCACTGCAGATCTATATAAGTTCCTTAGGGGGTTTAGTTTCCAAAATGGGGTCACTTGTGGGGGGTTTCCACTGTTTCGGCACATCAGGGGCTCTCCAAACGCGACATGGCATCCAATCTCCATTCCAGCCAATTTTGGTTTGAAAAAGTCAAACGGCGCTCCTTCCTTTCCAAGCCCTGCCGTGCGCCCAGACAGTGGTTTTCCCCCACATATGGGGTATCGACGTACTCGGGAGAAATTGCACAACAACTTTTTCTGTCCATTTTCTCTTTTTACCCTTGTTAAAATAAAAAAAATTGTTTGTTAATGATCATTTTTGTGACTAAAAAGTTAATGTTCATTTTTTCCTTCCAAGTTGCTTCAGCTCCTGTGAAGCACCTGAAGTGTTAATAAACTTCTTGAATGTGGTTTTGAGTACCTTGTGGGGTGCAGTTTTTAGAATGGTGTCACTTTTGGGTATTTTCTGCCAAATAGACCCCTCAAAGTGACTTCAAATGTGAGGTGGTCCGTAAAAAAATGGTTTTGTATAATTTGTTGTAAAAATGAGAAATCGCTGGTCAAATTTAACACTTATACCTTACTAAAAAAAAAAATTTTGGTTCCAAAATTGTGCTGATGTAAAGTAGACATGTGGGAAATGTTATTTAGTAACTATTTTGTGTGACATATTTCTCTGTTTTAAGGGAATAAAAATTCAAAGTTTGAAAATGGCAAAAATTTCCAAATTTTCACCATATTTCCATTTTTTTCATAAATAACCGCAAGTTATAGCGAAGAAATTTTACTACTATCATGAAGTACAATATGTCATGAGAAAATATTCTCAGAATCGCTAAGATCCGTTGAAGTGTTCCAGAGTTATAGCCTCATAAAGAGACAGTGGTCAGAATTGTAAAAATTGGCCAGGTCATTAACGTGCAAACCACCCTTGGGGGTTAAGGGGTTAAACAAATGACACTCAACTTCTATGTAGTCTGTCAGAGGCCATTTAATAATCATTTTTCAAGCTGGTGTTATAAAGTATTATAATTTACTGAGATAATGACTTTTGGGTTTTCATTGGCTGTAAGCCATAATCATCAACATTAACAAAAATAAACACTTAAAATAGATCACTCTGTTTGTAATGACTCTGTATCAGGGTTCCCCAACTCCAGTCCTCAAGGCCCACCAACAGGTCATGTTTTCAGAATTTCCTTAGTATTGCCCAGGAGATAATTGCATCTCCTGTGTGAACAAGTGTCAAAAGTGTGAACAAGATTCTATTCAAAAGCTAAAGAATAAAAGTAGTTTTTCATAAAATCTTATCCATTTTATCCATTTCTTCCTTATATTTATATTTCATCTTTACAGTTGGTCATGGAAGATGGCTGCTGTATATTGCAATAATAAATACTTATCTGAAATATGCACATTCCTGATAATACTGTTTGACTATATCGCAAGTTTCACATTTCAGGGTGAAATATTTTTGTATGGATATGAGACGTCATTAACGAGTAAAATAGAAGCATTGTTGAAATTGTTGACTGGATTGCTAGACTTGAAATGGAAAATGAAAGATTTCCTCAGAAGATATTGTTTAATTAGTGTATAAATCAACAGTTTTAAAGCAACCTTTGCAATAATGACCATTTTAACCCCTTCACGACCTTGAGATTTTACGGTTTTGCTGCTTTTTTTTGTTTTGTTTTTTTGTTTTTTTTACTCCCCTTCTTCCCAGAGCCATAACTTTATTTTTCTTTCAATATGGCCTTGTGAGGGCTTCTGTTTTTGCAGGATGAGTTGTACTTTTGAACGACAACATTGGTTTTACCATATAGTGTACTGGAAAATGTGGAAAAAAATTCCAAGTGTGGTGAAATGGCAAAAAAAGTGCAATTTCACAATTATTGTGTTGTTTTTTTCACCATATTCACTAAATGCTAAAACTGACCTGCCATTATGATTCTCCAGGTCATTACGAGTTTGTAGATGCCAAACATGTATAGGTTCTTTTTTTATTAAAGTGATGAAAAAAAAATCCAAAGTTTATAGAAAAAAGAAAATGGTGCTATTTTCCAGAGACACGTAGCATCTCCATTTTTTTGGATCTGAGGCAGGGTCAGGGATTATTTTATTTTTTTTGCCCGTTGAGCTTTTATTTAGAACATTTTGGATTAGGTACAATGTTTTGATTGCCTGTTATTGCATTTCATTGCAATGTTGTGGCAACCAAAAAAAGTAATGTTTTGGCTTGTTACACCATTTAACGATTGGATTAATTTAGTTTATATTTTGATAGTTTAGGCGTTGCCAAACTTGTATTTTTTTGTTTTATTTTGACTGAGGCAAAAGGGGGGTTATTTGAACTTTCATATTTTTTTACAACATTCTTTTTTTTACACTTTACTGGCTTCAGTAGTCTCCTAAGGAGACATGAAACTGTAATTCTCCAATAGCTTGTACTACACACAGCAGAGCTTAAGTCCATATGAGATCTGCAATGATCAGCACAGGAGTCTTCTGCAGACCTGGGCTGTCATGCCACCCGTGATCATGTGACCGTGCACCGATGGGCGGGACTTGTGACGCACTTCCTGTAAGTGCAAATTAAGTGCTGCTGTCAGAGATTGTCAGCGGCATTTGAATTGTTAACAACCATCGCAATCCCACCGGCAGCCATTAGGAGCACATGACAACTGATCAAATCACCTGTTATGTGCCTGATAAGATGCGGGCTCAGCACCTGAGCCCGCAGTAAAGAGAAAAGAGAGGGAGGCGATCTATGACGTACCTATACTTTGTAGGTCGTAAAGAGGTTAACAAATCTAATGTCTGGTTAATTCCTGGTAAAAAATAATCTATAGGCCGATTTTACATGTTATGACAAGTCGGAAGCAAATTTCTTATTGGTGTATTAACCCCTTAACGATAAACGATACGCCTCTTAATGGCAGTAGTTAAGGGTACATAAACCACAAAAAGTGTATAGCGCCCCCCAGAGTCGGATTTTCTCCGGGGTGTCAGCTTCCAGGGGTAGCAGAGACCCAGAGAATATGATTCGGGTTGGTTTTTACCGACCCCGGGGTTGCGATCGCCGTTATTAACCGTATAACGGCGACCACAAAAAAAAAACAAAATCCGATGTGCCATTTAATTTCTCTCTCTGATGTGAGCGCACATCAGAGGAGAGAGAAATAGGGTCCCCGATTCTCCCTCGTACATCCCAGTGGTCCTCAGGCCCTCCTGCATCCTCCGATGGGCGCCACCATCTTCTTCAGAAAATGCGTAGTGCGCCCGCCGCGATCTGCCGACCGACACCCAGCAACAGGAAGATTTTTCCTATTGGTTCATTTTGGTCACTGTGATAAACGCTATCACAGTGATCAAAATAAAAAAAGAGGAAATAACCCCCCCTTTATCAACCCTTATTTAGGGAAAAATAAAATAAAGAAAATATAAATATTTCAAATAAGATTTAGGCTAAAGTTTCAGGGTTAGGCTAAAGTGAGTTGGGCTAAAGTTTTAGGTTTAGGGTTGGGATTATAATTGGGATTGAGGTTAGGGGTGTGTTGTGGTTAGGGTTGGGATTAGTGTTAGGGTTGTGGTTAGGGTTATGGTTACGGTTGGAATTAGGTTTAGGGGTGTGTTGTGGTTAGGGTTGGGATTAGGGTTAGGGTGTGTTGGGGTTAGGGTTGGAGTTAGAATTAGGGGGTTCCACTGTTTAGTTACATCAGGGGGTCTCCAAATGCGACATGGTGCCACCATTATTTCCAGACAATTTTGTGTTAAAAAAAATCAAACGGTGCTCCCTCCTTTCTGATCTCTGCCATTCGCCCAAACAGTGGTTTACCCCCACATATGGGGCATCAGCGTACTCAGGACAAATTGCAAAACAACTTTGGGGGGGGGTCTAATTTCTCCTGTTACCCTTGGGAAAATCAAAAAATAGGGGCTAAAAAAAATCATTTTTGTTAACCCCTTCACCCCCAAGGGTGGTTTGCACGTTAATGACCGGGCCAATTTTTACAATTCTGACCACTGTCTCTTTATGAGGTTATAACTCTGGAACGCTTCAACGGATCTTCGCGATTCTGAGATTGTTTTCTCATGACATATTGTACTTCATGTTAGTGGTAAAATTTCTTCGATATAACTTGCGTTTATTTTTGAAAAAAACGCAAATATGGCGAAAATTTTTAAAATTTTGCAATTTTCAAACTTTGAATTTTTATTCCCTTAAAACAGAGAAATATATCACACAAAATAGTTAAGAAATAACATTTCCCACATGTCTACTTTACATCAGCACAATTTTGGAACCAAAATTTTTTTTTGTTAGGAAGTTATAAGGGTTAAAAGTTGACCAGCGATTTCTCATTTTTACAACAAAATTTACAAAGCCATTTTTTTTAGGGACCACCTCACATTTGAAGTCACTTTGAGGGGTCTATATGGCAGAAAATACCCAAAAGTGACACCATTCTAAAAACTGCACCCCTCAAGGTACTCAAAACCACATTCAAGAAGTTTATTAACCCTTCAGGTGCTTCACAGCAACTAAAGCAACGTGGAAGGAAAAAATGAATATTTTACTTTTTAGCCACAAAAATGATCTTTTACAAACTTTTTTTTTATTTTCACAAGGGTAAAAGGAGAAAATGGACAGATAAGGTTGTTATGCAATTTCTCCTGAGTACGCCAATACCCCATATGTGGGGGAAAACCACTGTTTGGGCACACGGCAGAGCTCGTAAGGGAAGGAGCGACGTTTGACTTTTTCAAACTAAAATTGGCTGGAATTTAGATTGGATGCCATGTCGCGTTTGGAGAACCCCTGATGCGCCTAAACAGTGGAAACCCCCACAAGTGACACCATTTTGGAAACTAGACCCCCTAAGGTACTTATCTAGATCTGTTGTGAGCACTTTGAACCCTCAAGTGTTTCACAAAAGTTTATAAAGCCTGGGTGTGAAAAAAAAAAAATCAATTTTCCACAAAAATGATTTTTTAGTCCCAAATTTTTGAATTTTCCCAAGGAAATTGGACCCCAAAAGTTGTTGTCCAATTTGTCCTGAGTACGCTGATACCCCATATTTGGGGGGGGGGGAAACTGTTTGGGCGCACGGCAGGGCTTGGAAAGGAAGTAGTAACGTTTTGGAATGCAGACGTTAATGGGGGTCATGTTCCGTTTGCAGTGCCCCAGATGAGCCTAAACAGTGGAAACCCCCCACAAGTGACCCCATTTTGGAAACTAGACCCCCTAAGGAACTTATCTAGATCTTTGGTGAGCACTTTGAACCCCCAAGTGCTTCACACAAGTTTATAATGCCCGGGCATGAAAATAAAAAATCCTATTTTTTTCCCACAAAAATTATCTTTTAGTCACTAATTTTTTATTTTCCCAAGGGTAACAGGAGAAATTGGACCACATAAGTTGTTGTCCAATTTGTCCTGAGTACGCTGATACCCCATATTTGGGGGGGGGGGGAAACTGTTTGGGCGCACGGCAGGGCTTGGAAAGGAAGTAGTAACGTTTTGGAATGCAGACGTTAATTGGGGGTCATGTTCCGTTTGCAGTGCCCCAGATGAGCCTAAACAGTGGAAACCCCCCACAAGTGACCCCATTTTGGAAACTAGACCCCCTAAGGAACTTATCTAGATCTTTGGTGAGCACTTTGAACCCCCAAGTGCTTCACACAAGTTTATAATGCCCGGCATGAAAATAAAAAATCCTATTTTTTTCCCACAAAAATTATCTTTTAGTCACTAATTTTTTATTTTCCCAAGGGTAACAGGAGAAATTGGACCACATAAGTTGTTGTACAATTTGTCCTGAGTACGCTGATACCCCATATGTGGGGGGGAACCACTGTTTGGGCGCACGGCAGAGCTCGGAATGGAAGGAGCACCATTTGACTTTTTCCAACCAAAATTGGCTGGAATTGAGTTTGGATGCCATGTTGCATTTGGAGAGCCCCTGATGTGCCTAAACAGTGGAAACCCCCCACAAATGACCCCATTTGGGAAACTAGACCCCTTAAGGAACTTATCTAGATTTTTGATGAGCAATTTGAACCCCCAAGTGCTTCACACAAGTTTATAACGTAGAGCCGTAAAATTTAAAAATCATATTTTTTCCACAAAAATGATCTTTTCACCACAATTTTTATTTTTCCAAGGGTAACAAGACTCCAAAAGTTATTGTGCAATTTGTCCTGAGTGCGCTGATACTGCCAGCGACGAGCTTCCTGCTGTGATCTCGCTCGTCGCTGGAATCGTTCCGGACCCTATTTTCTCGTCGGCACTCCCGCTGGGTAAGTATATATAGCTAGTGTGGCACCTTTTCTTAGCGATTTAGCGGTACTTTTGTACCGCTAAAGTCGTTAAGAAGATCGCTAACGGCGATAGCGTCGTTAACTATATCGCTAAATGTGGCCGCATTTAGCGATATAGAAACAATCCCGCTAGCGATCGCATTAGTATGCGTCGTTATTGTGATCGCTAGCGGGATTGTTTAGTGTGGCAGTACCTTTAGTTGCATTTTGTCATGATCCCTCCTTTCTGATCAACAGAGTAAAGGCCTACATATAGACTAATATTAATATTGTCCTAACGCACCAATATTGACGGCCTCAGCCGACGGTCTCATCTGTTCAGAGGCTGCTCACTAAATATGAGCAAATGTATTTCAGTTGAATTGAATTCTACTCAAATTTTACAAAGATCCGCATATGTCAAATGCAAATTTTTTTGTAATTTGCCTTCGTGCAGTTTTAGCATCCATTTATCTGAACCAGTAAGAGTAAAACACTTAAAAAAAAAACTTATACTCTTACTGTTTAATTCTTTGGCCTCTTCAGTCCTCACCATCAATTGCCCACTACTCATTATTATTATTATATCGCCATATATTCATTGGGGCTTTACAAGTGAAAAGGAGTATACATAGTAAAAAAACAAGTAATAATCATAAACAATACAAATCACTGACTGGTACTGGAGGAGAGCAAACTTGCAAAACTAGGATTTCATCAGCTCACCCAACCAGACGTGTTTTTATGATGGACTAATGAAGGACAAGATTTTTATTCTATATTCATCTCCTCCATTCAATATTTGCATGAGCTGGACAAGCGAGTGATTTGCATTTAAACTGGAGGAGAGCAGACCCTGCCCGCAAGGGCTCACGGGCTAAAAGAGATGGGCGAGGATACAATAGGTGAGTGAAGAGTTGGTTGTGCAGCAGTACAGTGGAACGAGGGTTAGTGCAAGTTGTAGGCTTGCTTGAATGTTCTGATCACGGCCGCAAGCTCTGAAATCTCTGGGCATCTCAAGGTACATTGGGATTACCATATCTGAGGAGGCCAGGTATGGTTCTATGCATGTGTTCATAAGGTCACAGCACATGTTGTGACATTATGATGTTGTGACCTTTGGTGTGCTTGTGCAGAAACATCCTGAACCTCATCTTTCCCTGCACATAATGACTTCTACGGCCGTGGGAGAGTGGCGCTCTGCCCACTGCTGTTAACCTGGTAAATCCTGCTGTAAGTTTGAGAGTGGCATTTAACACATGCTGGCAGGGGGCATATCATTCCACTCACCCATTGGCATGCCATGGTAACTGATGGGTTATCATGACAGCCAGGGGTCTGCTGAAGACCCCCATACATGTCATTACGATTCTTCTGTGAAAGCCAGCCTTTTGCATATGAAATTGTAATTTTCATTATACATAGCAGTGCTGATGGGGACTATTGAATACAGTAAAAAATGTTTTAAAAAAAATCTGAAAAAACAGTTCAAATCACCCCCCTTTTGCCCCATGAAAAATAAAACAATTTAAAAAATACACCTATTTGGTATCACTGCGTTCATAACAGTGTGATCAATCAAAATATAAAATAAACTAATCTGATCAGTAAATAGCGTAATGAAAAAAATAATCAAAATGCCAGAATTAGTTTTTTAGCTGCCGTAACATTGCAATGAAATGCACTAAGAGGCGCTCAAAACATCGTATCTACCTAAAATGGTATCAATAAAAGCATCTGCACAAAAAATAAGCCATAACTTAGCCCCAAAGCCTGAAAATTGAAACCGTAATGGCCCTCAAAAATGGCGAAACAAGAAAGGATTATTTTTATCTCTTTTACTAATTTCTGATTTTTTTTTTCCATCACTTAAATAGTAATTTAAATTAACTACACATGTTTGGTATGTGCTCATACTGACTTGGGGAATCAAGTTGCCAGGTCAGTTCTCTCATATAGTGAACATTGTAAAAAACAAAACCAAAAAACAAATGTGGAATTGCACTTTAATTTTGCAATTTCAAATCACTTGGAATTTTTTTTCCTGCTTTCTATTGCATCACATGATAAAATGAATGATGTCATTCAAATGAACAACTTAACTTACAAAAAAAACAATCACGGCTATGTTGACAGAAAAATAAAAAAAAATGGATGTCTCTTTGGAAGAATGGGAGGAAAAAAACAAAAACGAATAAATGGAAAATGGGCATGGTCAAGAGGTTAGTGTCCATTGTATTCAAAATATAAATTCAGTATTTTTTTGAAATGAGAGATGGAGCAAAAGCTGCTTTCAGTAACATATGAATGAAATTGTTTATTCTTAACGTCACACAGTATAAGTCCATACACCAACACAGGTACAAAATGCACATCATTTTATCTAAATGAAGAATTTTGCCAAGAAAGTAGGTGTATAGATTGGAAATTGTATCAACATATGGTCAGAAATGCAGTGCGTGAGGCTAAACTCTTGAAAGGTTTATGGCAATGTCACGTTAAATTTTTTTCTTATGATGGTTATGATGGTTTAAGTCTGTTCAGAGACAGCATGTTGTATAAAAATAAAAGGTTCTCATTCTGCTTCATCTAAAATGTAAAATAAACACAAACGGAAAAGATATAAGTAGCCTCTAAGTTCCCACAAACTTGGAACTTAGTTAAAAGTGGTGCGTTTTCTCTGCTTCATATTTTCGTACACAAAAAAACGCATATTAGAGTTCTAGCAACATGTATGGGATTTATACTGTATAAATCAAATGCTCACTGTCCTTTTTTTGCTACTGAAGAAAACGTGCAACTTGTTAATTTCTCTTGCGGTAAATATGCGTTATAATTGCAGATTTTCCCCATAGACTTGAAGGCGATAAGGAAAATTTGCAGATAAAAAATGCATATGAATTTTTAACACGTTTCCACAGCAGAAACACAATAAAACGGCACATAATGCACACCTGACTTTATTAACACCATCCCTCTATAGCCATTATCCTTGTTTTTCATTTTTTCCTATCCCTTCTTCTAAGAGCCATAACTTTTTGATTTTTCCGTTTGTATCCGTATGAGGGCTTGTTTTTTTGCGGAATGAGTAGTACGTTTGAACGGCACCATAGATTTTATCATATATTGTCCTGGAAAATGGGAAAAAAAATTCAAGAATGGTGAAATTGCATAAGAAAAAATGTGCAATTCCACAATTTTTGGGTTGTTTTTTTTTGTTCACTATATGCTAAAATTTACATGGCAATATGATTTACCAAGTCAGTATGAGTATGCAAATACCAAACAGGTATAGCTTATTTTTTATTTAAATAGTGACATTTTTTTTCAAAATTTGCATGAATAAAGTTTTTGCATTTGTCGCCATTTTCCAAGACCCGTATAGTTTCCGTTTTTCGGAATCTGGGGCTGTGTGCCTGATTATTTTTTTGTGTTCTCAGCAGATGTTTTTATTAATACCATTTTGGAGTACAAGTGATATTTTATTTACATAATACATTTTATTGCAATCTTGCGGCGCCCAAATAAAACGTAATTTTGGCATTTTTTTTATTACGCTGTTTGTTTTTCACTTTATTTAATAGTCCCCTTAGGGGACTTGAAGCTGTAAATTATCACTTGTGCTATAACTAGCAGCACTTCAGCAAGAGCTGGCGTTTATAGGAGTATCGTAATGACAGGCACGGTGCGATTTTGCAGATCCCCGATTCTCATGATAACCCATCGGCACCCCGCGATCATGTGACAGAGGTGCCGATGGGCGGCTGGAATGCACCATGCTAAATCCCACTGTCAGTCTGTGCGGGACCGTGGGATTTAACTGGTTAAGAGCCGCAGGCGGAGCTCTGATTTCCTCTCCCCCCCCCCCGCAGCTTTTAAAGGCATATAACAGCTGATTAAATCAGCTGTCATGTAAGGGGATAAGAGGCGCGACTTAGTGTCCTGCATCAAAGTCAGGGACACGACATATGACGTTATTATACGTTAAATGTGAAGGGGTTAACTAGACAGCCAATTCCTTTGCTACTGAGAAATCACAGCTTGAACTGATATGCAAATAAGGGTAAAAGGTTATTTGTAGATCTGAAGCCTCTGCTACTCTAGCTCTACTGTTCACCCAGCGCGGTCTCCTACAGCTTGACTGACGGCTCTTTTGCCTGAAGTCACACAGCATAGAGGCTGTCAGTCAAGCAGGAGGAGGCAGAGCTGGAGGGGAATAAAGCTGGAGTGACAGAGGCTTCAGATCTTTAGCTTCATTTTCATATCAATTCAAATGTTGATCTTTCAGACACAGACGAATGGATGGCCAAAGTATTGATGGACTTGTGTTTGGAACAGATACAGTTAGGTCCAAAATTATTTGGATCATGGCCAAATCTTGGTAATTTGGGCTCTGCATGCCACTGTTTTTTATTTAAAATGAAACAACTTAGATGCAATTAAGTGTAGACTTTCAGGCTTAATTAAAGAGGTTGCACAAAAATATCCTGTGAAACGTTTAGGAAATTCAACCTTTTTTCTACAAAGCCTCCCCGTTTCAGGGACTCAAAAGTAATAGGACAAATTAACTATACCATAAAGAAATGTTCATTTTAATACTTTGTAGAGAATTCTTTGCAGGCAATGACTGCCTGAAGTCTGGAAGCCATGGACATCACCAAACACTGGGTTTCCTCCTCTGTGATGCTTTGCCAGGCCTTTACTGCAACTTACTTAAGTTGTTGCTTGTTTGTGGGTCTTTCTGCTTTAAATTTTTTCTTAAAGGGAACCAGTCAGCAGGATTGTGCACAGTAACCTACAGACAGTGTCAGGTTGGCCCCGTTATACTGAATAAAATGATACCTTACTTGATGAAATCCGTCTTGTTGTTTCTTAATCCTTATATTCAGTTTTTAGTTTAATGATATGCTCGTGTCCGAAGACGAGGTTCATAGATGTGGAGCTCTTATTGGCACAGGAAGATAATAGGCACTAACCGATAAGAGAGAGTGCACAGGCGCCGTCATTTTGATTAAGTGACATGCTTTTTTTTTCAAATATGCATTACATTATGCAAACTAGGGGGCAGGTCAGTGAGGGGTCAGTGACCTGTCAGCAGTCTGCATTATGAATATCTAATCAGAGCACCACATACATGAACCCCGCCTTAGGGCACGAGAATCTCATTAGCACAAAACTGAAAATAAAGATTAGGAAACAACAAGATGGGTTTCATCAACCAAGGTATCATTTTATTCAGTATAACTGCGCTGACCTGACACTGTGTGTAGGTTACTGTGCACAATCCTGCTGACAGATTGTCTTTAAGTATGTGAAATGTGACTGTATGTGCACATATAAATAATTTTTTTGGGGGGGCTGGGGATCATACTGACAATTTCCCTTTGAGTTAGGAAATCAAACCTTTTTAAAAGAAAAAACTTTTAAGATATCCAGTACCTCAGTGGATGAATTTGGTTCATATTAATATAGCCCTTTAGAAATGAATATACTCAGCTACAAAGACACCATACTGCTCTATGAACAAATAGTCATACATGCGAAATAACTGCCAAATAAGGACATGTTAAACCAGTAGCTATATCATCTGACTGACCCATACACATGAATGCTTAGCTCAGTGTTTTAATATCAGTGTTTTAATGGGGAGAGAATTTATTAAAGGAACCTATCACCCCCAGGGTCTTTTTAAGTAAAAGAGCCATCTTCAGCAGCACTAAAAAAGGTGCCACACTAGCTATATATACTTACCCAGCGGAGCGCCGACGAGAAAATAGGTCCGGAACGATTCCAGCGACGAGCGAGATCACAGCAGGAAGCTCGTCGCTGGCAGCTGCCGCACTGAACAACATCGCTAACGGGATCGCTAAATATGACGTTTTTTAGCGATCCGTTAGCGATATTGTTCAGTGTGGCATACCTTAAGGCTGCATTCTGTGAAGGTGGCTGTTATGTTTCTTATCCCTAGGATCGCTGAAATATACACTTTTATAATCTGTCCGACATACCTCTATTCTGTCAGGGAGGTATGTCTTCTCCCCTGTGTCAGCGGCATCAGTGGTGTCCATCATCCCCCTCTTGTTTCCGGCCCCCACCTCGTCTCCTTGCGACGTCAACGCCCCCGCAGTGTGTTATGATGTATTCTCATTGCAGTGCTGGGAATCTGGCGCCTGCGCAGTGAGGAAAGCAATGGAAGGAACTGAGGGACAGGCGCAGAGATCCTCCCTGCGCAAGTGCCAGATTCCCAGCCCCGCATGCATAATGCCTTCCTGGAAAAGAAATATGCTTTGCCTAAATAGCAGATTTTGACAAATCTACTAGTTGAACAAATGATTATGAAGATCCATTCCACATTCCAGTTGGATAAATCTCCTCCAAAACTGCTCATTTTGAGCGTATTGCACTTGAAGGTCAGTTTGAGTTAATTTACTTTTTATGGGAAGTACAATAATTTTCCAATGACCTAATTTTCATGGAAGAGTTAATCAAAAGTTCATGTAAAGGTAAAAGATATTAAAAACTTTGCTTCCAGATGAAAACATATTGGAAAATAGAGACGTGTAAAATGTTATGCTAACAAACATCTGTATTACATGGGAGACAGGACATTCTTCCAATCTGCATTATTGCTCTGCCAGTTTTCTTGGGATGATTTTTGTAATCCAGTAATTTAAGATGTAATCTGACAAATAATATATTTGTTAGTCAAATATAGCACCTAGTTGTGAATATTTTTGTATAATCCAATAAAATAAAATGTTTTCTTCCGAAATATTATTTTTATAAAGCTATTCTAGCATGTTCCCCTGCAAACAAAAGGGACTTGATTATTTTAGGAATAAGATCCTCCAAATTAATTAAAGAAGTTAATTCTTGTGTTTTTCATTAGGTCTATGACATCACATGATTAAAAACTGACTAGCTGAATCCTCCCAAGCTCTATGTAGAAATAGGAGGTTAATTTTCCTTGTATGACTCATGAGTCACTGTAAGGCTAAGTTCACACGTTGCGGAATTGCCGCGGAAATTTCCGCGGCAATCCCGCACTTCTCTGCCGCGGGAAATACACATTTTTTTGGTATGCGTATTCCCGCCACAATCTAGCGTTTTGCAAGCGTAATTGGGAAAACTGATTGACAGGTTGGTCACACGAGTCAAACATAGTGTTTGACTCGTGTGACCAACTTTTTACTATTGATGCCGCCTGTGCCGCATCAGTAGTAAAAAGATCTAATGTAAAAATAATAAAAAAAATAATAAATAATGATATTCTCACCTTCCGGCGGCCCCCGCAGCTTTCCCGCCTCTCAGCGACGCTCCCGGTAACTCCCGTTCCCAGGCGTCCTTTGCGACAGACCCCAAATGACGTAGCATCATGCGAGACCGCTACGTCATCTGGGTGATTCTCACAAAGGACTCCTGGGAACGGGAGCGTCGCTGAAGGCGGGAAGGCTGCGGGGGCCGCCGGAAGGTGAGAATATCATTATTTTTTATTTTAATTATTGTTTTACCAGGGTTATGGTACCCAGGGCCTGGAGGAGAGTCTCCTCTCCTCCAGACCCTGGGTACCATCCGCACATGAACCGCTTACATTCCGCATAGCCACATGCGGAAAGTAAGCGGTTCAATGCATTCCTATGGCGGCGATTCCGCTGAGATTACGCAAAATTAATGAACATGTTGCTATTTTTTCCGCAAAGCTTTTTTTTCGCGGAAAAAAACGCAGCATGTGCACAAAAATTGCGGAATCCATTTAAATGAATAGGATGCTTAATGCTTGCGTTTTTTTCGCGTTTTTGCTGCGGGAAAAAACACGAAAAAAAACGCGAAAATTCCTGTCGTGTGCACTTAGCCTAAAGGTTCCTGGCAGAAGGAGGAGGGAGCAACTGGGTCAGAGGTTCAAGAGTGAAGTGATAAATGCAAGGACAAAAGGCTTCCTGTTTCTACATAAAGCAGAGCAAAGAGAAGAAATAACTGGGTAGAAAGGCAAAATGGGCAATTGTTAGTACACAGTGCTATATAACATGATGATTGCAATATATCAAGAGAATTAAAACTTTAATGGGAGTGCTTCTTTAAGAAGTGCACACCACATTGAATTCCTGAATTCAGCACGTGTTATCAGTGGTGTGTGCCTCATCAGAAATGTTACTTCAGTCTGAACTGGAGTAACATTTAAGGGGTAAGAAACACAGGCACTGTAGTTTAATTTGATGGGTGGACATAGCCATGTCCCATCCCGCACAGGTTTCTCCCAAGCTCAGACCATTTTGGCAGAGCTGACGGATACTGGTGTTAAAACGACAAAAGTGTAAACATTTTGACAGTACTCCATGTTGCTCAAAAAAAATGTTGTGACTTTTCAAAGTTTTTTTTGACAGTTTTATGGAGAAAACACTTTTATGAATTGGCCCCTTAGGAAGGTGTCTGTTCAAGTGTGCAGATGTGGGTATACATGTGACTCTGCTTGGTTTCTCTGCTTGAACTTCTCATCTTTGCAGAAGAGGAATAAATTGGCAGGCTATCCCATAATCTTCAGCATCCACTCTTGTCAGCATTCTCTTGATACATGCATCTAGGTTCTCTTCCTTATCAGGCCAATAAGCACCTACAAAGATAGCAGTATTATAAATAACACATTGTAGACAGCGGCCTTTTGTGCCTATTTTACATGAAGACACTAGTCTGGCAGTTTTCTTTTTTACCGTAATTTCACTGTCTGACTGGTATCACTAACTTATGAATACTTACTAGCTACCAGCTGTTCTTGGTGCCACTTTCTTCAGTCTTCTGCTAGTTGTGACTAGCTGGGTCACTCCAGTGTTTTCTGGGTGGACTGGAAGTCACTTCTCAATGAAAGTCTGGGAGCCATAACAAATTTCATAAACTTTATATTAAGGGCTCATTCAGACATCCAATTTTTCCAAGTACGAGAAATATGGACTCATTATTCTAATCAGAGTTTGATCAGAGTGTGTTCTGAGTGTCATCTGATTTTTCTCATACATGTGAAATGAAACAAAAAAAAATGTTATCCACTGACTCCATTCTGACAGTCCATGAAAATTTTCACTGATGCATTGACTTGCATTGCTAATTTTGATCCGACCCTCAAGTCTAAATCAGACATGTCTTCATGATTTTCCACAGACCTCTTAATTCGTGAAAATCTCGGACATGTGACTGGCCCCATAGGCTATATATCAAAAAACTGACCGGCACATCCAAACTTAGATTCAGTGTGAACAGGTGCTAAACCTAGAGTCACCAACTCATATACATACAAGAAGAAAAGGTAGCACACTGTAGCGCTATAGCTTGCAAACACGAAATATGAAAAATATGAAAAATGAATTACATCATTACCTTAGAAATATGAAAAATTGAGAAGTCTTAGCGCATAAGATGGCCAAATTATGTGAGCTTGATAGCCACGTCAAGGCTCTTCTCGTATATCAGGTCCCTAACTAATGCCTATCCTCGCTTTAGAAAAGTCTGTCTGCATGGGAACCTATGAATCCTCTTTTCAGACTAAAATCTACATTCTGTGGAGGGGTGATGAACCTGCTATAATTAAAAGGCCTGTGACCACCAGGTGGAGTGCTCAGGCAGAAGGTAAATGAATACATATCAAAAAACTGACCGGCACATCCAAACTTAGATTCAGTGTGAACAGGTGCTAAACCTAGAGTCACCAACTCATATACATACAAGAAGAAAAGGTAGCACACTGTAGCGCTATAGCTTGCAAACACGAAATATGAAAAATATGAAAAATGAATTACATCATTACCTTAGAAATATGAAAAATTGAGAAGTCTTAGCGCATAAGATGGCCAAATTATGTGAGCCTGATAGCCACGTCAAGGCTCTTCTCGTATATCAGGTCCCTAACTAATGCCTATCCTCGCTTTAGAAAAGTCTGTCTGCATGGGAACCTATGAATCCTTTTTTCAGACTAAAATCTACATCTCTGTGGAGGGGTGATGAACCTGCTATAATTAAAAGGCCTGTGACCACCAGGTGGAGTGCTCAGGCAGAAGGTAAATGAATACATATCAAAAAACTGACCGGCACATCCAAACTTAGATTCAGTGTGAACAGGTGCTAAACCTAGAGTCACCAACTCATATACATACAAGAAGAAAAGGTAGCACACTGTAGCGCTATAGCTTGCAAACACGAAATATGAAAAATATGAAAAATGAATTACATCATTACCTTAGAAATATGAAAAATTGAGAAGTCTTAGCGCATAAGATGGCCAAATTATGTGAGCCTGATAGCCCCATAGGCTATCAGTGAAGATCATGGAGAGCACTCTTACAAAATTAGTCAGATGTCTGAATGAGCCCTAATAGTTTGTGACTGTTAGTAGTGATATCCGGTCAGTCAAGAGTTTGTCATGAGATAGCAGATCGGTGACCAGAGTGGCTTTGGGAAGAGTAGAAGACGGCGAATCGTAAGTATTTTACAATGGGTAGGGAACAGACATTAGTGATAGCACTCTGGCAGTGAGGTAAAAATAAAACCGCTGGAATGGTGCTTTAAAGCCCAAAAAGTTATGTTTTTATCACTAAAGCCCATACAAAGGACTACCTGTAAACATTTAGTAAAGTTAACACACTATAGGTAGGGCAGAATGAAACAGTAGATGGCACAATAATTTGTGAATTATAAACTATCTCTTGAAAAACAACAGCTGTCTTATGTTTATGGCTAACTTTACACATGTCCCAGCTAGAGTAACTGTGCACTAGAGATTATTAGGTTCTTCATGGTTTATGTGACGCTTTACTGCTCTTGGTCTCCTGTGGAGTGGTATAGATTTGCCATAAAGCACTACAGCATCCCAGATGTGTCTCAAGTGCTTTGGACGCCATGAGGCATGATGTCACTCATTTTTATCCGCTAAGGAAAACAAGTAATACAAATCAGTATGCTTCCACAACTTTATCATATCTTCAGTTTGATTCATATCTTTGATTTTTTTTTCCTTTTTAGCCTTTATATCATTCGGGACTATCTAATTAATTTGCTTTCCTTTCTTATTTTACTTGGGACTCTTTCTTGTTTCCTTTAAAAGATATAGATTGAAACAGTTTTGGCTTTTTGTGTGCCAAACTCAACAAATGCAGAATAAAATGAAGATGAAAGGTTTGAGGAACCAAATTGACAGACTAGAGATAAATTAAACATTGTTCCCTGCTGTCATTTCATTCTTTATCTGCAGCCTTCAGTTCACTGTCTGTGAGAAGGGCAGTGGAGATTTCCATGACTTCCTTACAAACTCCAGAATATGTCATGTCTGGGCCCTGTGTTTCCAGTTTGTTGTGTCAAGTTTAAGTGTAAATTCTAAGTAGAGTTTTTGGCAGTGGGTACAATGTTGAGGTAAGTGAAAAGACCCTTCCATATAAGAAAACTTTGGGATTCAACAAGAAACATTTTTTATGTTTGGTATTGTTTAGGTTAAGAAAAAAAAGGTAGTAATTGAGATTACAGATATCTGGCCACAGGAAGTGCCCTTCTAGGAAATCTAGAGAGTAACAAGTTTGAAAATCTAGACTAGCAATGTTCAGTCTTTTGTGAGCCGAGACACAAAACCTCGAGAACCTTGAAAAATGTAATTGCCAACATAGCCAAGTCAAAACTGAGAAGTCACGGGAGGGTAGTAGTTATAGAGGCTGCAGAAGTGACAGTCGCACCCGGGCCCTAGTGCCTGAGGGGACCAAAAAGCCTTTCTGCCACATAAAAAAACAACTAAATTAATGGTTATGATTGGTGGAGAACCATGTAAAAGTTTAGCTTTGGGACCCAAGTGCTTAAAATGACACCTTTCACTATAGTTGGGACCAAAATTCTATCCAACCTAGTATAATTACAAATTATCTACTGCTTTCAGTTCATAATTATTTTTTATTGCATCAGACTGCAAAAAAAATAGTAGCAATATGCAATTTCATTAATACAGGAGCTTGTATTTTGACGCTTGCCCGCTCCCCACAAGAAATGGCCAAAAGCGCATGCTAAGCCCATCACAGGCTGAGGTGGGTCACCATTCAGGCAGTGATTGGCTGACCAGGCGTTTATAGCCATATACCGTGTATTGCCCCCTCTAACATCAATGACCGCTTGAAGTATTTTTGTGGTAGTTAGTTTTGGATGAGATTCTTTATTTTCTCAGATGGCAAAGCTACCCACTCTTCTTGGCAAAAAGCCTCCGGTTCCTGTAAATTCCTGGGTTGTCTAGCATGAAATGTGCGCCTGAGATCTCCTCAGAGTAGCTCAATAATATTGAGGTCAGGAGACTGAGATGGCCACTCCAGAACCTTCACTTTGTTCTGCTGTAGCCAATGACAGGTCGACTTGGCCTTGTGTTTTGGATTGTTGATCGTTATATGATAGGGGAAAGGAATGTACTATTGGCCCACACATGTTTTATTACAAAGGTTTATGGCATGGCAAGGCAGCCATTTATTCTGATGTGTGACACCTGCAGAATGTTTTTCTTCAGCCAGCACTGTTGTGAAGTGTATTGCAGAACAGTATATATAGCTTTAGACTAGTAACTAGTAAGCCTCATTCAGACATCCATTTTTCATTTACATGTTCTGCCTGTGTTTTCATGGATAGATCATGCACCCATTATAATCTATAATGCTGTTCACAATCATTGACACGTCTTTTTTTTTTTTATCTAAGTCGTGGATAAAAATCATACATACAAGTCTCTGTTTGAGAAATGACAGACAGCACACGGGTGCAAACGAGAAAATCACTGATGAAACACAAAGGGTAAAAGTGGACACATTCTCCAAATGCTCATGAAATGCTGATCCAAAACACTGATGAAAATATGACTTTTTTTCACTTATGATAAAAAATAGGTCTTACTCTTCTTTCACTTCACTACAAAACGTAATATTAGTAATATTCCTATTGAGGACATACACATTTTTGCATAGTCATATGAATATGAAGAAAGCTATTTGGTTTCCTAATGGAACTATAAGGAGTTGATACTGTACAGACTAGTAAACTGGTTGTCAGGGAGCCCCCATTGTGCTTCGGGCTATGCTTGTTTAATTACCCTCTTAAAGGACCTTAATTGGTTGTGGATAAAGTGTTGGTGACAACACATTCCTGATTTTATTGTGACTGCTGAGTATCCATACTGCAGTATAGTGGATATCGCAGCAACTTCACACCACCGTCCTCTCATTGAGCGGATCTAACGTTTCTCGCTTACTCCTGCTCAATAACACACATAGAACAGCAATACAATCATATGGCATGAACTGCCGCATAAAATGGATTGGAATGGATTCCTCGTGCAATATACAACAGTATACACATTTCATGGTGGTTGCTATCAATTACTGTATATTTACAACCTGCTAGCAAATGATAGTCACCGAGGATAACGTTATGGTTTCTTGAAAAAGGGAAAGTGATTCACAACCCTTAATTTGATCCAGCAATTTTAATATAGAACATCTTCTAGCAAGAAAAAGATATTGCAAGTCTGGTTGTATCTTACAAGGAATGTCCACTAGTGATCCACCCCTTCTTATCAAACATAATCAAATAAAACATATACTTAACTTCTGAACCGGCGCCATGTCTAATGTTGGTACTATGTCAATGTTATGTCACGTGACCGCTGTGGCAAATCAGTGGCCGATGATCGGCTGCAGCCTTTCATTACTTCATCTGGTAAGAATGTACTTTTTTTTATTGTAGTTAAGAAGGAGTTGTCTAATTGTGGAAAACCTATTTAACAACTAAAATAAACTGCATTAGGCTAAGGTCACACTACCTTATTTTCTCATCCGTGAAAATCGGCCTGATTATGCAAATTTCACTCAAATCAAATACTGATCAGAGTTTTACCAGTGTGTGCTCATAATGTGATCCCATTTTCTCGGATGAGGAGAAGGAAAAAAAAAATAATTCTCTACCTTCTCCATTCTGTCACAGTGAAAATCACACCACACTCAGATGTCATCCAAGCGCAGTCCGAATTTTCCCGCAAACTCATTGACTTGCATGACCAAGTGCAATCCTAATGTTGGATACAAATCGAGCATGTCAAAGTCTGTCTGAGAAAAAAGTAATGTGTCCCATAAAATAACACTGATCCGATTTTTTGCCGGATCACATTTTAACCGAAAATACGGTAATCCACACATGTCTTATAGTGGAGTACAAGTGTCATGCTAGCTTTCATTTGAAATTCTTCTTTAATTCAATGAGCTTAACAAGTGGCAAAAAGAAACTGACTTCTTCTATTGTCTGTACTGAGGAATTATATAACACCCACGTCAGTCATTGGGGCAGAGAGGCTGCTGCATATGAATCATACATGAGCATTGTTATGCCATTTTCAAAGTGGGCTGTATTGTAAATGTACTCCTTTGTGGTCCCAGGAGAAAACGGATGCCTACTTATTTTCAAATATTTTTATTAGAATTTTAAATTTATGTAAAGGAAAAGGAGAGGAGGAAGGGAAGGAACATTTGAGGAACAATAAAAGTTAGAAAGCTCTTTACAATACTTTGAGCAATATCATTAGAAGATAATAATACAGAACAACAATCATCAAATATACTTAAAGTATAGAAAACTTATATTTAAGTGTGATAGATCAGCTAATAATAAAAGGTTTTGTAACTGGACACTGAGACGGACTTAAATCAAAACACGAATGCTATCTGCAATTTAGGTCTAAGGGGTAAGGTTTCTCCTTGTGGAGAGTGACATACCAGCTCTGGCTTGTGAAAGTAAGGAGGCTTATTCACCGTGCAATTCTCCTCTGGGAAATTTAATATGCAAATTGCCTCTCACCTAGCCAAATCAGATCTCATACTTTACACTGACGAGGAAAAATAGTCCGAAACATTGTGTCATATTTCTCTTTTTTTTAAGAATAGAGAGTATTTTTAATAACAAGTAAATTACAAAGTTGCTTGATGTGAAGCTCTTTTTGATTTTAACCAATTATGGCTGCTTACACATTAGGGTGAGTTTCCACGATCAGTAAACGCTGCGTGTTTGGCGCTGTGCGCTGGCGCAGCGCCAAACACGCAGCATCCAGATGTTACAGCATAGTGGAGGGGATTTCAAGAAATCCCGTCTCCACTATGCGTAACAACACGCAGGCGGGAGACCTGCGTAAACGGACATGCGGCGTGTCTTTTCAGACCGCAGCATGTCCTCGCGTGTTGCGGCGACGGTGCGTCGCCGCAACAGAATTTAACATAGGGCTATGTAGCCCTGCGTTCTTTCCGGAGGTGTTCCGGAGGTGTCCTGAACACCTCCGGAAAGAGCGCGCGTCAGAAAGGGGGCGGGGCTTAGACGGAGCGGAATTTCCGCTCCGTCCAAAGCGCTGTGGTTCCGGACCGTGGAACCACAGCCTTAGCGTCTTCGTGCGCAGCGTTGCTAACGCATTATAAAATGCATGTAAAAACGCATGTCAACGCACTATTTTCCCGACGCATGCGCTTGACGTATGCGTTGAAAAACGCTGCGTTTACAAGCGTTGGTATGCGTCTTTTATGCATTTGCGTTTTTAAACGCAAGATTTTTAAACCTGAAACCAAGGGAGAGATGGCATTTATAGATAAAAGTACACATCCAATGGCACTACAGTGGGCGTGTCTCATAGTATTTCTGTTTATATACCCTTGCAGGACTGAAATCATCCCATTTTTTTCCTGTATGCTACTCACTCATCATGGATCTTAACATGGACACCTTGTACCGCAATCTTGATTTGGAACTCGGCTTGTTTCTTGCTTTTGTTGCTGCTTGTGATGACGAACGGAAGAGAGAAAGACGCAGAAGACGGCGTAGGCGATTTTGGCGACACCCTATTGTGGAAGTCCGTGAGAGCTTTGGAGCTTACCACTGTTTATTCAGGGAACTAAATGATAATCCGGACAAGTATTACGAGTATACGAGGATGTGTCAAGACAGTTTCCGGTATTTGCTTCTGCGCGTTGAAGGAGCCATCACCAGGCAGGATACCCAGCTCCGGAGAGCGATTCCTCCAGAGGAACGTCTGCTGGTGACACTAAGGTACGTAATATTTCAAGCTAAACCACTGTAATAATTATTGTTCTGCAATGTACTTATAATTTTTTTGGTTATTAGATTCCTTGCTACTTTAACTTTAACATCGCTCCATTTTCAGTTCCGGATTGGTATTTCAACACTTTCTGGGATTGTTGCGGACACCTGCCGGGCTTTATGGGACGTTCTTCGTGAAGAATTTTTACCCCTACCCACCACGGAATTATGGAAGGCCAAAGCAGTCAAATTCCAGGAAATTTGTGATTTTCCAAACTGTATTGGAGCTGTGGATGGGAAACATATCCGGATTACCAAACCGGCTAAAACAGGTTCTCAGTACTTCAATTATAAGAAATATTTTTCAACTGTGCTCATGGCCATTGCAGGTGCAGACTGCAGTTTGTGGCGGTGGACATTGGATCATTTGGACGTGCTAATGATTCAAGCACATTTAAAGACTCTGACATGGGCCAACGCTTATATCTGAATAATTTCAATTTCCCACAGCCACAACCTCTTCCCAACACTGACGGACCTGCATTGCCGTTTGTTGTGGTTGGGGATGAGGCTTTTCAGATGTGTACAAACCTCCTGAAACCTTACTCTAGTCGGGCCTTGGACCATACTAAAAGGATCTTTAACTATAGACTGTCCAGGGCACGAAGAACTGTGGAGTGCGCCTTTGGTATCCTTGTCTCCAAATGGCGCATTTTGCAAACCTCAATAAAAATTAAAATTGAGACAGTGGATGAGGTAGTCAAGGCGTGTGTGGTTCTCCATAACTACATCATGGCTAAAGAGCGACCCAATGTGGAACTTGACGAACCGGTTTGTAACCCATTACCCGATTTCCAGCAACACCCTCTGAGGACAACATTTGAAATAGTACAAATGAGGGATCGTTTTGCCGCATATTTTGTTTCAGATGTTGGGCGTTTGTCATGGCAGGATCAAATGGTTTAGGGTTTTTGTTATGTGATGTCAAATTGATACAATACTTATTCATGAAAATTATTCGCTTTGCTGTTAATAAAACACCTATTACCTTTATTTCAAAAATATGTATCTGTTTTCTTTAGGTCAGGCTACCCCCTCCCACCCACCCTTGTATGTATGCCTACCCCCTCCCACCCACCCTTGTATGCATGCCTACCCCCTCCCACCCTTGTATGTATGCCTACCCCCTCCCACCCACTCTTGTATGCATGCCTACCCCCTCCCATCCTCACTTGTATGTATGGCACTCCCCTCCCAAACTTTTGTGTATAAGGCGCACGGTGTGTTGCCGGTGACGAAGTACTCAAAAAACAAGTCATTGATTGATGAAAAAATTACAACATTTACTCAATATTTTAGAGACATTATGAAAAAGGGGAAAAATTATGGGCAAAGGGGGATGGTAAACTTCGAGATTGGTTTGGGTTGGGAGAAGGGGAGGTGTGCAGTAAGCTTGAAGGTAGATCAGGAATACTGCAGGTAGAAACATGTGGAGGTGAATGGGAAGGGAAAGATAAACTGGGAAGTGATGTTGGAGGTGATGGTGGAGACACGTGTACAGTTCTCCTTCGATGCCTTTGTGTCCGGTGGCTGCGATCTCTGCAGCTTCTTGACTGTGGCCTGTTGCTGGGTGTCGACGCTGGACTCGCCATCTGGTGGGTTTGTTGGCCCGGCGTTGTGGTGGTGGACGTCCTCGGCCTACCAGGACCCAGTATCTGCGTGATTGTGGACGGCCTGGTTGAAGTCCTCGCAGGATCTGTACCCGGTGTCTGTTGGCTGAAGTGGCCCGGCATGGTGCTGGTGGACATAGTCACAGGAGCAGGGATCGGCGGCGCAGTATATTGGCGTCCCTCTGTACCCGGCATCGTGTATTGTTGTTGGGCGGCTGCGGACAAAGTTGGGGCCGCACAATGATATGCAGCAGAACTCGGTATACTGAGACTTGAAAGCGGTGGGAGTGTTGGAAAAGCAGCCGCTGGTGGTGGCTGCATGAACCGAGTCTGCTGCATAGCACTGACATATGCGGCATTGCAGGCCTGCATCACAGCAAGCTGGAGTTCCGGCGTTAGGTTTTCCGACATGCCCTTCTCTATGGCACTAAAAAAATGTCTTGCCGGTCTCTGGAGCTCAGCGGCCATTGCGTCAAGGCGTTGGTTGACATTGGACAAACCATTAGACACTGTGTCACCCAGCGTCTTATAGCAATTCTGGAACACTGTGCTCAAATGTAAAAACTCAGGCATGAGTGGCCTGTCCCAAACCCGCTGCCGCTGGCGTGAAGAGGCCAAAAAAGGTGCAACAGAGGTTTGGGACAGGGGAAGACCGGATGTACCGGCTACCGGTTCTCCAGAGTGTGTTGCAGGCATACTTACCGCAAGACTGTCGGATGGCTGGGATGGGTCAGATGGCGTGCCATGAGGGACCGCTCCAGATTGTACGGTGCTGCTATGTGTTCTGTGAAATTAGGAAAAAGGCAAAATTAGTATTCAAAAAATTATATTTGTACATTTGCAAAATACTGCTGAAAATAAATATTCAGGTAACAGCACAATGTTAAAAAAAATATAAATACTAACACTCGACGTGCAAGGACAGGTCTCAGAAAGCTGAGGAGCCGATGGTACTTGTACTTCCTTGTCCTTGCACCAGCACCGCTTCTAACCTGCCCTTCCTGCCTCAGGTCCCGATTAAAGCGGTCCTTCATGGAACGCCATCTAGTTTTGACTTTCTTCACTGTCAAAGTAAAAAATAATTTTTAAATAATTTACTTTGGACCTGGATTCATCACATCAAACACGCTTCTGTGTCCCCTGACTACATACATACAAGGGTGGGATGGGGTAGGCATACATACAAGGGTGGTAAGGGGTAGGCATACATACAAAGGTGGGTGGGAGGGGGTAGGCATGCATACATCCAAGGGTGGTAGGGGGTAGCCATGCATACATACAAGGGTGGGTGGGAGGGGGTAGGCATACATACAAGGGTGGGATGGGGTAGGCATGCATACATACAAGGGTGGTAAGGGGTAGGCATACATACAAGGGTGGGTGGGAGGGGGTAGGCATGCATACAAGGGTGGGATGGGGCCTACTGTTTCACTGCAGCGTTGTTGCAATACTTACAAAAGTCCTTTTGACCCCTAGCTGAGGCATTGTCCCATCCATCCCATAGCGATTTGGCCACCTCGTTCCACAGCCGCCGGGTTGCCACTGCGTCGGAATGCAGGGGATCACGGGTGTCCCACAGTGGAACGCGCTCCTGGACAGATGTGATGAGGAGGTCGTTGTTGATGTCCTCCTCCTCGTCCCGTTGTGGAACCTAGAATTGAAAGAAATACATTTATGTTTGAAAGATAACAGTATAAAAAAGAAATTAAATACTTACACGCCGTGTTGCCACCGCTGCTTGGCCCCGAGTTGCCTGCTCCTGTGGCTCATCAACACTTGAAGAGCTCTGTGAACCAAATAAAACAATTGGACACGTGTACAAGTGACAGTGAATTATCAAAGAACAATAGATAATATACTCACTTCACTGGGCTGTCCACTCTGTGAATTTTCATGGCTTGAAGGCATGGTCCTCCTTTGTTCCTGTGGTGTTAATTCTGCAGGATGAAATGAAAAAAAACAATTACACACTGCTAGGCTAAACCAAAAATCCAAACATCCATTAGCTCATATACTTACATTGTCCACAGGTGTTCTGTCCTCTCACAAAGGTCTTCTGTCCTCTCCATAGTCTGTTGAATAGTAAAGTGGAGCAATGCCAACCCCCAATATTTATTTATATAGGTGTGGGAGGTGTTCAGAAGATGTCTAGACAGTCTGGAGACTAGTTACATCAAAAAGCGCATGCGCACGGTAACGCTGTCGTGCGCATAGCAGTGCGCCGATATGCGCCCCCCATAGACTTCAATGCGTTTTATCGGCGCATTACGTGCGCAGATGTACGAATGCGCCTTTTTTGAAAATTGTTGACGCGAAAAAAATGCAACATGTTGCGTTTGGATTGTGACATCGCACACGCCCAAACGACACGTGAGTCCAAAAACGCAAAACAACGCATACAAGCGCATGACCATGCGCCCCCATTATAAAGATAGGGGCGCATGGCGCATGCGCTTATTTGCGCTTTATACGCTGCGCACGAAGACGCTAATGTGAAAGCAGCCTATCATGTTGTGACAATTCCGGTGAAACAACTCCTTTAATGATTTTGTATCCGAACCAAAAGTTGATTGAAAGGGAATATCAAATCTAAAGGAAGGAATTGTACATCATAAATGAAAGGAATATAAGCTGTTTTTAGAATTACCTTTGTAAACTGGTTCTGTAATGCTGTAGATAAGCAACCGATGAAACCTGAAAGAAGAAAAACAAATTAGATTTTACTCGCCCAGGTGCGGTCCAGGGTCCGGTCCGATGGGTGTCGCGGTCCGTTCTTCCTCCCATCTTCTATCGAAGACGTCCTCTTCTTTGCTTCCCGTCGCGGCTTCGGCGCAGGCGCACTGCTCTGCCCTGTTAGGTGCAGAGTAGAGTACTACAGTGCACAGGCGCCAGGAAAGGTTAGAGAGGTCCGGCGCCTGCGCACTGCAGTATTTTACTCTGCCCTCAACAGGGCAGATCAGTGCGCCTGCGCAGGAGCCGCGATGGGAAGCAAAGAAGAGGACGTCTTCGCTATACAGCTTACAGTCGAAAAATAGGTGACAGATTCCCTTTAAAGGCCCCCTTCACGTACGTGTTTACAGTATATTTTCATCCTTTTTCCCACATGCCGGAAACACATATCCATACTTACCTATTAAAACCTAAAATGATCTGTGTTTTTACACACATCGTGTGTCATTGTGAACCACTCGGAGACATGTCTGGTTTTTTTCGACAACACTGATGACAAGGACCAATACAAGTTAATGGGTCCGTGTAAATATTTTCAGCACATGAATGACATTTGTTACATGCATGTGCCGTTCATGTGACATGTACCGTAATAGAATGCATTCAAGAAATAACTGATTTTTATGTGTTTAAAGATGTGCAAAGATAATAGATATCCGGCAGATATATAATTTCACAATCCCACAACACATTAAATTGCACCCTTTAGTGCCTTTCATGTGGAGCTGATTGTACAGCTTCTATTAACCTAATAAATAAAATGACATGGGACTCACCCATTTTTTTTGTAACCAGCAAAGGTAAAGCAGACAGCTATGGGTTAATATTATCAAGCTGGGAAGGTCCATATTTATTGGACCTTCCTCAGCCTAAAAATACCAGCCCACGGTCCCAGAAGTTGCAAATCACATGAGAAACTCCAATACTAGCGCTTTGCCTTGGCTCTTCCCGATGTCCTGGTTCTTTGGCAATTGGGTACTGGTGCTTGGAGTTGGTGTCAGCTGTGAAGTGTCCAAAAACAGGTGACATCAAGCTCTGGTGCTAGTAATGGAGCGATGACACCCCCATTACTAACCCAGAAATAAAAAGGAAAAACACACAACAAAATTTTTTTATTGATATTTCCCTGCTTCCACCTTTTATTAAAAAAAAAAAAAATTCCACTCAGGTCTGATGTAGTCCACTGAATCCGACATAGTCCACAAATGGAAACCTGAAATCAACAGACACATTCATCACTTTATAAAAAAAAATATATAACTTCCAACACAGGTCAGACGTAGTCCAGCAAACCTGATATACAATAACTATGGAGCCTTATTCTGACGCTCCATAGTCTTGGCGAACAGCCACTTCCGGGTCACACTGCACTGTGTGAGACCTGACGACACTGAGCAGTGACATCGGTAGCGTTACAGCTCTTTAGATGTTCCAGGTCATGCAAACCTGTAAGGAGTGAGTGCAAGCCCAGCCTCCTGTGACGTCACCTTTGAGACCCCTCTCAAACGTCACAGAAAGTACAGTAAAAAAAAAAATTTACAAATTAGTTAGCAGATTAAGGAAAATTCATGCGAACAACTCCGTGTACCTGCAAGAGAAATTGGCGTGCTGCGAATCTGAAATGCACCGCGGGTGAGTTTACATTGAGTAAATAAAATCCCAATGGGCCGGAGATTTCTATAAATCCCATCCACTGTGCTGGAACTGTAAGACACACGGTAAAAAATGCACCAAAAGTTCATTGTTGGAACATGGTTTAACACTTTATAGAGAGTTGAGGAGCTGAATGATACACAGGCAGAGAAAGACAAATACAGCAGCTTTTTTTAGCAAATGATTGACTTTAAAGTTTTTTTTATTATTTTAAGGAAATTAACATCTTTCTCTATTAGGTTTCATTTAGAAGGACAAAATGCCATTCACATTTTAATGTCCATATTTGTATTTCAGCCATAATACCCAGATGCATGTGCTTCATGTGAATTGATTGAATTTAGCTCCGCATAGAATCCTATGGTGATGGAAGTTAATGGGTGGTCTTATTGTAAATGCTTAAAGGGGTATCTGGAACTTTGCAAAAAACAAAAAAATTACCTAAGCACTAACAGGCAGGTAATTGCAACTTACTTGTCTGTTGTTTTAAGGTGCCATTCTTTCAGAAGCCTCTGCTGACATCACATCTATAAACCGGAGGCTTCTTTTCCACTCCACTCCGCTCTGTCGATGGAGCTGGATTTCCGGCGTCATTCTGATTGACAGCTGGATCCCCCGATGCCTAACTGGGGAAGCTGGCTGTCAACAAGAATGATATTGGAAGTCACGCCTCATCGCGTCAATAGAGACTGACAGTCTGTGACCATTCAGTGGAAGAACTGCGCTGGACACAGCAAGCAGGTAAGTTGCAATTACCTGCCTGTTGGTGCTTAGGAACATATTTTGTTTTTTAATGTCCCGGATATCCCCCTTAAATGTGAATGATGCACACCAGAAAGGATGGTGTGATCCATGGTGTGTAGCTGCTACTAAATATAGGTTTCTAATTTTGCTAGGTTAGACTAAAGGGTATGCCACACTAAACAGCGTCGCTAACGAGATCGCTAAAATACGGCACTATTTAGCGATCTCGTTCGTGACGCTAACGTGTGTGGCATGTAGCAACGACGTGGCCCCTGCTGTGATCTCGCTGATCGTTCACTAGAGTTCTGGACCGTATTTAGATCGTTGGCGTCCCGCTGGTGAGCCTATATCGCTGTGTCTGGCACCTTTTGTGAGCGATGTGCGCTGTTTTTTACATCGCAATGACAGTTAAAGTCGTTAATGAGATCGCTAACCGCTTTCGAGTCGTTAACGAGATCACTAAGTGTGGCAGCTACTAGAGACATTAAAACGATCACAAAAACGATCTCATTAGCTTGCGTCGTTATTGAGATCGCTAACGAGATCACTAAGTGTGGCAGTACCTTAAGTTCACACTGGTTTTTTTTTTCATTTTTTTATGCTAATTTTCTGCTGGGTTTTTACAGTACCAGCAAAGCCTGTGATATTTCAGAAATCTCATGCACTCACATTATTTTTTTTTTGTCATCAGTATTTTGTGCTTTGCATGTTTTTTTTGGACATTGAGCGTGTCACTTCTTTCAGCATTTTTGCAGCAATTTTCTCCCATTGACTTGAATGGGTGGTGAAAATACGTTCTTAAAATGCACCAAAAACTTAGGTATCTTATTTTGCAGCCGTTTTTGTGCCAAAACCTAATTCTATGGAATAGAACTTTTTGTTCAACACTAAACCTTATCAGAATGCACAAGAGACAAATCTAAAACCACAGCAAAAAACGCACAAAAAAACGCCACGGGAAACATGCTTTTTTTTAAATCGGAAAAAATGCCTAATGTGAAGTTACCCTTAGAGTGGTCTTACATTAAATATCTAATACATTATTTCATTTTTTAACTTTTCAAAGCAAATTTGCTTGTTTTTTCAGTGATTTTTTTTTTTTTTTGTTGTCTAGTGGTTTGACATTTTTTTGCACCAAGTTTTTAAAAATATTACAAGGGGTGGATTTATTTTGCCCAACAGAAAAAAATGTTATTTTCTTCTGTACTTTAAAATGTTGCATATTCGTTTTCAAAATGTAGCAAAATAAAAATCCACCAGGAATGTTATTGCAGCCAGGGATTAGAGTGAGATGCACCAAAAAAATGCAAAATTGTAGAAAGTTGCATCTCTTAAATCTGTGTAAAACATCTGGATAAGCAAAATTCTAGAGGGAAGTTAAAAAAAGACTTAAAAGACTAAGCCAACTTTAAAAAAGGTGAAAAATTATAAAGAATAAGGCTATGTGCGAACGTTGCGGATTTGCTTGCAGAAATTTCTGCGCGGTTTCTGCATCTCTTGGCAGAAAAATGCAGTGGAAATTACGCGCGTTTTTGGTGCGGATTTACATGCGGATTTGTATGAGGATTTGGAAGCTAAATAAAGATTTATCATTTAACCCCTTCCTGACCTGTGTCACAGCGTATGTGTCATGAAAGGATCGCGTTCCTGCGGGTCGGGTGACAGGGGTCACTGAAAGGTCACCCGACCCGCAGGCACAAGACCCTTTGTGCTTCACCACAGGGGGTTGGCTTAACCCCCACGTGGCTACGATCGCCCTGATTGGCTGTTAAAAGTGAAACAGTGCTCCCTTTATTCCGAGCCCCGACGTGTGCCCAAACAGTGGTTTACCCCCACATATGGGGTATCAGCGTACTCAGGAAAAATTGCACAACAACTTTGGGGGTCTAATTTCTCCTATTACCCTTGGGAAAAATAAATTGGGGACTAAAAAAATTATTTTGTGGAAAAAAAAATGATTTTTTATTTTCACAGCTCTGCGTTATAAACTTCTGTGAAGAACTTGGAGATTCAAAGTGCTCACCACACATCTAGAGGAGTTCCTTGGGGGATCTAGTTTCCAAAATGGAGTCACTTGGGGGGTTTCTACTGTTTAGGCACATCATGGGCTCTGCAAACCTAACATGACGCCCGCAAACCATTCCATCAAAGTCAGCATTTCAAAACGTCACTACTTCCCTTCCGAGCCCCAACGTGTGCCCGAACAGTGGTTCCCCCCTACATATGGGGTACCAGCGTACTCAGGACAAACTGGACAACAACTTTTGGGGTCCAATTTCTCCTGTAACCATTGTGAAAATAAAAAATAGGGGGCTAAAAAATGATTTTTTGAGAAAAAAAAATGATATTTTATTTTCAGGGCTCTGCGTTATAAACTTCTGTATAGCAACTGGGGGTTCAAAGTGCTCACTGTGCATCTAGATAAGTTCCTTAGGGGGTCTTGTTTCCAAAATGGGGTCATTTGTGGGGGAGCTCCAAAGTTTAGGCACACAGGGGCTCTCCAAACACGACATGGTGTCCGCTAACGATTGGAGCTAATTTTCCATTAAAGTCAAATGGCGCTCCTTCCCTTCTGAGCCCTGCCGTGCGCCCAAACAGTGGTTCCCCCCCACATATGGGGCACCAGCGTACTCAGGAAAAACTGGACAACAACTTTTGGCATCCAGTTTATCCTGTTACCCTTGGGAAAATAAAAAATAGCGGACTAAAAAATGATTTTTGAGAAACAAAAATGATTTTTTTTATTTTCACTGCTCTGCGTTTATAAACTTCTGTGAAGCACTTGGGGGTTCAAAGTGCTCACTACACATCTAGATAAGCTCCTTGGGGGGGTCTAGTTTCCAAAATGGGGTCACTTGTGGGGGGTTTCTACTGTTAAGGCACATCAGCGGCTCTGCAAACGCAACATGACGCCCGCAGAACATTCCATCAAGTCTGCATTCCAAAATGGCGCTCCTTCCCTTCTGAGCTCTCCCATGCGCCAAAACAGTGGTTCCCCCCACATATGGGTATTGGTGTACTGAGGACAAATTGCACAACAACTTTTGTGGTCCAATTTCTCATGTTATCCTTGTGAAAATAAAAAATAGCGGGCTAAAAAATCATTTTTGAGGAAAAAAATAATTTTTTTATTTTCACTTCTCTGCGTTATAAACTTCTGTGAAGCACCTGGGGTTCAAAGTACTCACTATGCATCTAGATAAGTTCCTTGGGGGTCTAGTTTCCAAAATGGTGTCACTTGTGGGGGAGCTCCAATGTTTAGGCACACAGAGACTCATCAAATGCGTTATGGCAACCGCTAAATATTCCAGCATATTTTCCATTCAAAAAGTCAAATGGCGCTCCTTTCCTTCTGAGCCCTGCCGTGCGCCCAAACAGTGGTTTATGACCACATATGAGGTATCTGTGTACTCAGGAGAAATTGCCCAACAAATTTTAGGATCCATTTTATCCTGTTGCCCATGCAAAAATGAAAAAATTGATGCTAAAATAAAATTTTTGTTGGAAAATTAAAATGTCCATTTTTTCCTTCCAAGTTGCTTTAGTTCCTGTGAAGCACCTGAAGGGTTAATAATCTTCTTGAATGTAGTTTTGAGTAGCTTGAGGGGTGCAGTTTTTATAATGATTTCACTTTTGAGTATTTTCTACCATATAGACCCCTCAAAGTGACTTCAAATGTGAGGTGGTCCCTAAAAAAAAATGGTTTTGTAAATTTTGCTGTAAAAATGAGAATTCGCTGGTCAATTTTTAACCCTTATAACTTCCTAACAAAAAATTTTTTTTCCAAAATTGTGCTGATGTAAAATAAACATGTGGGATATGTTATTTATTAACTATTTTGTGTCACATAACTATCTGGTTTAAAAGAATAAAAATTAAAAATTTGAAAATTGCAAAATTTTCGCCAAATTTCCATTTTTTTCACAAACGCAAAAATTATCGAACTAAATTTACCACTAACATGAAGCCCAATATGCCACAAAAAACAATCTCAGAATCGCTAGGATCCGTTGAAGCGTTCCTGAGTTATTACCTCATAAAGGGACACTGGTCAGAATTGCAAAAAATGGCAAGGTCATGAAGGGGTTAAAAAAATGTCATTTCCTTGTCCAACCTCCATAGGATAGGACTCCATTGTTGATGTGCTTCAACCAAGATGGATGCCGTTCTATATTCTCCACTCACACACTCTTCCTCCTTCTGACATCATTTCCTCTGAAAAATCTGCAGCGGTTTCCACAGCAAATCCGCAGTAAATCCGCAAACCTTTTAATACCTGCATTTTTGCTGCAGATTTGACTGACTCAATGGAAGTCAATGGGTGAAAAGCGCTGCAGATCCGCAAAAAGAATTGACATGCTGCGGAAAATACACCGCTGCAAATTAGGATGGAGATTTTTGAATCGTGTGCACGACACATCAGGATTGTCATTGATTAACCTTGCTTTAGTAATCTATTCCGGTTTTGGAGCATTTCCACGTGGAATAAAAAACGCTGCGGAAACACAATAAATCCACATCGTGTGCACATAGCTTAATATGCAAATACGAAAGAACACTAAAAAGAACAAATTATTCCAGAAAAGTGGAGAAACAACAATGATAAATCGGGGCTCCAGAGTAAAATATATATATATCTTTGTACCAATAATCCTCCCCACATATTATATGTTACTTTTAATAAATACATAAAATGTGTACAGACCCTTTACTTTAACAAAAAAAAATATATATAAATATTAAAAGGATCAGCTATAACATTTGAAAACAAACACTTGGCAGAAATGCAAAAATTAATACCGATGATGAAATCTGTCACCTGACATTCCTGTTTTGCAGGAAACCGTTACAAATGAAGAAGGCTGATTGTCATAATTGGCAATATCGTTAAGGTGCAAATTTGTGACCACAGAATAAGATAAAGTGGTTGACAATCTCTTTTTGCTGAAAAGCTTTCTTGAGGTTAAAGTTTGGCTCCACTATGCTTACGTTGGTGACCTTATCTGAGGATAGGTCATCAGTATCTGATCAGTGGGAGTCAGACATCCGGCATCCCTACGTTCAGCTGTTATCCGTGCTGATGTCGAGAAAATAGGAGTGGGCCACTATGCAGTTGTATGGCTTTGTGCCCACGTTGCGTTTTTGAAGCGTTTCCGCAGCGGTCTTGCAGCTGGGAAACGCTTAAAAAATGCTTACAAAACGCATCAGATTCATTTTGAATAGATTCCGAAGTTGCTGTACCCATGCTGCGTATTTTTCCACAGCAGAATCGCATTGCAGAAAAATATGCAGCATGTTCATTAATTTTACAGAATTGCGGTGATTCCACCGCCATAGACTGGCATATGAAAAACGCTTGAAAAACGTAACAAAATCCGCAGGCGTTTTTCCGGGCAAGAGGGTGCAGAGTTGCTGAGAAAAAATCTTCTTCAATTCTGCAACGTGGGCACATAGCCTAAGAGCTGTACTCTCCAGTTCTGTAACTACTAACATCCAGTTTACAATGATAGATATCAGCTATATACAGATCTGATAACAAAAGGATCCACCAATCATACAAGTAATTGTCACAGCTAACTGCTCCGTTCCCTCTAAAATGACTTTCACATATGCTCATTAGATGCTTTAATAAAAGAGATAGGGTCAGAATCTGTTAATTGAGCTAATGTACATGTGGTTTTTATGAAACAGGAAATGTATATTAAAATATATATTACTACAAAAGCCTGATTTTTATGACACATTACATTTAATCCCTGTACTATGACTGTATTTTTTGTGCTTGTTCTGTTACATCACTGCATTCTTTATTTCTGTACTGTAACATTATTGCTTTCTTTATCCATTGTAGAAGTTCTCTCTCTCTCTTAGGCATTGGGTAGCGTTCACACAGGCAATGCTGTTTTGGTCCAAACAGGTGCAGATTTTTATTGCTTTCCACAGGTTACACAGCACTATAACAAATTAATAAACATAAATCCCTAGCCTTGTCCAGGCGCTAACTAAACAGAACTTACCCTGTCTACTCATACACAGCTGAGCTAGCCCCAGCTAGGTCAAATAAAACCGCTATTGTCCATAGCAGCTAGAAATGCTTGCGGTTCTCTGCACTTGGCTTGTGCACACTTTTCTCGGTTCCAAGACACCTACAGTCTGGTACACACACTTGCTTCTGCAAGAACCCTGTTACTGCCTCTTTAACTATAGTATCAACAGAAAACTATTGTCAATGAAGACTTTTCTTTAGGTTCCAAAATAAAAAGTAATCTCTGGGCGCCAGGTCTGGACTATAGGGTGGATGTTTAAACTCCATGAAGCTGTATTCTGTTACAGCTTGTGATTTGCGAGACTTGTGATCTGACACTTTGTTCTTAAATTTGGGGGCTGCCTAAAACACAGTAGTGGGGGGTCTGGAAAAATGGATTGTAAGGATTGTAATCGGGCATCTTTTTGTAGTAAAGGTTGTAATTTCCGTTGTAATTTTCTGGAGGTGCTAAGGGGAGCTGCACAGAAATTATAACCTTTACTACAAAAAGATGCCCGATTACGATCCATATTTCCAGACCCCCCCACTACTGTGTTTTAGGCAGCCCCCAAATCTAAGAAGCATCATTGTCAGAAGCTCCCTGTCCTCTCCATCAGCTGCAGGAACCTTTCCTTGCAACAAGAAAAAATGTAAAACCTGTCTATTTATAATGACCACGGACAAGTTAAAGATCCCCAACTCACATCAGGACTACAAGATCCCAGGTACTTTCAGCTGCATCACATCTAATGTGGTGTACCTAATTATTTGTATTAAATGTCCAACTGGGGGTTTGTATGTGGGGGAGACCTGGCAAAAATGGAGAACAAGGATGAATTCTCATCGCCACACAATAAGAGAAAATAGAATGGATCTACCTGTGGCCAAACATTTTTGTATCCCCGGGCATAGCATGATAAACATTAAATTACTTGTTTTAAAAGGTAACTTCAAATCTCAGAGAGACAGAAGAGCCTGTGAGTATAAACTCATGACAGCCTTTGACACACTCAGTGCAGGAATGAATGTGTCGCATGGATTTGTCTTTTTACATCAATTAAGGAATTTGCTCTTCAGACCTTCTGGGGGCATCACAACACAGAACCAGACCCCAATCAGAGGACAATAAAACTTTCACACTCCTCCTCTATGAACTGTTCCAATATTTATGTTCATCTCTCTCCCATAATGACCGTTCTGCTTCATGTCATTTGTCTTACCTATTGCATTGTTTCTGTTCTGTGTTGTGTACAAATGTGATTCTTCAGATTTTGTATTAGTCTTTGCCTGATGAAGAGACCTCAGTAGTCTCGAAAGCTTGCAGTTTTTTACCATCTTTTCAGTTAGCCATTAAACGGTATCAACCACTGAGGACTCTCAAGTCTAAATATTTTTGTTGCATCTGTAGACATGTCTCAACATGCACAAAAGCTCAGCTCTTGAACACTGACAGAACATACTGGGGTAGATAATTTATTGAACACCCCTCATATAGCAATTCAAACAGCCTTTTCAGAGAGCAGAAAGGTAGAGAACTGGAATTGTAGTGTCACTTATTGGAGGTAGCAATCCTAAAAGGCAATATCGACTTTGAAAAGTGCCTTGCCACATGACTTAAGAATCCAAACCAGAAATTCCATTTGCTGACACATGTTTTGGGTGTGTTTGCCCCCCTAAGATTTCCAGTCCTCTTCCTCACTGAAGAGGGTATTTGCAAATTTTAAGAGTAACTGTTGTTTGAATTTTTAATTTGTAATTCAATAGTACATTTTTAAAAAAAAACTTAGTTGTAATATATCTTTTGAGGGAAATCTGCACCTTTCTTTGCCAGGACTGATCATTCATTCTCAAAATTCTCAGAGGATAAAATCTGTGTTCACTGAAGACAGATTATTACATTGCTGAGATAGGAGATGGCAGTTGTTACTGATAAGATTCCATTTAGATGAGAGAGGGAGGAGGGAGAAGCTCAGCCTCTAGCTATTTCCCCCTTTGGCCTGGCCAGAATATTTACATGAAGCAAAATGAACATAAACCCTGCCATAACTAAATACGTAAAAAAAAAGTGCATTTAAATAACATAGGGTTCTTAGAAATGCTGTTTTTAATATCAAAAATAGCATAAAAACCATCCCAACATCTTCAAGTTGACCCCGTTTGGGATTGTCTTACATTGTCTAATATTAAAATATATTTTCAATAGTAACTGCCATCTCCTATTCTCATGAATATAATAATCTGTCTTCACTAAATACAGATTTTAAGCATGAATTGAGTATTTGACAATTAATTATCAGTCCTTGCAGATAAAGAAGCAAGTTCTTCTGATAAGATACATTTCAAAGTTGCATATTTTCATCTGTACTATTGATCTAAGAGATAAAAATTAAATTAAAAAAATGGTTACTCTTAAAATTCCCAGAAGAACATTGCATGACCTATAAGTTTCCTTATGATTTGTCACTCTCCACAAGGAGCAACCTTACATCTTAGATTCCACTGACACACGCCCCCTGTCATGCTGGAATACTGAGGGTTACTGCAGAGTAATACAAACTCCACTAGATAGCAGCAGAGTAGAGAATGAGCTGAATATCCTGCAATGAAGCAGACCAGCAGTACTAAAGCAAAGCAACCACTAGGTGGCAGTGGAATAGTTAGAGAGCTTAGTCGATACCAGAAAATATCGCAGTACAAAGGGGAAATCCAAAACACAGAGTCAGAAGAGAGCAAAAGGTCAGTGCCGGTCAATAGCTGAGCTAACAGATGGGAGAGACAGGATCAGGTCAGGGATGAGCTAAAGTGAAATACCGGGGAATTCAAACACACAGGGAAATAAGGAGCAGGATCGGGTAGAAGGAAGGTCAACAGACACGGGTAGGGTCAGATGAACACAGCAGGACAGATCAGGAACTCACCAGAGCCAGCTAAACACACAGAAAGTAATCACTATAGCTGGCACTGCATACAGGTTGTAACACAGAGATATAGCAGACCGGATACAGTAAGGAGGCAGGGAAAATTAACCCCTGAAAAGACCAGACCGGGAAAGGAGAGACAAGACAAAAACCCAGCCTGGATCATGATACTGAGGAAGCAAAAACTGTGAAGTAAGGTTTTTCCTTAGTATTTCTACCCTCTGTTCCAATATTTATTATTGTTATTTAACTTAATAGTTCACAATGACTATTATCATTGGAATTTAGAGAATATATGCACTTGCACTTTATTTATATACTACAACATGCGATAAACTTGGGATGTTTTTTGAGGCAAATAATTGCATCTTTACCATTAGTATGTACGTATATTTCATTACCAGTACTATATTTATATACTTATCTTCACTAATATACATAAGCATGGTATAATGTATTACTTTATCATCCCTAACATCTGATTTTGCCGTATTTCTACAATTAATCAGTTATATACTATTTATACTGACACCACTGTGCTTTGCCATTTCATGAGGTACTGTTGCTTATTAGGGTTGATCGATTAGGTTTGGATAAGAGCTTATCCGAATAGCTAGAGCGCTTACCGAATAACTGCATCGGGAACCCGGATACCTGGAGTGCTCCCGATAATCAGCTGCTTGGTGCTGCAACTGCATGTGGCATGTGTAGCAGCTGTGTGAGTCACAACACACAACACATGCATGGAGAGCCTGTTTGTTGTGACTGTCACACAGCCGCGACACATGTGTGTCGACCCGCCACCACAATTGTGGGTTACCAGGGCAATGGGGTACTCAGAGCCGAGCCCGTAGAAGTCTATGGGATTGTCACAGGTAGCTGTGGCTCGGTCTGTGGCCCTGGCGGTCTGGCGTATGTTGGGGGAATATTTACAGGGGATAGATTTATATACAGTTTGTGACGCCACCTGTAGTATTCTGGTAATTTGTACCAGCGCTGCTATAGATCTCTGAGGGGATGGTGAGGCAGCTAGATGTCGGGTCCCCTACAGGTGGGACTCTTCCCTCAGGTCGGTAGTTAGGTAGGGATTGTGCAGGCATGCAATAAATAACTCAGTCTCACACGGTCAGCGTCTTTCCATACCTTTACTTGTAAGATGTTAAGGCAGGTCCCAGGGAGGCTGATGGGGTTGATGGAGGATGAGCTTTGAGGCAACAGCTAAGCAAGTTAGGGGCCTCCTTTACTGTCCAATAACGATGAGTACAACCAGCTTGCAGCGTAGTTCCCTCTTTAATTTCAGCTATTCCAGAGCTGTTCTGCCCAGTCAGATTTGTGGTGAAGTCTTCCAATTGATGAAACTAGGTTCTTGCTTTTGTCTGCGCTTGACTCAAAGTCCCTATTCCACCTGACTCCAGTTACGTACTGACTATATGGGGCTGTTTGCCGCGACTTAGGGTCCGGTAAATCCCTGGTTTTCTTACCACTATGCCTGTAGCTAATAGTGATCCTTCGGTCCCCAGTGACCGGTAGCAATGTGCAGGACTTTTCCAAGCCAAAAGCACTTTTCCAATAATCTTCCTTCCACTTTGCCCTTCGATTTGCTCGACTCTTAATAGATAGCTCAGTCTTTCTTCCAGTGGGGCACAGCTCTGACTAGGCTAAGGTGAATTAGACCACCTGTACCAGCCTCCACTTTCTGAACTGCTGACAGGCTCAAGCTGGACACGTCTACTCTGTCCAAGGACAGGAAACTGACTGACTAAAATCACTCCCTTCCACACCCCTGCTGGGTGTGTCAGAAGTGTACATGATGTATGAAGAGCCCTTAACTGTTACCTCTCCACTCATCCTCCTGGTATTGTGTACCAGGGCTACACACATGCAGCTGCGGAGCCGAACAGCTGATCATCGGGAGCGCTCCAGGTATCCGGGTTCCCGATGCAGCTATTCAGTAAGCACTATATCTATTCGGATAAGAACTTGGTCAAAGCTATTTAATCAACCCTACTTACTATCATCTTTTTCTGCTGACTTTATTGAACTAATTTTTTTAATAAAATTGTGATTTTATTGATTGGAGTTGTATTGCACTTTTCTGGTCCATTGTTTTCCCATTGAGATCATGGTTTAATTTCTCTTAGATTCCATGTATAGTGATACACTGTTATAAACCATTATCCCCACAGTATGTGCACCATCCATTCACCGTGATGTTACTATGACGATTTTTCCACAGCATTCACATCTGTGTGACTGGATATAACTGGGGACTGTACTCAGTACTGTAAGTCCATTAGAAACTGAATTGAGAGGCAGTGAACATGTGTGACCACGGCACTCCCTTTAATCAGTCTGGATCACAATGTGAAGAAATGGCGTTTTAGCAATGATTTGTGGCATAAATCCCTTTAAGGTCTCCTTCACATGTCCATTTTTCCAGTACGTGTGGTATGTGGTTTTTTTTTTTTCACGGATCCCACACATACCCATTATGACCTATGGTGCTGTGTACATTTCCTTGTTTTTACTGTGTACAAGGGCCTGTTAAAAACTTGCACAGCACACAGATGCCATCCGTATTCAACATTGTAAAGTATAGAAGAAGCTTTGCAATTTCTTT
>JARQOD010000002.1:262388994-262604033 GCA_033576555.1 Oophaga sylvatica
GGTTTTGTTAGATGTTGACTTTCAGGGTTTGTTAAATAAATTGCATTTATTTGTTGGGTTTGTGAGGGAGGAAGAGGAAACAGTGAATGATAACCAGTTACTGGTATCATTGTTGTTGAGGTATTAATTTTGGGGGGTGTGATGGTAACTTCGGATGTGTTAGTGCTGTGGAATCATTGGGACAGGACTGCCACTAGCAAATTTGAGGGCCCCATACTGCAAAATGTATGGGCCCCCCTTGAGACTCCGCCCAGGCTCCCCCCCAGTTCCGCACCACCCTAGCTCCCTCCACCCATAAACCATCCAAATTCCTCCGCCCTTTCATGGAAAAACTTCACTTCTGCACCATGCCCTCACAAATGACACATTAACACCAATCACTCGATGAATATGCAGCATTTTGCTTGTTAGTATAATACACCCCATAGTCCTCCATATATTATAATGTGCACCACAGTCCTCCATATTGTAAAGTGCACACCCCATAGTCTCCAAATAATATAATGTATCCATGGTCCTCCATATAGTATATACACTCTAATAGCCCTCCATATATTAAAATACATCAGTCATTCATATAGTTTAATACACTCCTCATAGTGCTCCATATAGTATAATGCACCGCCATAGTCATCCATGTAGTACAATTCACTTCCCATAGTATAATGCACCCCATAGCTTTCATATGGTATAATGTATTCCCCCATAGTCCTCGATACAGTATAATGCAGCCCAATATAGTATAATGCAGTCACCCTATAGAGCATAATGCAGCCACCCCACAGCATAATGCAGCCACCCCACAGAGTATAATGCAACCACCCCAGAGTATAATGCAACCACCCCAGAGTATAATGCAACCACCCCAGAGTATAATGCAACCACCCCACAGAGTATAATGCAACCACCCCACAGAGTATAATGTAAACCCCATAGAATATAATTGAGCCCCCTTATATAGTATTTAATGTAGCCCCCTCCATAAAATACAATGTAGCCCTCAATAGTATAATGCAGCCCCCATAGAATATAATGTAGTTCCCTCATAAAAGTATAATGAAGCCCCCATACAATATAATCTAGCCCCCATAGAATACAATGTAGCCACCTATACAGTATAATGTAGCCCCTCATAAGTGTATGATGCAATCACCCTCATAGAATATAATAATATAATACAGCCCCTCATAGAATTAATGTATCCCCGAATAGAATTCATACAGCCCGCCTCCCCAAATGAATATAACGTAGCCCCCAATAGTATATAACACAGCCACAAAGTATATAAACAGCCACCCTATAAAATATAATATATCCCAATAGTATATAACACAGCCAACATAGTATATAGCACGGCCCACATAGTACATTGCGCGGCCCACATAGTATACAACAGGACCCACATTTGTATACAGCACGGCCCACATAGTATATTTGCAGGGCCCACATAGTGTACAGCGTGGCCCACATAGTATATAGTAGCAGGGTCCACATTGTACAGCAGAGCCCACATGGTATACGGCAGGGCCCACATAGTATATAGTAGCAGGGCCCACATTGTACAGCAGAGCCCACATGGTATACGGCAGGGCCCACATAGTATATAGTAGCAGGGCCCACATTGTACAGCAGTGCCCACATAGTATACGGCAGGACCAACATAGTATATAGTAGCAGGGCACACATTGTACAGCAGGGCCCACATAGAATATAGTAGCAGGGCCCACATAGAATATAGTAGCAGGCCACGTAGAATATAGTAGCAGGGCCCACATTGTACAGCAGGGCCCACATTGTACAGCAGGGCCCACATTGTATACGACAGGGCCCACATAGTATATAGTAGCAGGGCCCACATTGTACAGTAGGGCCCACATAGTATACGGCAGGGCCCACATAGTATATAGTAGCAGGGCCCACATTGTACAGCGGGCCCACATTGTATACGGCGGGCCACATTTGTATACAGCAGGGCCCACATTTGTATATAGTAGCAGGGCCCACATTGTACAGTAGGGCCCACATAGTATACGGCAGGGCCCACATAGTATATAGTAGCAGGGCCCACATTGTACAGCAGGGCCCACATTGTACAGCAGGGCCCACATTGTACAGCAGGCCCACATAGTATACAGCAGGGCCCACATAGTATACGGCAGGGCCCACATAGTATATAGTAGCAGGGCCCACATTGTACAGCAGGGCCCACATTGTACAGCAGGACCCACATTGTACAGCAGGGCCCACATTGTACGGCAGGGCCCACATAGTATTACGGAGGGCCCATAGTATACGGCAGGGCCCACATAGTATAACGGCAGGGCCCACATTGTACAGCAGGGCCCACATAGTATACGGCAGGGCCCACATTGTACAGCAGAGCCCACATAGTATACGGCAGGGCCCACATTGTACAGCAGGGCCCACATTTGTAACAGCAGGGCCCACATTGTCCAGCCTTCATCTCTCCTCCACCCACCCACAGTTCAGTAAAGCACTGACAGCTTATAAAAAAAAAAAAAAAACACTCCTCACCTCATCCTCGTGCCAGCGCTGCTCCCAGTTCCTGTCTCCTGCTCTGCCCGGCACACAGTGAGCGCGCTGGTCAGGCAGAGCAGGGAATGAGGGAGAGGGAGCGTCAGCTGATGCTCTCTCCTCCATCATCGCTTTGAACTGTACCGGCAGACGCCGGTATAGTTCAAAAGCAGCGGCGGGGGGAGTCGGCTCTGGAGGCAGGCGGGCCCCTGCCTTACAGGGGCCCCCATAGCGGTGCGTGATGTGCCGCTAGGTAGTGGCCCCTTGGGGAGCAGGGAGGAAACCTCAAAATGTTGGGGACTAACACTTGCAGAATGTTACGAGGCTGTCGAGCCGTCCTGGGCCTAGAGCCCATGTGTACACTAAGGGTATCCGGCCCGTCTGAACTAACTTCCCTTAGACCTACCGCTTACCACCCAGCTGCCCCTTCTATTATGTTAACCCTACACTAAACCTATCTCTGACTACAACTAGTGTGTGCTAAGATGCCCCCATCTAGTGGCCATTCCCACACATTTCACTTTCCCTATACTATACATGAAACCATAGCAAACATTATCACATCATATACAATGAGGAACAATCAAACATGGAAACAAAGCAATGGTAATACCCAGAAGGGGTAGCAGTACCATATCATACATGAGGTAGTACATGTAACGTGTAGCAATCCCAGTAAGCAAAAAGGCATAAATATATCAATGAACATTATTAACTTAACCCCTTTACATATGCGATCCAATGTCGTATTCCAGAAAAATCCATGTTTTTCTTATATGTAAATGAGATGTTAAGATCTATGGGCTGAACATTATCTGCATGAGAATCTGCCTCCAGAGATTACTCTAAATGAAAGGAACATTACAGTGTGATATGGGATGGCCACTCTCTGCTCTCCTGATTTCATTGCAGAAACTCTGTGTGATTATAACTGACACTCTGCAGGTTCCTCTCAGCTTCAGATTCCATCACCCACGCAGCCAGGGTTGCAATATTGTTGAAATACAGCAGATAAATAATAAATAATAATAATCTTTATTTATATAGCGCCAACATATTCCGCAGCGCTTTACAGTTTAACAGTTTCAAAACACAAGTCATAAGTAACAATGTTAACAATACAACAATTAAAGCAAAATGAGACGACCCTGCTCGTGAGAGCTTACAATCTACAATGAGGTGGGGGAGATATAAAGTACAGGTGTGTATATACAATGGTGCATTTACAATGATGGTCCAGCCATCTTGAGGGAGTGAGGGATGGATGGAGATAGTGAATGGGCTACACACACACACTTACACATAGAATGACTTTGATTAGTAAATGTGATAGGCCGCTCTGAACAAATGTGTTTTGAGGGAGCGCCTGAAACCATGCAAATTGTGGGTAGTCCTAATTTCTTGAGGTAGAGCATTCCAGAGGATTGGCGCAGCGCGGGAGAAGTCTTGGAGTCGGGAGTGGGAGGTACGGATTAGTGCAGAGGTTAGTCAAAAGTTGTTTGCTGAGCGCAGCAGTCGGTTAGGCCGATAGATAGAAATGAGGGAGGAGATGTAGGGGGGTGCTGCACTGTGGAGAGCTTTGTGGGTGAGAAAAAGTACTTTGAATTGTATCCTATAATGAATGGGCAGCCAGTGTAAGGACTGGCGAAAGCTGTGAGAACTGCAGCAAATGTGTTTAAAGGGTATGCCACACTAAACAAGAACGCTAACGAGATCGCTAAAAAACGTCACTATTTAGCGATCTCGTTAGTGACGTTATTGTGTGTGGCATGTAGCAACGACGTGGCCCCTGCTGTGATCTCGCTGATCGTTCACTAGAGTTCTGGACCGTATTTTGATCGTTGGCGTCCCGCTGGTGAGCGCTATATCGCTGTGTCTGGCACCTTTTGTGAACGATGTGAGCTGTTTTTTACAGCGCAATGACCATCAAAGTCGTTAAGGAGATCGCTAACCGCTTATGCGTCGTTAACGAGATCGTCCACTTTGGCAGCTACTAGCGACATTAACCCCTTAATGTCCACTGACGTGCAGAGTCCGTCATGGCAAGGTGCCAGTTCCAGCACCAGGACGGACTCTGCACGTCATGCCTTTGATCTACCACTGCGTGTAAACACGCAGTGGTAGGTCAGTGCCGACAGCTGTCACAGACAGCTGACAGGCACGGCAAGCGGTGCGGGGACCTTTGCCGTCGGTCCCCGCACTCACAGCGCTGTGATTAGTCAGTCAATCTGACTGACCAAACACAGCAGCGATCGCGCAGGAGAAGCTGAAATTTCAGCTTCCCCAGCGCGATCAGTGCAGGAGCCGGCGCTGCAGTGGCCAGGCTTCCTGCACTGACAGCCAGGAGCGGAGCCCCCACCGCCCCTGGCTGTTAACCCCCTGACTGCTGCGATCGAGCGCGATCGCAGAGCTCAGGGGGGAGGCAGAGGGTCGGGAGCTCCCTCTGCCTCAGATCAGCGTCCCAGCGATGTAATCGCAGGGCCCGATCTCTGCCTTGATGACCCGGGGGTTGTCATGACAACCTCCGGGTCATTTAGCTACGGGAAGCTGCTGTGATCATGTCACAGCAGCTTCCACTATAGTTGCAATGCATTGCAATGCCAGAGCATTGCAATGCATTGTAACTGCAATCAAAAGTAAAAAAAGTGAAAGTCCCATAAAGAGACAAGTTGAAAAAAATCATTTTTTTAAAAAAATTGTAAAAAAAATATTAAAAAATAATTTAAAAAAAATCCCCTAAAAAATACACATTTTTATGTAATAAAAAAAATAAAAAACAAAAAAAATACACATGTTAGGTATCGCCATGTCCGTAAAAATCCCATCTATAAAAGCATAACCCTAGTTAACCCCTTCAGTGAAAGCCGTAAAAAAAAAACACAAAAAAGTAGTAAATTATACTTTTTCCAAGCGGTATCATTATACCGCTTGGAAAAAGTGCAATAACACGCGATCAAAAAGTCAGATATAAATAATCATGGTACCGCTGAAAACGTCATCTTGTCCCGCAAAAAACAAGCCGCTATACAGCATCATCAGCGAAAAAATAAAAAAGTTATAGCTCGCGGAATAAACTGATGCAAAAATAATTATTTTTTCTATAAAATTCTTTATTGTGTAAAAAACGCCAAAACATAAAAAAATATATATAAATGAGGAATCGCCGTAACCGTAGTGACCCGAAGAATAAAGCTGGTTTATCAATTTTACCACACGCGGAACGGGGGAAAATTTTTTTAAAAAAAAACAATTCCTGAATTGCTGGTTTTTGTTCATTCTGCTTCCACAAAAATCGGAATAGGAAGCGATCAAAAAACGTTATGTGCCCGAATATGGTACCAATAAAAACGTCAGCTCGTCCCGCAAAAAATAAGCCCACAGATAACTCTGTCGGCCGAAATATGGAAAAATTATAGCTCTCAAAATACGGCGATGCAAAAAATTCTTACAAAAAATTATTCCAAAAAAAAGCATCTTTTAGTGTGTGACAGAAGCTAAACATGAAAAAAGGGTGTAAATCTGGTATCGCTGTAATCGCACCGATCCGAGGAATAAAGTCGCCTAATCACTAATACCGCACGAGGAACGGCGTAAAAAAGAAAACCAATTCTTCACCTTTTGTAGATTTGTTCATTGTGCCTCCCAAAGATCGCAGTAAGGCGATCACAGTGGTTCCCCCCCGCATATGGGGTATCAGCGTACTCAGGACAAAATGCACAATAGCTTTTGGGGTCCTATTTCTCCTGTTACCCTTATAAAAATAAAAATTTGGGGGCAAAAAGGTCATTTTTGTGGAAAAAAATATGATTTTTTTTATTTTCACGGCTCTACGTTATAAACTTCTGTGAAGCCCTTGGGGGTTCAAAGTGCTGACCACACATCTAGATAAGTTCCTTGGGGGGTCTAGTTTGCAAAATGGGGTCATTTGTGGGGGGTTTCTACTGTTTAGGCACATCAGGGGCTCTCCAAGCGCGACATGACACCCGCAGACCATTCCATCAAAGTCTGCATTTAAAAACTGTGCTCCTTCCCTTCCGATCTCTGCCATGCGTCAAAATAGTATGGGATATCAGCGTACTCAGGACAAATTGCACAATAGCTTTTGGGGTCCTATTTCTCCTGTTACCATTATAAAAATAAAAATTTGGGGCAAAAAGATTATTTTTGTGGAAAAAAATATGATTTTTTTATTTCACGGCTCTACGTTATAAACTTCTGTGAAGCACTTGGGGGTTCAAAGTGCTCACCACACATCTAGAAAAGTTCCTTGGGGGGTCTAATTTCCAAAATGGAGTCACTTGTGGGGGTTTATACTGTTTAGGCACATCAGGGGCTATCCAAACGTGACATGACACCCACAGACCATTCCATCAAAGTCTGCATTTGAAAAAGGCGCTACTTCCCTTTCGAGCTCTGCCATGCGTCAAAATAGTGGTTTCCCCCCACATATGGGGTATCAGCGTACTCAGGACAAATTGCACAATAACTTTTGGGGTCCTGTTACCCTTTGGAAAATAACAATTGGGGGTGGAAAGATCATTTTTGTGGAAAAGATATGATTTTTTAATTTTACTGCTCTACGTTATAACCTTCTGTGAAGCCCTTGGGGGTTCAAAGCTCTCACACACATCTAGATAAGTTCCTTGGGGGGTCTAGTTTCCAAAATGGGGTCACTTGTGGGGGGTTTCCACTGTTTAGGCACAGCAGGGGCTCTCCAATGCGACATGGCGGCCAATCTCAATTACAGCCAAAAAAGTCAAATGGCGCTGCTTCCCTTCCGAGCTCTGCCATGCGCCCAAATAGTGGTTTACCCCCACCTATGGGGTATCAGCGTACTCAGGACTAATTGCACAATAAATTTTGGGGTCCTTTTATCCTTTGGAAAATAAAATTGGGATGAAAAGATCATTTTTGTGGAAAAAATATGATTTTTTAATTTACGGCTCTACGTTATAACCTTCTGTGAAGCCTTGGGGGTTAAAAGCTCTCACAACACATTTAGATAAGTTCCTTGGGGGGTCTAGTTTCCAAAATGGGGTCACTTGTGGGGGGTTTCCACTGTTTAGGCACACAGGGACTCTCCAAATGCGACATGGCGTCCAATCTCAATTCCAGCCAAAAAAGTCAAATGGCGCTGCTTCCCTTCCGAGCTCTGCCATGCGCCCAAATAGTGGTTTACCCCCATATGGGGTATCAGCGTACTCAGGACTAATTGCCCAATAACTTTTGGGGTCCTTTTGTCCTTTGGAAAATAATAATTGGGATGAAAAGATCATTTTTGTGGAAAAAATATGATTTTTTAATTTACGGCTCTACGTTATAACCTTCTGTGAAGCCTTGGGGGTTAAAAGCTCTCACAACACATTTAGATGAGTTCCTTGAGGGGTCCAGTTTCCAAAATGGGGTCACTTGTGGGGGTTTCCACTGTTTAGGCACACAGGGACTCTCCAAATGCGACATGGCGTCCAATCTCAATTCCAGCCAAAAAAGTCAAATGGCGCTGCTTCCATTCCGAGCTCTGCCATGCGCCCAAATAGTGGTTTACCCCCACACATGGTATATCGGTGTACTCTGGAGAAATTGTACAACAAATATTGTGGTTCATTTTCTCCTGATACCCTTGACAAAATTTAAAAAAATTGTGTCGAAAGAAAAATTTTGGGAAAAAAAGTTAAATGTTCATTTTTTTCTTTCCACATTGCTTCAATTCTTGTGAAGTACCTAAAGGGTTAATAAACTTCTTGAATGTGGCTTTGAACACGTTGAGGGGTGCAGTTTTTAGAATGGTGTCACTTTTGGGTATTTTCTGTCATATTGACCCCTCAAATTCACTTCAAATGTGAGGTGGTCCCTAAAAAAAATGGTTTTGTAAATTTTGTTGGAAAAATGAGAAATTGCTGGTCAACTTTTAACACTTATAACTTCGTAACAAAAAAAAATGTTGGTTCCAAAATTGTGCTGATGTAAAGTAGACATGTGGGAAATGTTATTTATTAACTAATTTTTGTGACATATCTCTCTGATTTAATGGCATAAAAATTAAAAGTTTGAAAATTGCAAAATTTTCAAAATTTTTGCCATATTTCCATTTTTTTCATAAAAAAACGCAAGTTATATTGAAGAAATTTTACCACTATCATGAAGTACAATATGTCACGAGAAAACAATCTCAGAATCGCCAAGATCCGTAGAAGCGTTCCAGAGTTATAACCTCATAAAGAGACAGTGGTCAGAATTGTAAAAATTGGCCTGGTCTTTAACCTACAAAATGGCTTGGTCATTAAGGGGTTAAAACGATCACAAAAACGATCGCATTAGTATGCGTCGTTATCGTGATCGTTAGCGGGAACGTTTAGTGTGGCAGTACCTTAAGAAGACAAAGTTCAGTTGTACTGCTCTGTGTTCGTTTCATGTCTCGCACTGGAAATGGCCCATTTCATTTACAATAAGCTCTGGAGGCCGTTACTCGTGCAGATCAGTGTCCGGACCATAGCCCTGAACAGCTAATTTACATATAAGAAAAATGTGGATTTTTCTGGAATAAGACATTGGATCATATATACCTTGATATCACTTTATTCAGCGTCTTATGATGTGAATGCCCGTATTGATGGCTTAGGAGTGTTGATCATACTGACAGATTCCCTTTAATCCACATTCCCCTAACATTAGATAGCTGTCAGCCAAAAGATTGTTTGTCAGAATGCCATGTCAGCCATCTCTCCCATAAACAAAACATTCTTTCATCTGTTTGTGATCCCTATGAGGTAGTTGTCATCAGACTTATCTGTTGGAGGCTTATCTTCAGCAGAACAACAGGATCAGCAGCACAAAATCAGATATGTCTGGTCAACATCTTCCATGACAATCAACTGTCCATGGCTCCCATATGCATTAAGGTACTGCCACACTAAACAATCCCGCTAGCGATCACTATAACGACGCATACTAATGCGATCGCTAGCGGATTGTTTCTATATCGCTAAATGCTACTGCATTTAGCGATATAGTCAACGACGCTATCGCCGTTAGCGATCTTCTTAACGACTTTAGCGGTACAAAAGTACCGCTAAATCGCTAAGAAAAGGTGCCACACAGCGATTAGATACTTACCCACGGGAGCGCCGACGAGAAAATAGGGTCCGGAACGATTCCAGCGACGAGCGAGATCACAGCAGGAAGCTCGTCGCTGGAAGCTGCCGCACTGAACAATATCGCTAATGGATCGCTAAATAGTGACGTTTTTTAGCGATCCCGTTAGCGATATTGTTTAGTGTGGCATACCCTTTAGACTATTGTCCAGGCACATCAATATCGATGGTTTTGTTCGATGTTGACAGACTGTCTTTAAGCTCCACACATTAGGCTATTGCCCAGGCACGTCAATATCGGCGGGTTTGGTCGATGTTGGCCTAATGTGTATGAGGAGCTTAAAGACAATCTGTCAACAAGTTTTTGCTATGTAATCTGAGATCAGAATAATATAGGAGCAGAAATCCTGATTCCTAGGATGTAACTCTTGTGAGGCTGTATGTTGTAGTTTCACTACAATCAGTGTTTTATCAGCAGGAGATTATCACTACAAGCATAGGTCTCACATGCAGGGCAGTCAGGCTAACCTGAGCAACTCTTCCCCCATCACTGATTTGGCAGCTTGCTCTCAATGTACAGTGTACACATAAAGCTGGCAATCATTTGTTTGGGCTACATCTACAACAGAAAACAGGGATTCTATCCAAACTGTTCCAAGCAAACCAGTAAGTGACCGAGTCAGGGTCTTTGCCCCTACATGGTGCTGCTATCAGATTAAATGGCACAAACCAGCAGACATATTCCCTTTAACTCGCGCCCTAGCCAAACAAATAAGCAGGAAATGTATCCCGTGTTTTCTGCAGGTTTTCATGAGCATGCGGAAAATTCTGCTTTCTGACAAATGGTGTCAGCACGATTATCCATTGCATCAGTCATTTCTAGTTTTAGGGTATGAACACATGTTCAGTATTTGCAGCAGATTTTCACATTAGTCATGTTTTTAGGACAGCCATGTTCATCTCACCACATTATTGGGGATCTCGGTGGCTCAGTGGATAGTACTACAGCCTTGCAGCGCTGGAGTCCTAGGTTCGAATCCCCCAAGGACAACATCTGCAAGGAGTTTGTATGTTCTCCCCGTGTTTGCGTGGGTTTCCTCCGGGTACTCCGGTTTCCTCCCACATTCCAAAAACATACAGATAGGGAATCTAGATTGTGAGCTCCTTCGGGGACAGCGACGATAATGTGTGCAAACTGTAAAGCGCTGCGGAATATGTTAGCGCTATATAAAAATAAAGATTATTATAAAATAAAGATTATTATCTTGACCTTGACTCACAATGTATTCGACAAGGTTGGGAGCAAGGGGAAGGAATGAACAAATCTATGACAAACTTACACATGTTTATTCAAAAATGTTTCCTTAAAAATGGCAATGGATCCAGCTCAGTTATTCTCACTTTGGGCTGAGATCTGAATGTACAGGACGGTTCATTAACTTGGAGAAGGCATTTGAAGTTGCATGGGAACACAAACTTCACACAAACTTTCAGCTGTAAATTTACTTACAATTTGTTTGAGTAATTGAAAAGAAACTGGCTCTCGTAGGGTATGAACAATGGGATAAAAAATCTGCTTATTGTTTCAAAATGCAGCTCTGAAGAAACACCTGTACGGCTTTGCACGTGTCCCTGTGAGCAGCTGCTATAGAAGCAGGCATGTGGAAAAGAGTGGGTGGTGAAGTATTTTGGAGAAAGCAATGCGCCGAGGCCAACTATAAACACAGTTATCGCTCATGGGCACGTGCAACACTGTGTTCTGCTTTGTGTTTCTATGCTGTGATACATAGCTGTATCATTTCTCTTGTTAGCCAGTGTGCAGGTGATTATTATGTGTATATCAAGAACAAAGGCAGAGTATATAAGCCCTCTTTCACACATCCGGCATTTTCCCGCAGCGCCGCATCTGAAAATCTGATGCGCCGCATGCGGCTTTTTTCGCATTGACATGCATTAGCGCCGGATGGCGCCGCATGTCAATGCGTTGCATGCGGTTTGTCCCGGATGCGGCGCAAATGTACATTGCGGCGTCCGGAAAAAACGCTGCATGTAACTTTTTTTGTTTTTGCCGGATGGTTTCTTATCTCTCCAAGCATCAGAAACCATCCGGCAAAAAAACGCATTTTGGGCGCCGGAAGTGTGAAAGCTTTTCACATGCGGCGCTGCGCAAAATGCCGGGGCGCCGCCAGGCGCCCGCCGGATGTGTGAAAGAGGCCTAATGCTGCAGGCATTGATAAGCATCAAATACACTTGTATAGGTACAACTAATTGAAATTTGCATGTCAAGTTTGCTTGCACTCATGTTTTTTTAATAATTTCTTTGTACAATAATCCAAAGAGAGTGAGCAAGATTTTCAGACTTTGAAAACCTCTATACGGGGGCGTACATAGAAATCATGGGACCCCATAGCAAAAGTCTGAATGGGGCCCCCCCCCAAAAAAAACAGGTGCTCTTAACTCCACACACACACACACCTGCAGTGCATGCAGGCCCCCTACACCCTCCACAGTGCGTGCAGCCGGGCCCCCCTCCCTAAGGTGAAAAGTGCAGCCAGAGCCATTGTAAATGTAAAGTGCCAGCACAGTGAGGGGACACATTTAACAAAAAAAATCGACCCCCAGCCAGGCTCACCATCTTGTGTGTGCAGTGGCGTAGCAACTGTTTGTGGGGCCCGGGGCGGCTGAAAAATTTGCCGCCCCTTTGGTCATTGATAATCCTGAAGCATTCACCATTACAACCAAAAAAAGGCTCAAAGTAAATACCTTTCACCTGTAAAATCAGCATGGCAAAAATACACACTGCAAAGCAGCAACACACAGTATGGACTTGTGTTTATGATGTGCTTTATCCTCCTTGGACAAAAAGGACTTCTTTAGGCTTGGCTCACATTTATACAGTGCAGTCTGCTGGACAAATAAGTCTGAATTGCAAAAAAAAAATGGTATTCAGACGTATATGGAGGCATACACAAACCATAATGGGCAACACGTAGTGTAAAAAAAATGTTCTTCTGACTATGTTTTGCCCTGATCACGTTGTATTGTGGAAAAAAACATAATTGACCAAAGGTACGCGTTTTTAATGTGGGGTGAAAAAAAGTTTATTCCTCTGGACACCTCCTCACAGAACTGATGCCAAAATGGAGTGGGATGGGACTGTTGACACCAGTAAAACTGGATGGAAAAAAAATGATTCTTTTTAAGTAAAAAAACATATAGAGACAAAGATGGAAGTACGATATGTATCAAATGTACTTGTTTAAATTCGTAGGTTGATGCATGGCATACGTTTTAATGTATACGTCCAACGCATTAAGTCTGCAGGCGTATAAATGTTAACATAGCCTGACAGGGAACATGCTGCATAGTGTGCTCCGATGTAAGAAGTGTGGTACCTAATCTGACAGCAGGTACAAGCAATGCCCATCATTCATGGCATCATATAACATAAATATAATGTCCCAAGAAATAAACTATGGCACTTCCATTCAGAATATACATACAATTCCTTATTTCATGATAAGACAAGGAAATAATAGAAGCAATCCATAAAATTAATATACTTTATTGAAAGAATATTTTAAAATATTCTTTCAATAAAGTATATTAATTTTATGGATTGCTTCTATTATTTCCTTGTCTTATCATGAAATAAGGAATTGTATGTATATGGCATCATATAAGACAGGTAGACGGATGTCATATCTTTGTATATGAAATGATTGGAATATGTAAGCTATGCAAAGTTCCAACATGTGTACAAACTACAAGACACATTTTATCACAGGTAAGGGGACACAGAAATGCCGCACACAATATCTTCCATTTGTTTCGACACGCACCACAATTGTGGATACCAAGGCTATGGGGTACTCGGAGCCGAGCCCATGGAAATCTATGGGAGTTGTCACTGGTAGCGGTGGCTCGGTCCGTGGCCCTGGCGGTCGTGCAATAGGGGATATTTACAGGGATTATTAGGATAGTTCGTGACGCCACCTGTGGTTTCTGGTAAATAGTACCAGCGCTGCTGTAAGGGTCTTCACAGGGGATGTTATGGAGGCAGCTGGGTGGTAAGTCTCCCACAGGTGAGACTTGTCCCTGGAAGTCTATGGTGGTGATGATGCAGGATGTAGATAAGGATTCAGTCACACACATTGCAGTTTCTTTTCATACCTTTTACTGGTAGATGGTTCAGGCAGATCCCGAGGAGCTGGTCGGGTGGAGAGTGCACATTCAGGTAACCGCTGAGCAGGTTAGAGGCCTCCTTTACTTCAAAATGTATGTGAGTCCAACTTGCCTGAAGCGAAGTTAACTCTGAACTCTCCAGCTTTCTCAATAGCTGTAATGCCCGGCCAACATTGTGGTGGAGCCTTCTAAGTGGTGAGAACTAAGTCCTTACTTTTGTCTGCGCTTGATTCAAAGTCCCCGTTCTCCCTGACTCCGGTTACGTATTGACGCTTTGGGCTGCACTCTGCGACCTGTAGTCCAGATGCCTCCGGTTTTCTATCACTAGACGTGAAGTACTAGCAATGCTTCGGACCCGGTGTCCGGCTATTTAGTGCAGGCAATCCAATACCTGAAGCACTTCTCTCTGTCTTCTCCACTATGCCCTTCGCCCTGCTTCCCGCTCTTAACATAAGCACTTGTGGCGGTTGTGGAAATGTCAGCCTTCCTCCAGAGCTCGCTGCACAGCTCTGTTTCCTCCTAGTCCAGACTGGACTGAACTGAATGGCTGCTCTGTCCTTAGACAGAAGCTAACAGACTGAAGTCCAACAGAACACTACTCCCCTCTTGCCACGTGTCACTCCCCCTTATATCTCAGATGGGTGTGTCTGAAAGTGTGAGTGACGTGAATGAATATCAAGCGTTGCGATTACCTTCCTGTGCACTCTCCTGGATTTTATGTGTGCCTGACATAGCTGGGCCACACATCCCCCCTTGGTTAGACACAGCACTCCCGGGCTGTAAAAGAGAAAAGAACATTTTGTTTTGCATTAACATAAACATTTAACTCATCCCATCCGGGAGGTAAGACCTCTTGAACGTTGCAATTTGTACATTAGAAAAAATACAAAAGTATCAAAAGTATCAAACATTCTCATAAATACAAGACAAATTCTTGTGGAGGACCCGCACCAAAAACCTCCCACGTGGGTCCTGGGTGGGCTGCAGGACTTCTGACTGCAGACCTCACTCTAGGCCACACCATACGGGTTTTTCTTTAGAGGTAGATAGCAATGGTTTTGTGTAAAACCAAGATAAGGCACCGTAGTGCAAACTATTTACAATACAAGTTCTTGGGCTGGCACAGTCCACAGCCACGCAGTCCATTGCATGGGAAAAAGACACATTAATATATATAAATTTCAAGTATTCATTAATTCTTCAATTTCACTTTACCCAACCGGGGTATTTTATGCAAAACTATGCAATCATCACATTTACTTGTTAGCTTTTTAAACTCTTTAACCTTGTACCCAGCCGGGTATTCTACTTCAAATAGGTAAACATCATACATATTATTTATAAAGTGCAATTTGCAAAATTCTCAACTTTTTACATCTCTTGAGTTGCAGTAAACCCCTGTCTGGGTCCTACTGGCCTTCATTCTTCTTACAAACTTCGATAACGTCTTCCACTCCTGGGGCTGGAACGACGCGATGTTCCTTAGAACGCATTACAAATAAGTCATGGCCTGTTATCAGGGTTTGAGTGGCCACAGTTCTCATTTTAACGGTGGACCCAACGGGTACTTCCTTTCTGTAGGACGCCGATTGCGTCGCTGCAGGGGCCACAGTAACTTGCGATGCTGGTTGCGTTGCAAAGTGGGTCGCAGGTTGCGATGCCAAGTAGGTCGCCGATTGCGATGCAGGGGGCAACGTGGAACGAGAGGAGTAAGCAGGGGGCGATGCTGAAGTAATCACAGGTTGCGATGCTGAGCAAGACTTGGATGTAGAGGAGTACGCAGGGGGCGATGCTGGTGCACGGCCTGGTGCAAACGCCAAAGATGACGCTGCTGGGACTTGCGATTCCGAGTAGGACGCAGGTGCGCGCAGTGGCTCAGTTGGGAACGCACTAACCTGCTGCTGTCGCTGCTCCCAGTCGTTTTCTATCGCTGACAGTTGGGTCTCCTCCGGTGTCCCTACCGGGGAACTGCATTCTGCTGCGGCCTCCTGGCCTAGCTGGTACTCCGGAACAGGCAGGACCTCCTCAGCCTCCTTCGCTTCCACCTCTCCATCGGTGGGATCAGGTACAGCACTTTTGGGGGCAGCCTCCGGTTTCTTTTCAGCCTTCTTCAGCAGGAACTTGGAAACTCAGGTGACGGCATTATGCTTGTGGGAGAGAGCACTGCGTCCCACAGCAGCCGCTGTGTCTGGGCACGCCAGCGTCTCTCTGTCTCCTGCAAGTCTGCATGACGCTGGATTAATCTTCTGAGCCCCGCATTCTCCTTCTGCAGCTCCAGCATAGCGAGGTCGGTGTCCCGATCTGGGGACAGCTCCGGTTCAAACAACAGTTTCTTCGGGGAGCAGGGCCTGTATGCCTCCGGTCCTCTGCACAGATCCTGCTGTCCTTCCGCCATCTCTTCCCAGGCCAGACTGTAGGTTCCATCAGGAACAGTCCTGTCTCTTCCGTGGAGGCGGGATTTGCGTCTCCTCCTCTTCGCATAGAGGATGAAGAGGAGGCGGATTTCTTTAGCAGTGGGGCAGGACCGCACATTGTAGTAGCATTTGGAGAGGGCGGCCATATCTTTCGCGCCTCAGGGGGGTACACGCCCACGAATGCACGCCCACCTTCTTCACCAGCGCTTCAGGGCGCCAACTTGGCGGGAAAATGGCTGTATTTGGCACCAAATGCAGCAAACAGTCTTTTTCGCATAGAACAGTTCAATAGGCACACAGGACTCACAATTGCAAGTTTCGCATCCTGTTCGTGGCGCCAAGTTGTTTCGACACGCACCACAATTGTGGATACCAAGGCTATGGGGTACTCGGAGCCGAGCCCATGGAAATCTATGGGAGTTGTCACTGGTAGCGGTGGCTCGGTCCGTGGCCCTGGCGGTCGTGCAATAGGGGATATTTACAGGGGATTATTAGGATAGTTCGTGACGCCACCTGTGGTTTCTGGTAAATAGTACCAGCGCTGCTGTAAGGGTCTTCACAGGGGATGTTATGGAGGCAGCTGGGTGGTAAGTCTCCCACAGGTGAGACTTGTCCCTGGAAGTCTATGGTGGTGATGATGCAGGATGTAGATAAGGATTCAGTCACACACATTGCAGTTTCTTTTAATACCTTTCACTGGTAGATGGTTCAGGCAGATCCCGAGGAGCTGGTCGGGGTGGAGAGTGCACATTCAGGTAACCGCTGAGCAGGTTAGAGGCCTCCTTTACTTCAAAATGTATGTGAGTCCAACTTGCCTGAAGCAAAGTTAACTCTGAACTCTCCAGCTTTCTCAATAGCTGTAATGCCCGGCCAACATTGTGGTGGAGCCTTCTAAGTGGTGAGAACTAAGTCCTTACTTTTGTCTGCGCTTGACTCAAAGTCCCCGTTCTCCCTGACTCCGGTTACGTATTGACGCTTTGGGCTGCACTCTGCGACCTGTAGTCCAGATGCCTCCGGTTTTCTATCACTAGACGTGAAGTACTAGCAATGCTTCGGACCCGGTGTCCGGCTATTTAGTGCAGGCAATCCAATACCTGAAGCACTTCTCTCTGTCTTCTCCACTATGCCCTTCGCCCTGCTTCCCGCTCTTAACATAAGCACTTGTGGCGGTTGTGGAAATGTCAGCCTTCCTCCAGAGCTCGCTGCACAGATCTCAGTTTCCTCCTAGTCCAGACTGGACTGAACTGAATGGCTGCTCTGTCCTTAGACAGAAGCTAACATACTGAAGTCCAACAGAACACTACTCCCCTCTTGCCACGTGTCACTCCCCCTTATATCTCAGATGGGTGTGTCTGAAAGTGTGAGTGACGTGAATGAATATCAAGCGTTGCGATTACCTTCCTGTGCACTCTCCTGGATTTTATGTGTGCCTGACATAGCTGGGCCACACACATAACATCTGCAGAACTTCCACTCTCAGGCACCTCATGAGCTCAGCACGCCCCATGTAATTGCTGTCTCCCAGGTGCATGCCTCTGGGGTGAAGGAGCAGAATAAATTAGTAACATTTATTGGCTGCACCATGATTTCCAGGGCATTGCACATTTTTAGTATTGCATGAACATGCATTGTTGCACACCTTGACAGTGAAGTTGGTGGTGGGACATAGACTGGACATGGTCTTACCTACAGCTAGGAAGCATCATCATGCCTGGTGGTGGTACAGGGGTTAAATCACATGAAACCAGCTCTAATGGAGAAGCATTGTGAGGAGTACAAGAAGGGTGGCTGCAGTGCATGCAGGGCCCCCCTCCTCCACAGTGCCTGCAATCAGGACCCCCTCACTCCCTAAAGGTACTGCCACACTAAACAATCCCGCTAGCGATAACGATAACGACGCATACTAATGCGATCGCTAGCGGGATTGTTTATATATCGCTGAGTGCGGCTTAACTTAGCGATATCGTTAAGGACGCTATCACGGTTAGCGATCTCCTTAACGACTTTAGCGGTACAAAAGTACCGCTAAATCGCTAAGAAAAGGTGCCACACTCAGCGATAATACTTACCCAGCGGGAGCGCCAACGATAAAATAGGGTCCGGAACGATTCCAGCGACGAGCGAGATCACAGCAGGATCTCAGCAGGGAGCTCGTCGCTGACAGATGCCGCACACAACAACATCGCTAACGGGATCGCTAAATAGTGACGTTTTTTAGCGATCCCGTTAGCGATGTTGTTTAGTGTGGCATACCCTTAAGGTGCAAAGTGCAGCCAGAGGCTAGCCATTGTAAATATAAAGTGCCAGCACAGTGAGGGGACACATTCAACAAAAAAATCCACCCCATACCCCAGCCAGCAGGGCTCACCTTCTTGTGTAGTGTATCTCTCCCTGAGTGAAACTTATGAATGTTTTCTGCTTCCTGTGATGCACATGTCTCTGGCTGCAGGCTGGCTTTCTTATGCAAATGCAGCCAGAGACTTAAGCCAACTGCTGACCAGGAGACAACAAGGAAAGGGGACCTTCAAGGGGGTTTACAGTGTCCGGCCGTCGCTTATATTTAATTAAAGGAGATAGTACTGTGTCAGCACAGCACAGCTGCCAAACGACAGCGGCCGTCGTGGGCCCCCACACCTGTCTGGGCCCCATAGCTGCTGCTTAGTCTGCTCTATTCACGGAACGCCACTGCCTCTATAATAACATTTTGCAATAAATTCTAAGATTTGACTCTGACTCTATGACTTTTGCATTTCAATAAATTACAATTCAATGAGCTGCTCTGTCTGCATTACCGGTAGAAGCAGCAGTCTAGAAGAGGAATACAACTTCACTACTACTCATCAGAGTTGTGCCAGACCTGCAAACCCTCATCAGGTGAACAGAGTGCATCTACTCTTTCCTGTCTCTTATCACCAGCACTTCAGTATAGAGGCTGCTAGGGAATCTTTCAACTGATTCATGCTGCCTAAACCATGGGCAGCATGAAGCAGATTCTAGCTGGTCAATTGCAGCCAGGTATGATTTTCTCTTAAAATTTTACCCTCTTAATAACCTTGCGATTTATTTTGTTTTTGAGCTTTTGTTTTTTCTCCCCTTCTTCCCAGAGCCATAATTATTTTTTATTTTTCCACAATATAACGATATGAGGGCCTTATTTGGTGCGTGACGAGTTGTACTTTTGTATAACACCATTCATTCTACCATAAAACGTACTAGAAATTGGTAAAAAAAAAAATTCCAAGTGCGGTGAAATTGCAAAAAAGTGCAATTCCACAATATTTTTAGCGTTTTTTTTTATTTACCATATTCACTAAATGTTAAAACTGCCCGGACAATATGATTTCCCTCGTCAGTACGAATATAAAGATATCAAACATATATAGGTTCTTTTTTATGTAAGTGGTGAAAATATTTTTTTCTTACAACTTTCAGATTTTACCTTATGTCGCCATTTTCCGAGATCTGTAGCGTCTCCATTTTTCGGAATCTGGGGCTAAATAATAGCTGATTTTTTTGCACCATCAGCTGACTTTTTTATTGATATGATTTTGGGGTAGATACAATGTTTTGATCACATGTTATTGCATTTTAGTGCAATGTTGCAGCAGCCACAAAAAAAGGAATATCTGGCGTTTTGATTTTTTTCTCGTTATGCAATTTGCTGATCAGATTAATTTACTTTATATTTTGATAGAACTAATATTTCTTAACGGAGCGATACCAAATATGTGCATTTTTTATTAATTGTTTTATTTTCAATGGGGCAAAAGATGGGTGATTTGAACCTTTTTGGTTTTTTTTTCACATTTTTTTAAAACTTTTTTTTGTTTACTTTTGACGGAATTCACTAGTCCCCTTAGAAAACTTGAAGCTGCGATCAACCGATTGCCTTTGCTACATGTAGCAGGGCTCCAGCCCTCCTGTATGTAGCAAGAATCATGATCTCCTATGAATGCCGGCCACGAGCTGTTGTTCAAAGAAGATTCACAATGACTGGCACGGGGGACCTCTGCAGACCCTCAGCTGTCATGACAACCAATCGGCACACCGCGATCACTTGACGGGCGCCAATGGGCGGAACTTGTGTCGTGCTTCTGGCTGTTGCGTGATAAATGCCGCTGTCAGTGATTGGCAGTGGCATTTAAATAGTTAACAGCTGCGGATGGATATTGGATCCACCTGCGGCCATTGGAGTCTCATGACATCAGATGTACAGTCATGTTGGGGGGAAAGATGCTGGCTCTGACGTCAAAGGTTGTGAAGAGGTTAAAGATTCTTCTGGGGACTATAGCAAGAGGCCACACTAATCTGGTGCCGCCCCCAGCTGACGCTTCTCAGCATTGCTAGAGGATATTAACAGGTCTCTCCCTCATTTTTAGGTAGGAAAAGACATGTTAATTACCTGAAACAGGGCTGGGTAGAGTCAGCGAGGTGTGGCGCCAGGCTAGTTTGGTTTCCAGCTATGCCCACCAGCTGGATATTTAACCCCTTCACCCCCAAGGGTGGTTTGCACGTTAATGACCGGGCCAATTTTTACAATTCTGACCACTGTCTCTTTATGAGGTTATAACTCTGGAACGCTTCAACAGATATTCGCGATTCTGAGATTGTTTTCTCGTGACATATTGTACTTCACGTTAGAAGTAAAATATCTTCGATATAACTTGCGTTTATTTTTGAAAAAAACGCAAATATGGCGAAAATTTTTAAAATTTTGCAATTTTCAAACTTTGAATTTTTATTCCCTTAAAACAGAGAAATATATCACACAAAATAGTTAAGAAATAACATTTCCCACATGTCTACTTTACATCAGCACAATTTTGGAACCAAAATTTTTTTTGTTAGGAAGTTATAAGGGTTAAAAGTTGACCAGCGATTTCTCATTTTTACAACAAAATTTACAAAGCCATTTTTTTTAGGGACCACCTCACATTTGAAGTCACTTTGAGGGGTCTATATGGCAGAAAATACCCAAGTGACACCATTCTAAAAACTGCACCCCTCAAGCTACTCAAAACCACATTCAAGAAGTTTATTAACCCTTCAGGTGCTTCACAGGAACTAAAGCAACGTGGAAGGAAAAAATGAATATTTAACTTTTTAGCCACAAAAATGATCTTTTACAAACTTTTTTTTATTTTCACAAGGGTAAAAGGAGAAAATGGACAGATAAGGTTGGTATGCAATTTCTCCTGAGTACGCCAATACCCAATATGTGGGGGAAAACCACTGTTTGGGCACACGGCAGAGCTCGTAAGGGAAGGAGCGCCATTTGACTTTTTCAAACTAAAATTGGCTGGAATTGAGATTGGACGCCATGTCGCGTTTGGAGAACCTCTGATGCGCCTAAACAGTGGAAACCCCCACAAGTGACACCATTTTGGAAACTAGACCCCCTAAGGTACTTATCTAGATCTGTTGTGAGCACTTTGAACCCCCAAGTGTTTCACAAAAGTTTATAATGCCTGGGTGTGAAAAAAAAAAAACAATTTTCCACAAAAATGATTTTTTAGTCCCAAATTTTTTAATTTTCCCAAGGAAATTGGACCCCAAAAGTTGTTGTCCAATTTGTCCTGAGTACGCTGATACCCCATATGTGAGGGGGGAAACTGTTTGGGCACACGGCAGGGCTTGGAAAGGAAGTAGTAACGTTTTGGAATGCAGACGTTGATGGGGGTCATGTTCCGTTTGCAGTGCCCCAGATGAGCCTAAACAGTGGAAACCCCCCACAAGTGACCCCATTTTGGAAACTGGACCCCCTAAGGAACTTATCTAGATCTTTGGTGAGCACTTTGAACCCCCAAGTGCTTCACACAAGTTTATAATGCCTGGGCATGAAAATAAAAAATCCTATTTTTCTCCCACAAAAATTATCTTTTAGTCACTAATTTTTTATTTTCCCAAGGGTAACAGGAGAAATTGGACCACATAAGTTGTTGTCCAATTTGTCCTGAGTACGCTGATACCCCATATGTGGGGGGGAACCACTGTTTGGGTGCACGGCAGAGCTCGGAAAAGAAGGAGCACCATTTGACTTTTCCCAACCAAAATTGGCTGGAATTGAGATTGGATGCCATGTTGCAATTGGAGAGCCACTGATGTGCCTAAACAGTGGAAACCCCCCACAAATGATCCCATTTGGGAAACTAGACCCCCTAAGGAACTTATCTAGATCTTTGGTGAGCAATTTGAACCCCCAAGTGCTTCACACAAGTTTATAACGTAGAGCCGTAAAATTTAAAAATCATATTTTTTCCACAAAAATGGTCTTTTCACCCCAATTTTTATTTTTCCAAGGGTAACAAGACTCTAAAAGTTATTGTGCAATTTGTCCTGAATGCGCTGATACCCCATATGTGGGAGTAAACCACTGTTTGGGTGCATGGCAGAGTTTGGAAGGGAAGGAGCGCCGTCTGACTTTTTCAACGCAGAATTGGCTGGATGCCATGTCGTGTTTGGAGAGCTCCTGATCTGCCTAAACAGTGGAAACCCCCATAAATTACACCATTTTGGAAACTAGACCCCTCAAGGAACTTATCTAGATGTGTGGTGAGAACTTTGAACCCCCAGGTGTTTCACAGAAGTTTATAACGTACAGCCGTAAAAATAAAAAATCTTTTTTTTTTTTACAAAAATGATTTTTTCGCCCCCAATATTTTATTTTCACAAGGGTAACAGGAGAAATTGGACCCCAAAAGTTTTTGTCCAATTTGTCCTGAGTACGCTGATACCCAATATGTGGGAGAAAACTACTGTATGGGTACACGTTGGGGCTCGGAAGGGAAGTAGTGACGTTTTGGATTGCAGACTTTGATGGAATGGTCTGGGGGCGTCATGTCGCATTTGGAGAGCCCCTGATGCGCCTAAACAGTGGAAATCCCCAACAAGTGACCCCATTTTGGAAAATAGACCCCACAAGGAACTTATCTAGATGTGTGGTGAGCGCTATGAAGCCCCAAGTGCTTCACAGAAGTTTATAATGTACAGCCATAAAAACAAAAAAATCATTTTTTTTTTGTACAAAAATGATATTTTCGCCCCCAGTTTTTTATTTTCCCAAGGGTAACAGAAGAAATAGGACAAATTGCACAATAACTCTTGGGTTCCAGAGTGCGCTGATACCCCATATGTGGGGATAAACTACTGTTTGGACGCATGGCAGAGCTCAGAAGTGAAGGAGCACCGTTTGACTTTTTCAACGCAGAATTGGCTGGAATTGAGATCAGACGCCATGTCACATTTGGAGAGCCCCTGATGTGCCTAAACAGCGGAAACCCCCCAATTCTAACTCCAACCCTAACCCCAACACACCACTAACCCTAGTCCCAACCCTAACCACAAACCTAACCCTAACACACCCCTAATCCCAACCCTAACCCTAACCCTAACTTTAGCGCCAACCCTAACCCTAACTTTAGCCACAACCCTAACCCTAACCCTAATGGGAAAATGGAAATAAATACATTTTTTAAATTTTATTATTTTTCCCTAACTAAGGGGGTGATAAAGGGGGGTCTGATTTACTATTGATAGCGGGTTTTTATGATTGGCAGCTGTCACGATAAAAGACGCTTTTTATTGCAAAAAATAGTTTTTTGCATCACCACATTTTGAATTTTTGCATATTTTGGCCCACAGAGTCATGTGAGGTCTTATTTTTTGCGGTACGAGTTGACGTTTTTACTGGTACCATTTTTGAGCACGTGACATTTTTTGATCGCTTTTTATTTCGATTTTTGGGAGGTTATAATGAACAAAAATCAGCAATTCATGAATTTCTTTTGGGGGAGGCGTTTTTATCGTTCCGCGTGTGGTAAAATTGATAAAGCAGTTTTATTCTTCGGGTCAGTACGATTATGGCGATACCTCATTTATATAATTTTTTTATGTTTTGGTGCTTTTATAGAAAAAAAAACAATTTTATATAAAAAATAATTATTTTTGCATCGCTTTATTCTGCGAGCTATAACTTTTTTAATTTTTCGCTGATGATGCTGTATGGCGGCTCGTTTTTTGCGGGACAAGATGACGTTTTCAGCGGTACCATGTTTATTTATATCGGTCTTTTTGATCGCGTGTTATTCCACTTTTTGTTCGGCGGTATGATAAAGCATTGATTTTTTGCTTTGTTTTTTTTTTTAAAGGGGTTAACTAGTGGGACAGTTTTATAGGGGGGGTCGTTACGGACGCGGCGATACCAAATATGTGTACTTTTATTGTTTTGTTTTTTTATTTACAGGAAGAAATGAATTTATTGGGGAATATTTTTTTTTTTTTTTAATTTATTTTGGATTTTTTTTTAAAACATGTTTATTTTTATTTTTTTTACTTTTTTACTTTGTCCCAGGGTGGGACATCACTGTATTTTATCAGATCGCTGGTGTGACAGGACCCCGGCGCCATCTTGGATCCGGGTCCTGGGAGGGAAGAAGCCCTCAGAACAGCGCGATCACATCGCGCTGGTCTGGGGGTCTCAGGGGAGCGCGCAGGGAGGGGGCTCAGATGCTTCCCTGTGCCCCCAGTACACCGCGATCATGTTTGATCGCGGTGTGCCAGGGGTTAATGTGCCGGGAGCGGTCCGTGACCGCTCCTGACACACAGTCACAGGTGTCAGCTGTGATAATCAGCTGACACCCGGCGGCGATTAGCTGCGCTCCCTCCGGGAGCGCAGCTAATCGCCTATGACATACTATCCCGTCCATGGTCAGATTGGCACGGGTTTCATGGACGGGATAGTACGTCTAATGTCAGAGAGGGGTTAAAGAGTAACCATAATTTAAATATTTTTTCATAAATTAATAGTACACATGAAAATTAACAACTTTCTAATATCTCTTATCAGTAGAGTTGAGCGATACTTTCCGATATCCAAAAGTATCGGAATCGGAATGGTATCGCCGATACCATTAAAATATCGGCGATACCCGATACCGATACCGGAAATCCAATGTAAGTCTATGGGAACAAAATATCGTAACTAAAAAAACCTCTTTCTTTCCTTGTAAACACTAAATATACACACATAGAATACATATATATATATATATATATATATATATATATATACATGTCATTGTGACATATATATATATATATATATATATATACATATATTTATAGTTTATACACTTCTACATAGTAAAATAGCCTCTGATTCAATTGCCGGGTAAAGCCGGCTTTTGTGAAAAGACAGAAGCACCCGACATGAAATGACACTTGGTTTACATAGAGTTAACCATGTCTTTTCATGTAGTTTGATATCTGATTTGCACAAACAATTACATGATTGTGTTGTGAATGGACTTGAGATGAGTTCTGAGCAGAGACTCTCTCTGGTGGTTACAAGCGGTACTGGACTGTCCAGTGAAGATTGTGAGTATTGGGAATCAGGTGTTACTGACTGGTCTTATATAAGGGAGTCACCTTCCCATCAGGGTTGCCGGTGATCAATTGTTCTGGTCTCAATCCTTGATTCCTGTTTCCTTTGTAGCCTGCATCTCCTGCTAACAGATAAGACATTTTCTTCTTTTTGCTTTTGTGCTTGATTTTTGCATTTTGTCCTGCACTTCTGTGGGGGCCTTCAGGGTCCCCTCCGGGGGCTTTTGCCCTCTCAGTTTTGTTCAGCCACTGATGTTTGTACATTTGCTTTTTCCAGTTTTTTCAGTGGCTGCTGTTTTGATTTTTTACACCAGAGAACTAATTTAGGTGGTAGAGGTCGTGTGATCTCAGGTGTTTTTGAAATTAGTAAAGTTGGTGCTTTTCAGGGTTTTTTTGGGATTGCAGTAAGTGCCCTTCCTATCCTTTTCTATTTAGTTAGTTTGGGCCCCAACGTTTGCTCATACTATTTTCTGTCTGTGTCAGTATTTCTTCTTGTCTAACCGCCATTACATGTTTGGGGGCTTTCTTTGTTCTTTGGGGATCTGCTCCGGGGCAGATAGCTTTCCTCTTTCTATCTTTAGGTATAGTTAGTTTCTCAGGCTGTGACGAGGCGTCTAGGACCAACGTAGGAACGCTCCACGGCTGCCTCTAGTTGTGGTGGTTAGTCAGGGTACTGCAATCTCATAGATTCCAACTGCTCTGGTGTATTGCCTTTTTTACCTGCACTCCTCAGCTACCAAATCATAACATGATTGTATGTGTGCAAAATTTCACACCTGTAGGGGTTAATTAAAGGTGTAAATTCGTTGTAAAAAAAACGGACTTTTTTGCTACGAATTTACACCTTTAATTAACCCCTACAGGTGTGAAATTTTGCACACTTGCACTCATGTAATTGTTAGTGAAAACAATAGATCAAACAACTTGAAATGACATGGTTAACTCTATGTAAACCATGTGTCATTTCATGTCGGGTTCTGCATTTTCACAAAAGCCGGCAATTGAATTAGCGGCTATTTTACTATGTAGAAGTGTATGAACTATATATATATATATATATATATATATATATTATTAATCACAAATTCAATGACATGTATATTATATATATGAGGTGTAAAATTGTTGAAAAAAATGCGTGGGCTCCCGCCCTATTTTCGCAACCAGACAGATAAAGCCAGCGAGTGGGGCAGATAATAATAGCCCAGAGAGGGACCATTATTTTTGGCCCCCCCCTGGCTACTGACATCTGCCCCCAGACACCCAGAAAAGACAAATCTATAATTAGATTCGCCCTTTCTGGCACTTTGCCCGTCTATTCCCATTGCCCTGTAGCGGTGGCGAATGGGTTAATATGGGGTTTAAAGCCACCTTGTATTGAAAAGTGACCTTAAGCCAGGTTAATAATTGAGAGCTGTCAATTAGACAACTATCAATTATTAATCCTATTGCATGAAATAAAAATAAAACACACACACTTTAATTAAAAATCATTTTAATGAAATAAAGACACATGTTTTTGACCATCTTTTATTTTACTGCAAAAACCATTTCCTGTAATAAAAATAAAATAAAAAAGCAAAATTATTCTTACCTATCCGATGTTCAGTCAGGTCCCACGGTGTAATCCTTCAGAAAGGGTTAATGTTTACTGCAGGGACCGCAGCTAATGCTGCAGCCTCACAGTAAACCCCCAAATGAATGAGTTCCTCTCCTGGCTGACAGGAGAGGAAGTGGAAAGCTTAATTGATTGCTTTCCACTTTCACTTCAGGTCAGCCAGGGACACAATCAGTGACGTCAGAGGGAACTGATTAACAAAAATAGGGGTTCCCTTCGAAAAAAAAATGGCGTGGGGTCCCCCCTATTTTTGTTAACCAGCCTGATGAAGCAGACTGCTGAGGCATGGTATTTAAGGCTGTTAAGGAGCCAATATCCATGGACCTTGCCAGCAGCGTCAGACTGGAGTACCTTGGGCCCACCAGAGAAAAATTATTCTTGGGGCCACCATCATACTTCCCAACCTTTGAAGAAGGGAAAGAGGGACAAAGGCTGTGGCACGCTGTGCCTGCTGCAGCAAATTTTAGGCCATGCCACGTTGCACAACACAGACTGTCCAGGAGTTGGTGGATGCTTTAGTCCAGGTGTGGAGGAGATCCCTCAGGAGACCATCAGGAGCATGGCCAGAAGTTGTAGGGAGGTCATACAGCATACCTCCCAAATTTTGAAGACTGGAAAGAGGGTTAAAGGCTGCGGCGCGCTATGCGCACCGCTGCAAATTTTAGGCCACGTCCCGACCACACCCATTTCACAGCTAATCACACCCATATCCTCGCCCCAAGCGTACCCATTTAGCACTGCTGATCACACTGACTGGTAATGACGGCACAGTGGCTGGTACTGAGGAAAAGAAATAAAGGGCAGCGAGAGAGAAAGAACAAACAGAGAAAGAAAGAGAGGAAAGAAAGAAAAGAGAGAGAGAAAGAAAGAACAGAGAGAAAAAAGAACAGAGAGCGAGAAAGAAAGAACAGAGAGCGAGAAAGACTAGAGAGAGAAGAAAGACTAGAGAGAGAGCCAGAGGTGTAGCTAGGGTTTTGGTTTAGTGGGGGCGAAACTTCTGAGTGGGCCCCTAATCAGAGAACCTCAGCAAATGACCGCGCTGTTGCCAAAAATAATATAATCTATATATAAAAAGACCAATATTGATATTACCGCCATATGGTCTGTGGTAAATAATACCAGTCCTACAGAACATATAATAGATTACAGCACAGGTACAGATAATGACTTACCGCTGATGTTCTTTCTAATGGAATTGTTCACTTTTCATGTCTTTTCCATCTGGCCCAGACCGACATGACGACTTCTCCAGCCAGGACTCGACTGCAGAGATTACAACAAAGACACATTTCACTTCTCATATTTTTAGCACTGTCACGGTCACCAATTGGACTATTCTCAACCTGCACAAACTCCTCATCCTGCTGATACCCCAATACTGAGCCGCTGCTGCCATATGTGTCCCTATTTCTGCACCTGATACCCCAATACTGAGCCGCTGCTGCCATGTGTCCCTATTTCTGCACCTGATACCCCAATACTGAGCTGCTGCTGCCGTATGTGTCCCTATTACTGCACCTCATACCCCAATACTGAGCCGCTGCTGCCATATGTGTCCCTATTACTGCACCTCATACCCCAATACTGAGCCGCTGCTGCCATGTGTCCCTATTTCTGCACCTGATACCCCAATACTGAGCTGCTGCTGCCGTATGTGTCCCTATTACTGCACCTGCTGTGTGGTTCTGTGTGACCTCTAAATTTTAAAGCACCCCTCTAGAATATAGTAATGCCGGGTGCAAGTGCCCTAGAAAACAGTGCCCACATTTTGTCCCCTAGACTGTAATAATGCCCTGTGTGCCCCTTTTACAGTCACAGTAACCCGAGTTCCCCTATAACAATAAGTGTCCACTTTACATTTAATAATGTCCCAAGTCTCCCCCTGTACATCTCCCCTATACACAGAATAATGCCCCTTACTGGATATATACTGACCCCTTAATGTCCCCAAACTATTTAATGGGTCCAACACTGTATGATGGCCCCTAGATAGCATCCATACAGCATAATACACCAGATAGTCCTCAATATAGTATAATGCACCCCCATAGGCAGCCTCTATATTATAATAAACCCCCATAGGCAGAGTCTATAATATAATGCACCACCATAGGCAGCCGCTATATTATAATGCACCCCCATAGGCAGCCTCTGTAGTATAATGCATCCCCATAGGGAGTATCTGTAGTATAATGCACCCCAATATGGAGCCTCTGTAGTATAATGCAGCCCCCATATACAGCCTCTGTAGTATAATGCATCCCCCATATACAGCCTCTGTAGTATAATGCACCCCCATTAAAAAAAAAAAAAACAATACTCACCTCCCGGCTCCTGTGCTGCTCACTGTTCTCCCTCTCAGCGTCTGACAGCGGGTGCCGGCAGGTGATGTCATCGCGCCCGCTGTCAGACGCTGAGAGGGGGATTATGGGAGAGAAGGAGCGCTCGCTCCTTCTCTCTCTATGTGGTCAGCTGTATCGGCTGGATGCCGATACAGCTGACCCTCCGATGATGGGTGGGGGGCCCACTGCTGGCACCGGGCCCCCCCACCGCCTGTTCAGGCCCCATAGCTTCCGGGCGGCAGAGCAGGGAGAGCGATTCTCCCTGCTCCGCCGCAGAATGTAACTGTATCGGCGTGCTGTGCACGCCGATACAGTTACTGTAGCGTAGCTCCAGGTGGGCCCCCTCAGAGCATGGGGCCCGGGGCCACCGCCCCCTTGCCCCGCGACCTATCCTTTCAAATCAGGGCCCACCACGCAGGAGCTGGGGCCCACCGGAGGTTTCTCCGGTGTCCCGGTGGCTCAGTCCGACCCTGCTTGCCAGCCTGATAATACCAGGCCACAGCAGTCTGCTTATCTTTGCTGGTTAACAAAAATAGGGGATCCCGTTGAAAAAAAATTGGCGTGGGGTCCCCCCTATTTTTGTTAACCAGCCTGATGAAGCAGACTGCTGAGGCCTGGTTTTTCAGGCTGTGAAGGAGCCAATATCCATGGACCTTGCCAGCCTGATAATACCAGGCCACAGCAGTCTGCATATCTTGGCTGGTTAACAAAAATAGGGGATCCCCTCGAAAAAAATTTGCGTGGGGTCCCCCCTATTTTTGTTAACCAGCCAGATGAAGCAGACTGCTGAGGCCTGGTTTTTCAGTCTGTTAAGGAGCCAAGATCCATGGACCTTGCCAGTCTGATAATACCAGGCCACAGCAGTCTGCATATCTTGGCTGGTTAACAAAATAGGGGATCCCCTCGAAAAAAATTGGCGTGGGGTCCCCCCTATTTTTGTTAACCAGCCAGATGAAGCAGACTGCTGAGGCCTGGTTTTTCAGGCTGGTAAGGATCCAATATCCATGGACCTTGCAAGCCTGATAATACCAGGCCACAGCAGTCTGCTTAGCTTGGCTGGTTAACAAAAATAGGGGATCCCCTCGAAAAAAAAAACAGCGTAGGGGTCCCCCTATTTTTGTTAACCAGCCAAGTAAAATGCAGACTGCTGCGGCCTGGTATTAAAAGACTGTCAAGGCCCATGGATTTTGGCCCTCAACAGCCTGATAATACCAGGCTACAGCAGCCCCACATTTGGCACATCAAAAGATGTGCCAATTGTGGCACTTTACCCGGCTCTTCCCACTTGCCCTGTAGCGGTGGCAAGCGGGGTAATAAGGGGTTAATGTCACCGTTGATTGCACGGTGACAATAAGCCCGATTAATAATGGAGAGGCGTCAATAAGACACCGATCCATTATTAATCCCAAAGTTTTTAAATGTTTAAAAAAAGACACAGCAAGAAAAAAGTATTTTAATGAAATAAAAGAGACAACACAGTTTTCATTAATTTTATTATACTCTCATTCCTGCGACGCCATCGATCTCCTGTAAAAAAAGGAAAAAAACAAACCAACAGTATACCACCTGTCCGACGCCGTCCATAGTAACGATTGTCCCACGACGATCCAGCTCTGCTACATCGGAATGCCAGGCAGAGCCTGACATCCCGACGCAGCACAGCTGATTACCTGCTTCCCCGGCGGTGACGTCATCGGACTGCTTTACGGCCGCGATTACCCAGCAGTCACTGCAGTTATCGCGAGAAACTGCATGTGACCGCCAGGGAGAAGATGATGGCGGCCATCAAGCAGTCCAGGACGTGACCGCCGGAGATCTTCTGCCAGGTAAGTGCCGCTGACTCCTGACAGACCCGACCGACGGACACTGATCGTGACGGGACAATTCCGATTCCGGTATCCGATATGACGAAAATATCGGTACTCGGAATCGGAATTCCGATACAGCCAATATCGGCCGATACCCGATATTTGCAATATCGGAATGCTCAACCCTACTTATCAGAGTAATCTGATGCTTACTCCTCTGGGACTGATCTTTCAGTCTCAAACTTCGAAATTCATGGTTAACATCTATACTTAGTGAAAACAGACTTTTCCATTATTGAGATGAGATGAAAATTGCTTGACCACATATGGCGACTAGGTGGGATTTTCTTACCTTGTTACCGCCCACTGCTTTTCCCAAACCAATCACTGACCCGTTCCTCCAAAATAAAACATTACACATAAATTCTTTTTGGATAATATTGGCCACAGCGGCCATTTTATTAACAAAACATACATAGAATACATAACAATAAATGTATAAACATCCTTCAAATATCTGAGGTAAGGGGTTCTTGGAGCTAAAAGATCTGGCTTTACTATTAATAATCCAAACAGAATTCGACCACCATGTTACCCTCAGCCGTAAACCACCAGCTCGAAGGCACCAAACAACCTGTTCAGGGAAGACTAAAAACACCATGAGCTCCCAGGGCAAAATCCCTTCCAGAGCCCATACCAAAAGCCAGATCACCCCACCTCATTTAAATGCCCTCAATTTCCTCAAAAAATTACATCCCTGAATCATAACCACTCCAAGAACCCCCGCCAACCATGAACGAACCTGACCACCTCATAAGCTCCCAAACCGGCTTCACTCCCAAATCGTTCCCGCTCATGTGCACCACCCAAACATCGGTGCCCTATCGCACCGAACCGTCCTAGCTAACTCACCCAAAACTCTAGACCAAACCATTCCCCTGAATCCCAACCAACGCACGACCACCTGCTGTCTACTGAATCCCAGCTGTCTGCCGTCCGGCCTCACATCAGCCCGAAACAGCCCCCCAATGGACGAACAAATGGCCGAAAATCCAGGCTAAGAAAGATTCATCTGCACAATACAAAAATGACAAAACATAACCCTCTATAAACCAAGCATGCATGCATCAATAACGAACATAACTTAAATACCTGTTGGAGCTCCATCTCCCAATGCGGCGAATCGCCTCCGGCCCCAAACCCCGCATATGCGCTTCTGACGCCTCCCCGATACGAAAAGAGTGAGAACCGTATATGTCAGCGGAAACACCCAATTCCCCCAAACCCTTCTTAAGGATCGCTACAAACTGAAAGCGTGACAAGAACGACCCGTCGCTATGACACAGCAATGGTCCTGACCTGCCCCTCCATGCGCTCCAATACTGAGTCAAACATCTATGTGGGCACATAGCAGACCCTACAACCCTCCCAAGCAACACACTTTTCCCATTACCTAATTGGTCGGTCTTAGACCGTCTAATACAAAAACGTATACCGCCTCGACCCAGTTCCACATCATCGGCCATCAGACCCCCATTCTGTTCCTGCTATCGGACACCAGCTCCCCTATCCTCAATGCCCCAAAAAACGCCAAAGAAAAGGCCAATTGAAACAACGCCACCTCAAATTCAGCAGAACAACAAATTCAGTACAATACCCCGCCCAAGTGTTCCAATATGTCGAACGTGATCTGTCTACGCTTATCCGCGCCGCGTTTTCCCCTCCATACCCCTTTCAACGCTTGTTTTACTAAAAAATTCTTTGTAACATCCACACATCCTTGTAACCGAAAACCAAAAGCCAAACCCGCCATGAATTTATTGATCCTTGAAACTGATCATGCCCTGTCTGCCAATTCCCCAACCAAAATTAACAAAGCCTGTGCCCTACCCTCCTCCGATACGACTGTTCCCCATTGTGACAACCAATCTTGCCAAAAACCCCATGATTCCGCATAAGACGCCCAAGTCCAGCCCATCACAACTCGCAAATCAATTGTCCTGCTTATCCAAAACCACTCGCCACAAATGAGAAGGGTATTCCTTTCCTTTTTCCTCCGCATCTGGCGCCAGGTCCCGGAACCTCTCCCACTGCAAACGAGACAAAGAATCCGCTATAGAATTTTTCACACCTGGAACATGCACAACAGACACCCAGGCATTCAGCTCCAGGCAATGGAGGACCAGCTCCCGCACCAACTTAATCACTGGAGGAGATGAGGCTGACAAAGTGTTAATTATTCCGACCACACTCATGTTATCACAGTGAAAATGCACCTTCCTATCCCTAAACAACTCTCCCCAAATGAACACCACCACAACTATTGGGAGCAAAACAATGCCAAATTCCTAGTCCTACCCCTAGTGCAAACTTTTGGTCTGTACTGTACATCCAGCAGTAGTTCTCACGCCATTGTGACTACTTTGAGTGTTGATATTAACTTCTGTATGATTCTTGTATTTATTCTATTTATTACTAAAAATAAAATACTATTTACATATACTTTGATGGTGTTTTGCTCCATTTTTTGTGTTGTGATTGCAGTTTAGGAGCTCCATTGGGATATTTTCCCTGCTTTGTCCTGGTATGGACAAGTGTTGTGATACAATAATATAATCCACATGTCTGTGTCTGAGATTATGTTTCGTAGAATATTTTCAGTAGAAATCTCCTGTTTTATTAATGTGAAAGTGTGTCTTTACTGAATAGGAAAGATGTATATCTTCGTACCGTGTTAGCCAGTAGATAGAAAAATATTTAGACTTGAGAGTCCTCAGTGGTTGATACCTTTTAATGGCTAACTGAAAAGATGGTAACAAATTGCAAGCTTTCGAGACTACTCAGGTCTCTTCATCAGGCATAGACTAATACAACATCTGAAGAATCACATATTTATACACAAAATAGCACAGAAAAAAATGCAATAGGTAGGACAAGTGACATGAAGCAGAACTGTCATTATGGCAGAGGGATTAACATAAACCTCAGAAAGACTTTTTTGAACCAGGGCTACCATCCAAGAACAATTGAAAACCAAATTACAAGAGCCACCAGAATATCAAGGAATCACCTGCTACATTACAAAGCTAAAGAAGAAAATAACCGGGTGCCTCTAGTGGTCACCTACAATCCAAGTCTGGAGATGCTAAGGGGAGCTGCACGGAAACTACAACCTTTACTACAAAAAGATGTCCGATTACAATCCAATTTACCAACTGACCAAAGACCCCAATCTAAGAAGATCTGTCCAAAGTCCCTGCCTCCAACAAGCCGGACTTTCCAACAGCCAAAATGCAAGACCTTACATCTATATCCCGGACTGGCGAAAGATCCCAACTCCCATCACGGAACAAGATCCAGTACTTTCAGCTGCATCACATCAACCGGTGACATTACTAAATGACGAAAGTGCCAACTGTATCTGGGAGGAGATAGGACTGAAACAAGTGTAATTCTATCGCCACACGATAAGGAAAAATGGACTTCCTATGCCAAACAACTTTACCCCATAATGAACAACATAATATTGTGAGCTAAAACAATGCAAATCTAAATAGAGCCCTGATATAAACTTATGGTCTGTACTGATAATACCAGAGTTAGTGTTCTCAACATAGCAATTGTGACCTACTTTTGAGTGTCATCATACACTATCCGTACATTCAGTGTATTTAAACTTCATCTTATACTAAAATAAATATTATGTTACATAATACATTTGATCATGTATTTGCTCCATTCATTTTTTTTGATTGCATTTTGGTAGTCCAATTGTGATTCTTCCTGTTTGTTGTATAGTGTATGTGATAGAAAATGAGTATCCACGATAGTCTTGCTAATTATGTTTACGTATCTTTTCAGTTAGAAATTCAACCTGTTTATTAAGTCTAAATGTGTCTTTACTGAATATAAATTTTACCCATGAATCGGGAATTTTGAGAATGAAACATCAATCCCGTAAGAAAAAGTAACAGATTTCTCTGATATTCATTTATGAAAAAAAAAAAAGTAAGGGTTTTCTCTTTACTGCCATGGTTTGGGCAGCATGAATTAGATGACAGGTTCCAATTAAATGTAAAGTTTAGAGGGTCATCATGTTACATGGATTTTATGGGCCCAAAGAATAGTAAACATTGTAAAGTCTATGAGAAATTAAGAAACTTCATAATTTACTTGTATTAATAATTCTGCTTTGTTCCTAGCTGCAAAATGTGGTCAAGTGACCTCCAGCTCTCTACTTTCTGCTTTTGTCTATTCAAAGCACAGAGTAAAAAAATGTACTGTCTGTGCTTCGAATAAAACATAGAGTCCAGTATTTGGTCAGTATGTTGCGTCGGTATTTGTAAGCCTGGAACAGTAAGAAGAAAAGTAAAATATAAACACGTGCACCACTTTTGCATTTTTTCCCTCTTTGGATTTTGGCTTACAAATACTGAGGTATTAAACTCACCAAATACTCAACATGTGAACATGGCCTAATTGTCAAAAACAGCTCAGCATGTAGGAGGCAGAGCTCAGCCAGCAGCTCTCAGAACAGTGTGCTCTGATTGATGATGTCATTGGGGGGTGGCCTATGATCCTCACAAGTTGTAAGTGACTGGGGATGTGTACAGGCAGAAGTGGAGAGCAGGGAGAGTGTAGAGGCAGCTCAGGCTTCACAAAGAGCAATCAAACTTCTAAACTAGTGACTTGGACCAGATAGGATGGTGCTGGAGGTTCCAGAGTGCTAGATTACATTATAATAAATGATGACATTACATGACCATTTCAGTAGACTGATCCTGTTCGGTGCCAATGTCGGCACCTGTAGTATTATTGACCACAGGAAGTCTTAACCCCTTAACGACCGCCGATACGCCTTTTAACGGCGGTCATTAAGGGTACTTAAACCACAGCGCCGTTAATTAACGGTGCTGTGGAAAAAGCCTATAGCGCCCCCCAGAGGCGCATTTTCTCCGGGGTCGAGACCCCAGAGAATATGAATCGGTCGGTTTTTACCGACACCGATGTTGCGATCGCCGTTATTAACCCTATAATGGCGATCGCAACAAAAAAAAAAAAAAACAATGTGCCATTTAATTTCTCTCTCCTCTGATGTCATCGGGACCCCCACTGTGGCCCCCGAATCCTCCTTATGGCCCCAGGGCCCTCCGGTGTCCCCACGATGCTGGCGTCATGCTTCAAAATGGCGGGTGCATGAGTGGTGCGCCCGCCGCGAGGTGACGGGGGGATGGGCGATTTTCTCTGGGGTCTCGGCTGCCTGGGGTAGCCGAGACCCCAGAGAACATAATAGGGGCCCCCCCAGTCACCACTCTTTTGCGATCGCCATATAGCAGCCATCGCAAAAGAGAAATCACAGCCGCGATCCCTGCCTGTAAATTTCTCTCCCCTCTCATGTGATCGCACATCAGAGGGGAGAGAAATAGTTGTCCCGGGACCCCCGATCTCCTCCCCCTGTACCTGCAGGGGTCCCGTGTCCTCCGATCCTCCCCTCTGTGTGGTCCGAAACCTCCCCTGGCCTCCATTCCTCCCCCTGTCCTCCGTTCAGGCCGGCTTCTTCATCCAGTAAAAAAAAATGGGAGCGCATGCGCAGTGCGCCCGCCGACTCTGCCTGGTGGCAAATTAAAAAAAATATTCCATTCATTCTCTAAAAGTACATTTTGATCACTGTGATAAACTATCAGGCCGGCGTCACACTGGCGACAGAATCGGACGACTGCAATGCGATGAAAAATCGTATTGCAGTCGGACCTATGTTAATCTATGGAGCAGCTCCCAGTATCCGATTTTTTGTGGTCCGTTTTAAACGTCCGGTGTCGGCTGCTGCGATTGTCACCGATTGTGGGTCGACTATCGCCAATGCAAGTCTATGGGAGCGATGAAAAATCTGATTACAAACGGACCCATGTGTGACTTGCGATGAAATCGCATCGGTGTCCTTTAGAAAAGCCGGCAATTCATCCCTGCCTATACTGTAAAAGCACACTGACAGCTTTAATAAAGAATCGAATCAATAGATATACACACATAGAATACATATATATATATATATATATATTCATTTGATTAATAGTATATATAATATATATATAATTTATAGTTTCTAAACTTCTACATACTGTATTAGCCGCTCATTCAATTGCCGGCTTCTGTGAAATCACAGAAGCCGACATGAAATGATACATTGTTTCCACACAGTTAACCATATAATTTCTTTTTTTTTGATATATGGTATTAAGTTAATATTACATAAGTATATGTGTGCAAAATTTCAGACATGTAGGGGTTAATTAAAAGTGTAAATTCGTTGTTAAAAATTAATTATTTTTTACAACGAATTTACAGCTTTAATTAACCCCTACATGTCTAAAATTTTGCACACATATACTTATGTAATATTAACTTAATACCATATATACAAAAAAAAAAAATTATATGGTTAACTGTGTGGAAACAATGTATCATTTCATGTCGGCTTCTGTGATTTCACAGAAGCCGGCAATTGAATGAGCGGCTAATACAGTATGTAGAAGTGTAAGAACTATAATATATATATATATATATATATATATATATATACATGCACAATGAATTATATATATATATATATGTGTTCTATGTGTGTATATCTATTCTTTCTTTTGTGATTTTAATACTATTCTTTTGGATCCATTATAGTCAGTTTTGCAAGCCTGCGAGAAAATCTCGCAAGTCGGATGAAAATCGGATGTTACAAGGTACACACACATGCGATTAAATCGCATCTTTGAAGGAAAATCGGATGCCAGAAGGATGTGTGATGTTTTGATTTTGTTCCGATTGTCGACCGTCTAAAACGGACCGATTTTTTGTGGTTGTGTGTGACGCCGGCCTCACAGTGATCAAAATAAAAAAAACAGTACATAAACCCCCCTATATCACCCCCTTGGTTAGGTACATATAATAAAATAAAGAAATGTTATTTATTTTCATTTTTCCATTAGGGTTAGGGTTATAATTAGGGTTAGCATTAGGGTTAGGGTTAGGCCGGGTTCATACTGCTTTATGGCAGTCCGATAGACGGACTGCATTACACTGCGGTATAACGCGGTGTAACGCAGTCTGTTAACGCTGCCAGTCACCGCCATTTGAGGGCGCATCGCGACGCATGCCGTAAAGCGGCATGCGTTTGCGACGTGCCGTCATTCAGTGATGGAGCCTCAGATGCGGGCAGCAGCGTCTGGGCTCCATCACCGCTAGCGCAGATGAATCATCTGCTGATTCCTCTGCGCTAGCGGGTATAGCATAATGCGATCGCGTTATGCTATACCGTTACCAGCCCGTCAACGCTATGTGTTGAGCGGGCTGGTAAAACGCAATATGAACCTAGCCTTAGGGTTAGGGTTAAATTAGTTAGGGTTACAATTAGGGTTAGGTTACAATTAGGGTTAGGGTTACAATTAGGGTTAAAGTTAGAATTAGGGTTGGAATTAGGGTTGGTATTAGGGTTAGGGTTGGGATTAGGGTTAGGGGTGTGTTGGTGTTAGGGTTGGAGCTAGAATTGAGGGGTTTCCACTATTAGGCACATCAGGGGGTCTCAAAAAACGCCGTGGTGTTCAAAAAGTCAAATGGCGCTCCCTCCCTTCTGAGCCCTGCCGTGCGCCCAAACAGTGGTCCCCCCCCCCACATATGGGGTATCAGCGTACTCAGGACAAATTGGACAACAACTTTTGTGGTCTAATTTCTCCTGTTACCCTTGGGAAAATAAAAAATTGGGGACTAAACGATCAGGTTTGTGGAAAAAATATGATTTTTTTATTTTCACGCCCGGGCGTTATAAACTTCTGTGAAGCACTTGGGGGTTCAAAGTGCTCACCACACATCTAGATACGTTCCTTAGGGGGTCTAGTTTCCAAAATGGGGTCACTTGTGGCGCGACATGGCGTCCAGCCAATTCTTCGTTGAAAAAAGTCAAACGGTGCTCCTTCCCTTCCAAGCTCTGCCATGCACCCAAACAGTGGTTTACCCCCACATATGGGGTATCAGCATGCTCAGGACAAATTGCACAAAAACTTTTGGGGTCTTGTTACCCTTGGGAAAATAAAAATTGGGGTAAAAAGATCGGTTTTGTGGAAAAAATATGATTTTTTATTTTCACGGCTCTACGTTACAAACTTCTGTGAAGCACTTGGAGGTTCAAAGTGCTCACCACACATCTAGATAAGTTCCTTAAGGGGTCTAGTTTCCAAAATGGGTTCACTTGTTGGGGGTTTCCACTGTTTAGGCACATCAGGGGCTCTCTAAACACGACATGGCGTCCAGCCAATTCTGCATTGAAAAAGTCAAACGGCGCTCCTTCCCTTGCGACCTCTGCCGTGCGCCCAAAAAGTGGTTTACCCCCACATATGGGGTACCGGCATATTCAGGAGAAATTGCACAACAAATTTTGTGGTTCATTTTTTCTTTTAACACTTGTGAAAATAAAAAAAAATTGGTTCCGAAGTAAAGCTTTTGCAAAAAAAGTTAAATGTTAATTTTTTCCTTCCACATTGCTTCAGTTCCTGTGAAGCACGTAAAGGGTTAATAAACTTCTTGAATGTGGTTTTGAGCACCTTGAGGGGTGCAGTTTTTAGAATAGTGTCCATTTTGGGTATTTTCTATCATATAGACCCCTCAAAGTGACTTCAAATGTGAGGTGGTCCCTAAAAAAAAATGGTGTTGTAAAAATGAGAAATTGCTGGTCAACTTTTAACCCTTATAACTTCGTAACAAAAAAAAATTTTGTTCCCAAATGTGCTGATGTAAAGTAGACATGTGGGAAATGTTATTTATTAAGAAATTTGTGTGACATATCTCTCTGATTTCAGGGCATAAAAATTGAAATTTGAAAATTGCTACAATTTTCAAAATTTTTGCCATATTTCCGTTTTTTTCATAAATAAGCGCAAGTCATATCAATTTTTTTTTACCACTAACATGAAGTACAATGTGTCACGAAAAAACATTCTCAGAATCAGCTGGATTCGTTAAAGCGTTCCAGAGTTATAACCTCATAAAGTGACAGTGGTCAGAATTGTAAAAATTGGCCCGGTCATTAAGCTGCAAAATGGCTCTGTCACTAAGGGGTTAATAGAAGATATTATTTGGAGTGGGAGTAATGTTAGAAAGGTGGAACTGTGGTCAGCAATACATCCATTTTAAGTGTAAGGCATGTAAGGATGGAGCTTTATTGGCTAAGAGGGCTGTAGCATGAATATAGTTCTGCCGCTTGGGAATTGTAATCCAGAGGCCAAGAAAGAGAGCTGGCAGGAAGTTCAGGATGTAAACAATTGCAAACTACAAGAAGGGGTCTACAGGGGAGCTAAAATTGAAAATAAAGGCAACAGGAATCAATACAGTCAGATTACATGTTGTTTCTTTCTTGATGCCTGGAAACTCGCTTTAATTTAATTGTCCTTCTTAGCCTATTATCAATTTAACAAAAATGTCTATAGACTCAAACGTCTAAAAATGTTTTAGGTTATTTGTAGTGATGTTTATGCAATGTCTTATTGCTTTGCCGCATCAACACAGGCAGACCCGCTAAAGCTCACTGATTGGATGCCATGACATTAGTGCCCGATACCAGGAGCAGTGGCGAAGACTCACCGATGGACCCGAGGAGAGTGAGTGTAGCTTAGTTTGTTATATTTTAAAAGACTGCAGCCGGGGCCAAACATTGTCTGAAAGGGAACAACCCTTTTAAATGTTTTCTATAATGGTATGCCTGATTTCACCAAAACCAAACTAATTCAGGTACATGAAAACTCGCCTTTAAATGACTTTAATACAGTAGTTATTAAAATCACCACTAGGTGATGTCCACTGACAGTTATGTATAGTGTGAAATCTGCTATAGAAGCTACAAGTGTCACAGCACAGAGCTCTATAGTAATCAAGTAATTTTCCATGTTTTATGACAGCCTGATCTACTCTGTAGTGTGTAGTGCAGAAAATGCATTGGCAATGACTGAGTTCCTTTTGGTTGCTTTCCAGACCTCCCCATTGTTATTGGGCACAATGAATAAAAATCCTGCTGTCGTCTAGCTCTATATAAATTGTTTAAACATCAAAAATGTCTTTCATTTTGGGAAAGAAATTATTTTTAATTATGAGTTCAAAGATTGTCAAAAAACTATTCTGCAATTCCAGCATTTGTCCCAACACCTTGTATAACTGCTATTTTTTTTTATTTAGTTTCTTATGGTAACAAAGTATAGGGTTATATAAACATCAAGGATTGTTCAACAGAAAAATAATTGGTAAAATAGTAGACTACATTGTCAACATAATATATATGGACATTAAAGGAATTTTGGCATCACAAAAAGTAATGACTGGAAGCCCTAGAACAACAAGGACCTTTGACATTTTTTTCTGCACAGTATCTAGTAGGAGCAACACAAATTCACATTCAGGTTAACAGGTCTATGCAGCAAACCGGGGAAGAGCTACTCAGTCTGATGTATTCTAAAGTGACTTAAGCCTGTTGGGGTCCCAGTGTTCAGACTATTTCCAATCAGAAATGTATGGCATAACTGCTTCGATACATAAAGAAAATGTATTTTTTTGCTTTTTTTTTTAAAGACTGAATAACCCCATCTAGTCAGGAGTCTGTCCATAAGCTCTAGCCTAATTAGCATCACATAATATACTAGTGAGAGATTAAGAGTAGGAATAAGAAATTACCTGTAGAGTATTATTGGATTACCCAGAGAAATTATCTATTCTCAGAGTATTCCTTAACTACTTCTGGACCACCCACAGGCTTTAAACATCCGTGCTGTCCACACTTTACTGTACAGTGATGTTCTAAAATGTCATTGCAAAGTAAGCATTTTCCAGGAGATCATGAAGCTGTGATGAAGAGTAGAACCACCATCAGACACAGCCATGTTTCCCTTTTCGATCATTGTGTACATGGTGCTGAACCAGCACAGTGCATGAAATAAATAAAAAGAGCAAGAAAAAAAAAATAACATTTTAAAAATTACATTACCAGTCTAAATTGCTTTTCCCTCATCGACCTTAAAAAAAAAAAAAAAAAAAGTCCAGTAAGTAAAAATTATTTCTATGGAAAATATAATGCATTTAAAAAAAATCTTAATAGTCATCGTGGTCATGTGAAGGCATACAGTGGCATATGTCTCCAGTACCAGCCCAATCTATAAGAAGAGGTAAATTACCCCTTTTTGGCATTTACTGTATCTGGTGAATGGAATCTTACGGATATTCTTGGTGTAATCAGTGATGGCTTTCTGTTATTTTGCAAGCTTCAAATTAAATTTGAACAGTCTTAGAACAATAGGTGTGAGTAACACAGTGGTGCTCCTGAGTTTCTAGCTGGCAGCAAATAAAGGCAAATACCATCATTTGTCTAATTAGGAATATCAAAAATTAGGTAATTTGTGCTTTCCTATAGTCAAAAGTATGACAGCTAAGGAAAGTAGCAATGGTCTATGCAATGCAATTGCAACAATATAATGTAAAACTAGATCTTTGATGTACTCTTAAGAATTTGTAACCACAAATTGGACCACAAAATTATCTAAGCGCATTTGACTGATAGGAACTGACACTTAATGAGCTAGATACGTAAATTATCTTTCACCTACCTTCTTCCAATTTCTCTATGAGCGCTATGCAGTATATAGAATTGGCACATGCTTTGGGTGTCTGCCGGCATAAAAGAGCTGTCTTGTTCCAGCAGAACCAGTGAGCTGTGTGCAGGACCAGCGTCCGCACCCGGGCAAGTGCCAGGGCCCTGAGCAGGAGGTAGGGCCCACTCACTGTCGGGGACACCGGCGCACTCTGGGGCCCGGTGCCTGTGCCCGGTGCTCGCGAGTGGGCCCCCCCGCCGCTTGCTCAGGGCCCCAGTACTTGTGATACTTTCCTCTACCTGTTCAACAGCTGCATGGTCTTCCATGTCCTCTGAGTATGACGTTCAGGTCTGAGGGCACGATGACATCACTAGTGTGCGCCTCTGCCTGAACATTCAGTGTAGAGAACCGGAAGACGCTGAAGTGTCTGGAGCAGAGCAGCAGCCAGTGAGGAGAAGTATTTCATTTTTTTAATGTTTGGAGCATCTTATAGGGCCAATTACATATGAAGCAGTATATGGGCCCATTATATATGGAGCATCTTATGGGCCCATTATATATGGAGCATCTTATGGGCCAATTATACATGGAGCAATATATGGGGCCCATCATATAGTGGAGCATTATATAGGCCCATCATATACTGTATGGAACAGTATATGGGGCCCATTCTGTATGGAGAAATATATGGGGCCCATCATATTCTGTATGGAGCATTATATGGGGCTCATTATACTATTGGGGCTCATCATATACTGTATGGATCATTATATGGGGCCCATTATACTGTATGGAACAATATATGTGGCTTATTATACTGTATGGAGCATTATATGGGGTCCATTATTCTGTATGGTGCAATATATGTGGCTTATTATACTGTTTGGAGCATTATATGGGGTCCATTATTCTGTATGGCACAATATATGGGGCTCATTACTCTGTATGGAGCTCATTATACTATATGGAGCACTATAATACAAGAGTTAGGACTGTCCCACAAAGGGTTGCCTTGACGTGGCGGGATGGCTTGTACATTCTTTTGATCAAAATTATGTTTACCAAAAACCCTTATTATTATTGTTACAACCTCATGCATGCTTTGCAATATATTTTTTATTTTATTTTAGGATATTTGTTTCTTGTTTTTTGTTTTCTCTATATGGAGCACTATGTTGTGTCCATAATACTGTATGGAGGACTATACTGTCTGGTTTCTGAGCTATTGATATCACTCATGTAATGTACATTGTACTATACCTATAATTTCTCTGCCGAATCTATGCTTCATGAATTGTGTTATGTCTTTAAGGGGTCCTCTGAGACGCTTTCTTTCGTGGCCCACGAAAACCTGGAGACGGCCCTGTCTGTGCCCCAGTTGCAGTGGAATAAAAAATAGAGAAATAAACGTTTTTCCCAAAGGTCTTTGATTTTTTTATGAACAAAATATTAAAAAATATATACATATAAAATATTAAAATGAAGTAATAAAAAGTAAAATTCCCCACCACAATAATTTATGAAAAAATAGGATTTTTTTTTTTACACAAAATATTTTACTACATACATGTTATCAAAAGTAATTAAAATGTACACGTTTGGTATCTCGACAACAATAATAATAAATATAAAATATAGCAAAATATGGTAATTAAAACTTAGCTTTTACTAACAGTTTCCTTATAAAAGGTTTTCACCCCTATTAGTCAAATGTGAACCAATACACTAGTGCACAAATTAAACACAAAATACAACAATAAATATGGTTTAACCCCTTAGTGACAGAGCCATTTTGCAGCTTAATGACAGGGCCAATTTTTACAATTCTGACCACTGTCACTTTATGAGGTTATAACTCTGGAACGCTTTAACGAATCCCGCTGATTCTGAGAATGTTTTTTCGTGACATATTGTACTTCACGTTAGTGGTAAAATTTCTTTGATATGACTTGTGTTTATTTATGAAAAAAACGGAAATATGGCGAAAATTTTGAAAATGTAACAATTTTCAAACTTTAGATTTTTATGCCCTTAAATCAGAGAGATATGTCACACAAATTTCTTAATAAATAACATTTCCACATGTCTACTTTACATCAGCACAATTTTGGGACCAAAATTTTTTTTTGTTACGAAGTTATAAGGGTTAAAAGTTGACCAGCGATTTCTCATTTTTACAACACCATTTTTATTTTAGGGACCACATCACATTTGAAGTCACTTTGAGGGGTCTATACGATAGAAAATACCCAAAAGTGACACCATTCTAAAAACTGCACCCCTCAAGGTGCTCAAAACCACATTCAAGAAGTTTATTAACCCTTTACGTGCTTCACAGGAACTGAAGCAATGTGGAAGGAAAAAATTAACATTTAACTTTTTTTGCAAAAACTTTACTTCGGAACCTACTTTTTTATTTTCACAACTGTTAAAAGAAAAAATGAACCACAAAATTTGTTGTGCAATTTCTCCTGAATAAGCCGATACCCCATATGTGGGGGTAAACCACTTTTTGGGCGCACGGCAGAGGTCGCAACGGAAGGAGCGACATTTGACTTTTTCAACGCAGAATTCCCTGGACGCCATGTCGCATTTGTAGAGGCCCTGATGTGTCTAAACAGTGGAAACCCATCACAAGTGACCCCATTTTGGAAACTAGACCCCTTAAGGAACTTATCTAGATGTGTGGTGAGCACTTTGAAACTCCAAGTGCTTCACAGAAGTTTATAACATAGAACAGTGAAAATGAAAAATCATATTTTTTCCACAAAAACAATCTTTTCACCCCAATTTTTATTTTCCCAAGGGTAACAAGACCCCAAAAGTTTTTGTGCAATTTGTCCTGAGCATGCTGATACCCCATATGTGGGGGTAAACCACTGTTTGGGTGCATGGCAGAGCTTGGAAGGGAAGGAGCGCCGTTTGACTTTTTCAACTCAGAATTGGCTGGACGCCATGTCGCATTTGTAGAGGCCCTAATGTGTCTAAACAGTGGAAACCCCCCACAAGTGACACCATTTTGGAAACTAGACCCCCTAAGGAACTTATATAGATGTGTGGTGAGCACTTTGAACCCCCAAGTGCTTCACAGAAGTTTATAACTCCCGGGCATGAAAATAAAAAGTCATATTTTTTCCACAAACCTGATCGTTTAGTCCCCAATTTTTTATTTTCCCAAGGGTAACAGGAGAAATTAGACCACAAAAGTTGTTGACCAATTTGTCCTGAGTACGCTGATACCCCTATAGTGGGGTGGGACCACTGTTTGGGCGCACGGCAGGGCTTGGAAGGGAAGGAGCGCCGTTTGACTTTTTCAAACCAAAATTGTCTGGAATTGAAATTGGACGCCACGTTTGGAGAGCCCCTGATACGCCTAAACAGTCGAAACCCCCCACAAATCACACCATTTTGGAAACTAGACCCCTTAAGGAACTTATCTAGATGTGTGGTGAGCACTTTGAACCCCCAAGTGTTTCACAGAAATTTATAAACGCAGAGCTGTGAAAATAAAAAATCATTTTTTTTCTTAAAAATGATTTTTTTAGCCAGCTATTTTTTATTTTCCCAAGGGTAACAGGAGAAATTAGAACCCCAAAATTGGTGTGCAATTTGTCCTGAGTACGCTGATACCCCATATGTTGGGGTAAACCACTGTTTGGGCGCACGGCAGGGCTCGGAAGGGAGGGAGCGCCATTTGACTTTTTGAAAGCCACGTCGTGTTTGGAGACCCCCTGATGTGTCTAAACAGTGGAAACCCCCCACAAGTGACCCCATTTTGGAAACTAGACTCCTTAAGGAACTTATCTAGATGTGTGGTGAGCACTTTGAACCCCCAAGTGTTTCACAGAAATTTATAAACGCAGAGCTGTGAAAATAAAAAATCATTTTTTTTCTTAAAAATGATTTTTTTAGCCAGCTATTTTTTTTTTCCCAAGGGTAACAGGAGAAATTAGAACCCCAAAATTGGTGTGCAATTTGTCCTGAGTACGCTGATACCCCATATGTTGGGGTAAACCACTGTTTGGGCGCACGGCAGGGCTCGGAAGGGAGGGAGCGCCATTTGACTTTTTGAACGCCACGTCGTGTTTGGAGACCCCCTGATGTGCCTAAATAGTGGAAATCCCTCAATTCTAGCTCCAACCCTAATCCCAACACACCCCTAACCCTAATCCCAACCCTAATCCTAACCTAAATCCCAACCCTAATTCCAACCCTAATTGTAACCCTAACCTTAATTGTAACCCTAACTCTAATTGTAACCCTAACCCTAATTTTAACCCTAACCCTAATTGTAACCCTAACCCTAATTATAACCCTAATTATAACCCTAACCCTAAGGCTAGGATCATTTTGCGTTTTACCAGCCCGTTCAACACATAGCGTTGACGGGCTGGTAACGGTATAGCATAATGCGATCGTGTTATGCTTTACCCGCTAGCGCAGAGGAATCAGCAGATGATTCATCTGCACTAGCGGTGACGGAGCCCAAACGCTGCAGCCCGCGTCCGAGGCTCCGTCACTGAATGATGGCACGTCGCAAACGCATGCCGCTTTACGGCATGCGTCGCAATGCGCCCTCAAATGGGGGTGAATGGCAGCGTTAACGGACTGCGTTACACCGCGTTATACCGCGGTGTAACGCAGTCCGTCCTATGGACTGCCATAACGCAGTATGAACCCAGCTTAACCCTAACCCTAATGCTAACCCTAACCCTAATGCTAACCTTAACCCTAATTATAACCCTAACCCTAATTATAACCCTAACCCTAATTATAACCCTAACCTAACAGAAAAATGAAAATAAATATAATTTCTATTTTTTATTATATGTCCCTAACTAAGGGGGTGATAAATGGAGGGGTTATGTACTGTTTTTTTTTATTTTGATCACTGTGATAGTTTATCACAGTGATCAAAATGCACTTTCTGGAGAATGAATGAACAAAAATTTGAATCTGCCGCCAAGCAGATCGGTGGGCGCACTGCGCATGCGCCCGCCATTTTTTTTTTTCCAAGAAGAAGACCGGGAGGATCGGAGGCCAGGGGGACCTGCCAGAGGACACTGGCAGGTATAGGGGGGGTTCAGGGGGACATGGTGACCCTCATTTTCTCCCCTCTGATGTGCGATCACATCAGAGGGGAGAGAAATCTTTTTTTTTTTTTTTTTTTTTTTTTGCGATCGCGTCTATGCTTGCATAGCGGCGATCGCAACACCGGGATCGGTGAATACCGACCCGGATCATGTTCTCTGGGGTCTCGGCTACCCCCGGTAGCCGAGACCCCAGAGAATATTTGCCCATCCCCCCCAGCACATAGCGGCACATAGCGGCGGGCGCACTGAGCATGCGCCCGCCATTTTCTTCATAGAGCCGGCACCGGGGGACAGCGGAGGGCCCTGGGGCCACATGCAGGGGATCGGGGGCCACATGGGGGTCCTGGGGACCCTTTTTCTCTGTCCTCTGATGTCCGATGACATCAGAGGACAGAGAAATTAAATGGCACAACTTTTTTTTTTTTTTTGCGGTCGCCGTTATAGGGTTAATAACCGAGCCGAGACCCGGAGAAAATGCGCCTCTGGGGGGCGCTATTCACTTTTTCCACAGCGCCGTTAATTAACGGCACTGTGGTTTAAGTACCCTTAATGACCGCCGTTAAAAGGCGTATCGGCGGTCGTTAACGGGTTAAAAGCCAGTGGGGTATACCATTAGGCAAAATGCTCCCTGTTTGGGAAGAATTTTTTGCCTCTATTTAGATATATTGTAAACATTACACATTATAGAGGATAAAATGGAACAATCTCACCCATTTTGATTCTTCCTCTATGTAATTCATGGAGTCGGGGTCCACAGATTATCCCTATTAATCACTATCAAATAATCCTGGCACCCCAAGCCTCCTGCCCTTACAAGGACAGTCCACAGCTGGCCCTCTCACTTATAGGCCCTGGGCTGACCCTATGTGCCTCCCTTGACACGTTTCCTCAATGTCTTGATTCATCAGGGGACTGGCACAAACACTTTTCCTTTGTCAGGAGCAAACGGGCAGCATATCCCACCAGGGATAGCATATGGGATGGAAATGTTAGTCATATTGACCTTCCAGCTCCTTCATATAGAGTATACAATTAATCAATTCAAAAACACCTGAACAGAATTCAGGATATATATGGGGTATAGGTCCATTTCCAATTACTCCCCAATGATCTCCGGACCCAAATAATGCTGGCATGATATTCCCTTTCATCAAAATAATCCCCAACATATGCGGTCACAATCCAATTTAGTACTCACATGCAGCTTTTCCTATGTTAGCGCTTATTCCCTTACCCAGTGTGTCTTCCACATGACGGAAAGGAGGTGGACAATCAGACCACGCCTCCACGGGTCTCAGCGTGCGTTCCAAGCTACTTAGCTTCCGGTGTTTGGAGCGCATGGTCCATTTCGGTTTCCCGGCAAAGCGTCCTCCCCTCATCTAAAACAGGACGGGTTTCCCCCTGTTCCTCCCACGTATTCAGGGATCCTCGGCTTTTTCAGACCACGCCCCCCCGGCTCTCCTACAGGACGTGTCAGAAAGTGGGACACACTATTTCCTATGCTGGTACATTGCAACGAAATCAGCTTTTAACCATTCCTTATACATACAGCGCAGGATATCTCAATCCCCACGTTCCTATGCCGCAACCAAATTAGTACTTAGAGATAGATTCATTTATGCCATATTATTCCTTTCCATATGTCCATATTCAACAGCACAATATCACTCTACATAACATCTCTCAAACCATTAAAGGGATATTCCTCCAAAAAATGGAGCAAGAATTATTATTCTTGCCGCAGATAATAGTGTTTTATAGGTATTTTGGTAGGTTTTCCAGCAGATAGAGACTCTTATATAAAACAAGCATATGTCAATTGCTCATTTAGACCCGAAGGAGAGACTGTATTTAGATGGAATATCCATCTCGCCTCTCTCTGGAGGATCAAACGATCCCAGTCTCCCCCTCTAATCAGTTTCTTCACTTTTTCAATGCCCATAAATTTGATGTCTGACTTTTTTCCACCATGGACCTCATTAATATGTTTTGCAATAGGGGTATACCTTTTATGTTCGATATCCCCCAAATGTTCCCCTATTCTTCGTTGTAGTTCACGTTTGGTCTTACCAATATATTCCATGCCACATTGGCACGTTCCCTTTTAGATTACCCCCTCTGTGTGACAATTTATGAAGTCCCTTATAACAAATTCCTCTTCTACATTGGAGCTTACAAAGGTTTTACCTGTCTGTATGAAGGGGCATACTACACATTTTCCACAGCTATAACAGCCTTTTATGTTAGACTTTAGCCAGCTTTCCGATTTAGGTGACACAAAATGGCTATGTACCAATCTATCTCTAAGTGAACGACCTCTCTTAACCCCTCTCTGCCATCCGACGTACTATTCCGTCCATGTGACCCTGGACCTCATTCCCATGGACGGAAAAGTACGTCATATGCGATCAGCAGCGCTCCCGGGGGGAGCGCAGCTGATCGCGGCCGGGTGTCAGCTGTTTATTTACAGCTGACACCCAGCACTATGTGTCAGGAGCGGTCACGGACCGCTCCCGGCACATTAACCCCCTGGCACACCGCGATCAAACATGATCGCAGTGTACCGGGGGCACAGGGGAGGATCGCACAGGGAGGGGGCTCCCTGCGCGCTACCCTGAGACCCTCAGAACAGCGCGATGTGTCGCGATGTTCCGAGGGTCCGTCCTCCCTCCAGGTCCCCGGATCCAAGATGGTGCCGGGATCCTGCAAGGAGGCGGCTTCCTCAGCGCCTGCTGAGAGCAGGCGCTGAGGAAGCCTGCAGCGATGCCAGAGCGATCGCTGGTGTGACAGAGTGCTGTGCACACTGTCACACCAGCGATCTGCTAAAATACTGTGATGTACCACCCTGGGACAAAGTAAAAAAAAATAAAAATAAAAAGTGGTAAAAAAAATCATAAAAAAAAAAATTCCCCAATAAATTAATTTCTTCCTGTAAATAAAAAAAAAACAAAACAATAAAAGTACACATTTGGTATGCCGCGTCCGTAACGACCCCCCCTATAAAACTGTCCCACTAGTTAACCCCTTTAGTGAACCCCTTAAAAAAAAAAAACTAAGCAAAAAATCAATGCTTTATCATCATACCGCCGAACAAAAAGTGGAATAACACGCGATCAAAACGACAGATATAAATAACCATGGCACCGCTGAAAACGTCATCTTGTCCCGCAAGAAACGAGCCGTCAAACAGCATCATCAGCGAAAAAGTAAAAAAGTTATAGCTCGCAGAATAAAGCGATGCAAAAATAATAATTTTTTATATAAAATTATTTTTATTCTATAAAAGCGCCAAAACATAAAAAAATGATATAAATAAGGTATCGCCGTAATCGTACTGACCCGAAGAATAAAACTGCTTTATCAATTTTACCACACGCAGAACGGTATAAACGCCTTCCCAAAGAAATTCATGAATTCTGATTTTTGTTCATTCTAACCTCCCAAAAATCGAAATCAAAGTGATCAAAATGTCACTGGTCATAATGGTACATAAACGTCACTCGTTCCGCAAAAATAAGACCTAACATGACTCTGTGACCAAAATATGCAAAAATATAGCTCTCAAAATGTGGTGATGCAAAAAAATTTTTGCAATAAAGCGTCTTTTGCGTGACAGCTGCCAATCATAAAACCGCTATAAATAGTAAATCAAACCCCCTTATCACCCCCTTAGTAGGGAAAAGTAAAACATTAAAAAAATGTATTTTATCCATTTTCCCATAGGTTAGGTTAGGTTAGTGCGGCTAAAGTTAGGGTAGGGTTGGCGCTAACGTTAGGATTAGGTTAGGTGGGATTAGGGTAGGGTTGTTTAGGTTAGGTACTAGGTGGGTTGGGGATAGTTAAAGGGGTCCGCGTTAGGGATCTAAATCAATGACCCCGACCTTATCACCCAAGTCTGGCATCAAAACGTCACTATATCCCTTAGCACCAAACGTGCGCCTATACAGTAATTTTTCTCCACATATTGGGTTCAGCGTACTCAGGACAATTGGACAACAAATTTTGGGGTTCCAATTTCTCCTGTTACCTTTGAAATAAATTATGGGGGCGTATAAAACGTTTTTGTTTAGTAAACAAGTAGAAATAGGATTTTTTTTTTTACGGCTGTACGTTATCAAACTCCTCCTTGAAGCACTTTCGGGGTTGTCAAAAGTGTCTCACCAAATCTAGATAAGTGTTCCTTGAGTGGGTCTATGTTTCCTAAAATGGTGTCATTTGTGGGTGGTTTCCACTGTTTAGGCAGATCAGGAGCTCTCCAAACGACATGGCATCCACCAATTCTGTGTTGAAAAGTCAAACGGCGCTCCTTCCCTTCCAAACTCTGCCATGCACCCAAACAGTGGTTTACCCCACATATGGGGTATCAGCGTACTCGGACAAATTGCACAATAACTTTTGGAGTCTTGTTACCCTTGGGAAAATAAAAATTGGGGTGAAAAGATCAATTTTGTGGAAAAAAAATGATTTTTTAATTTTACGGCTCTACGTTATAAACTTGTGTGAAACACTTGGGGTTCAAATTGCTCACCAAAATCTAGATAAGCTCCTTAGGGGTCTAGTTTCCCAAATGGGATCATTTATGGGGGGTTTCCACTGTTTAGGCACATCAGGGCTCTCCAAATGCAACATGGCGTCCAATCTCAATCCAGCCAATTTTGGTTGGAAAAAGTCAAAGGTGCTCCTTCCATTCCGAGCTCTGCCATGCGCCCAAACAGTGGTTCCCCCCACATATGGGTATCAGCGTACTCAGGACAAATTGGACAACAACTTTTGGGTCCATTTCTCTGTTACCCTTGGGAAAATAAAAAATTAGTGACTAAAAGATAATTTTTGTGGAAAAAATAGATTTTTTATTTTCATGCCCGGCATTATAAACTTGTGTGAAGCACTTGGGGGTTCAAAGTGCTCACCAAAGATCTGGATAAGTTCCTTAGGGGTCTAGCTTCCAAAATGGGTCACTTGTGGGGGTTTCCACTGTTTAGGCTCATCTGGGGTACTACAAACGGAACATGACCCCCATCAATGTTTGCATTCCAAAACGTTCTGCTTCCTTTCCAAGTCCTGCCGTGCGCCCAAACAGTTTCCCCCCCCACATATGGGTATCAGCGTACTCAGGACAAATTGGACAACAACTTTTGGGTCCAATTTCCTTGGGAAAAATCAAAAATTTAAGACTAAAAAATCATTTTTGTGGAAAATTGTTTTGTTTTTTTTCACACCCAGGCATTATAAACTTTGTGAAACACTTGGGGGTTCAAAGTGCTCACAACAGATCTGATAAGTTCCTTAGGGGGTCTAGTTTCCAAATGGTGTCACTTGTGGGGGTTTTCACTGTTTAGGCGCATCAGGGGCTTTCCAAACGCAACATGGCGTCCAATCTCAATTTTAGTTTGATAAAGTCAAACGGCGTTCCTTCCCTTACGAGCTCTGCCGTGTGCCCAAACAGTGGTTTTCCCCCACATATGGGGTATTGGCGTACTCAGGAGAAATTGCCCAACAACTTTATCTGCCCATTTTCTCCTTTTACCCTTGTGAAAATAAAAAAAAGTTTGTAAAAAATCATTTTTGTGGCTAAAAAGTTAAATATTCATTTTTTCCTTCCACGTTGCTTCAGCTCCTGTGAAGCACCTGAAGGGTTAATAAACTTCTTGAATGTGGTTTTGAGTACCTTGAGGGGTGCAGTTTTTAGAATGGTGTCACTTTTGGGTATTTTCTGCTATATAGACCACTCAAAGTGACTTCAAATATGAGGTGGTCCCTAAAAAAAATGGCTTTGTAAATTTTGTTGTACAAATGGGAACTCGCTGGTCAACTTTTAACCCTTATAATTTCCTAACAGAAAAAATTTTGGTTCCAAAATTGTGCTGATGTAAAGTAGACATGTGGGAAATGTTATTTCTTAACTATTTTGTGTGACATATTTCTCTGTTTTAAGGGAAAAAAAATTCAAAGTTTGAAAATTGCAAAATTTTTAAAATTTTCGCCATATTTGCGTTTTTTCAAAAATAAACACAAGGTATATCGAAGAAATTTTACCACTAACGTGAAGTACAATATGTCACGAGAAAACAATCTCAGAATCACGAAGATCCGTTGAAGCGTTCCAGAGTTATAACCTCATAAAGAGACAGTGGTCCGAATTGTAAAAATTGGCCCGGTCATTAACGTGCAAACCACCCTTGGAGGTGAAGGGGTTAAAGGTAATGTGCGGGTATCCTCCCAAAAACGTTTTGACTTCCTCATCCATTTCCAGGATGGGCCAGTATTTTTCAAAATCCTTCTAATCTGATCCGTTCCATTGCTAAATGTTGTGATGAGCCTCACTATTTTCTGGTCCTCTTTACTCTCTTTTTGTGGATTCAGGAGATCTCTCCTCTCTCTCTCCCTACTGTGTCTAAAAGCTTTTTTTAGGACCTTTTTCGGATAACCCCTCTCCAAAAATCTCTTTTCCAAATCGTCCGCCTGTTCTTTAAATATCTGATTACTTGAACAATTTCTACATATCCGCAGATACTGACCCCTCGGTATTCCTCTCTTCAATGAGACCGGATAGTTACTGTCCCAATGCAGCAGAGAGTTTGTTGCGGTAGGTTTTCTATAGGTACATGTCTCCAAAGTGCCACCATCTGTTTTTTTAATCATTACATCCAGAAAGGGAAGACAGGTGGAGTTTATTTCATTAGTGAATCTAAGCCCAACTTGATTCACATTGATGCCATCAACAAAGGTGTCTCGACAACAATAATAACCTAGAAAATTAATTCAACAGATTGTTTAGTGTGAGACATGCGCAGCTATAGAGAACCTGACACCTCATACATGCTGCCCAATCTGTGGGCATTGGCTGTAAACACAGCCAGGTATGTTTGGCAATGAAACGCTGAGGTGTTTCAAAGAAAAACATACTTTACTAGCTGACTAAGGGGACTGAGATCATGCTGTAGACTAGCTGGACAGGGGAGTACCTGGCCACTTCTCCCCGATTGCTGTCATGGATTGACAGGTCTTTGACTACTTGGACATATAGAGAAACCTGTCACTCAAGGGCAGCGAGTGGGGAGAAGCCGCTGGGGACCCGCCTGTCCAACTAGTCTACAGTACGGTCTCTGTCCCCAGTGGCTTTTAAAGTATGCTTTCTTTTGAAACGCAGCAGCATTTGAGTCAAGCTTAACCGGTTGAGCTCATACAGCTAGGGCCCGATACATGCTGCCAATGTATTGGGCAGCATGTATCAGCTGTCAGGTTTTCTTTAAAAACATGTATAAAAAATCCACAAATGGCTTTTTTCAGTATTTGCATGAGAAAAAATAAGTATTGAAATTACATAGTACTCCAAAACCGTAATAAAAAAAAAATATAGTTTGGCAAAAGCATTAAAAAAATGGCCAGTCATTAAGGCCCTTTCAGACCTGGTTATTATGAGGTGAATACTGGATCTATTACAAATGGATGACAATTTAATAATGTAACACACTTAAAAAAAACTAAATTACTATTTTTGCAAAGCAGGGACTGAAATTGTAGCACTACCATGGAAAAGCAGACACCTTGATCGTTTTTTATCCTCAGAAGGCATCTTCTAGCGCTCTGCAATTAATTATTGATGAATATTTTCCTCCATTCTCGCTTCAGCTGAGAAAATGCTTTGACAAGTTCATGGTCAGTGACCGGTTCCTAGGTCTGGAATATATAACAGTTCTGAGGGCTACTTTTCGCACATTGGCTATGTTGAGGGCAATTATTTTCTGTCATGGGTTTTGTGTGCAGCGTTGGCTTAGTCAGAGAGCTGGCTTATATCAAAACTGTAAGTACGTGGTTTTTTGCCAAAGAATTAGGTCAAAGAACAAGTGTAATATCACTTGAGGCCATGTGCTCACTATAAATATGGCATTAAAAATAAAACTTACCATATATATTACTTTTCTTATTAACCATCTACTGTTTACAATATAATTAAATTAGAATTTGGATGTTTCTTCCAAGAAGATACATTGAAAGAGAATCTGTCAGTACAATTTTATGATTTAAAGTAAAGACATAGCTGTAATCGCACTGTTATACTGATTACATCGATACTTGTGGGGAAGAAATCCACTTTTTGGTCCTTCTTTAGTCACCAATAGAAGTTTTCTGCTAATTATATTTTGGTGCACAGGGGCCGGATTGTTCACTGGGCCTTTTCCTCCCTGTCTGTGATTTCCTGGTTCCTCTGTCTGTCTTCGGTCTGTGAATTACAGGTCACTGATTTCCATTGATCTGTTTCCCGTGTTTTAAATCTCTTGGCATCGCCATCTTTCTTGTGGGCGTCACATGCATGGATGGAGTTCCTGTATAACCTACAATAAAATGATGCTGTTATTGTCATGGGCAGCACATGCCTTGATTGAGTTCTCAGCTCAATGATGTCTGTTAGAGATGACTTTGCATTTGCTGCAAAATGACAATGACATTTTATCATATCTGCTCAATCTGCACACACGCCACACACAGCAATGACAATCTGCACACACCACACGCAGCAATGACAATCTGCACACATGGCACACGCAGCAATGACAATCTGCGCACACCCCACATGCAGCAATGACAATCTGCACACACGCAGCAATGACAATCTGCACACACGCCACATGTGGCAATGACAATCTGCGCACACGCCACATGCAGCAATGACAAACTGCACACACGCCACACGCAGCAATGACAATCTGCGCACATGCCACACGCAGCAATGACAATCTGCACGCACGCCACACACAGCAATGACAATCTGCGCACACGCCACACACAGCAATGGCAATTTGTGCACACACGCCACATGCAGCAATGACAATCTGCGCACACGCCACACGCAGCAATGACCGTCTGCGTGCACGCCACACACAGCAATGACAATCTGCGCACACGCCACACACAGCAATGGCAATTTGTGCACACACGCCACATGCAGCAATGACAATCTGCGCACACGCCACACGCAGCAATGACCGTCTGCGTGCACGCCACACACGCAATGACAATCTGCGCACAGCCACACACAGCATGGCAATCTGGCACACACGCCACACGCAGCAATGACCGTCTGCGTGCACGCCACATGCAGCAATGACAATCTGCGCACACGCCACACGCAGCAATGACAATCTGCGCACACGCCATGCAATAGAGGAGACAGGTCACTGAAAAAGCAATGATCTGTCATTCCAAGACAGGAGGCAAGCAGAGAGAATGGGGAACCACAGACAGGTAGGAGAAGACCCAGCGTGCAGTCCGGCCTCTGTGTACCGAAATCTAATTAACTGAAAATTTCATATGGCGATTACCGTAAATAAGAACCACAAAGCGGATTTCTTTCCCAAATGTATCAATTTAATCTGTATAACAGCGCCATTACTGCTATGTCTTTACATTAAAAAATTGTGAGAAGGGTCAGCGATCAGAGTTTGAACACTGTTCATCAAGAAATTACAAAGTATTGAGCATGCAAATTGAGGGTGTCTAAAGGTTTACCGAGCACTTTTCCATGCATAGGAAGCCCCCTCATTTGCATTAAAAAAAAATTTCTGTAACTGGAAACTTAGGCTATGTGCACACGTTGCGAAATTGCCGTGGAAATTTCCGCGACAATCCCGCCCCTCCCTGCCGCGGGAAATCCGCATTTTATAGGTATGCGTATTCCCGCCAGAAACTAGCGTTTTGCAAGCGTAATTTGCTTGCAGAATGATAGCGTTTTCCAAGCGATCTGTAGCATCGCTTGGAAAACTGATTGACAGGTTGGTCACACGAGTCAAACATAGTGCTTGACAAGTGTGACCAACTTTTTACTATTGATGCTGCCTATGCTGCATCAATAGTAAAAAGATCTAATGTTAAAAATAATAAAAGATTGTGATATTCTCACCTTCCGATGGTCCCCGCAGCCTTCGTGGTCCTCATGATGCTCTTGGCCAATCCCGTTCCCAGTGATGCCTAGCGACAATGACCCCAGATGACGTAGCATCACGCGACACCGCTACGTCATCTGGGGTGATTCTCGCAAGGTATCACTGGGAACGGGATTGGCCGGGAGCGTCGCTGAGAGGCAGGAAAGCTGCGGGGGCTGCCGGAAGGTGAGAATATCACTTTTTTATTTTAATTATTGTTTTAACAGGGATATGGTACCCAGGGGCTGGAGGAGAGTCTTCTCTCCTCCAGCCCCTGGGTACCATCCGCACATGAACCGCTTACTTTGCGCATGGTGGGTATAGCCACATGTGGAAAGTAAGCGGTTCAATGTATTCCTATGGCGGCGGAATCGCCGCGATTCCGCAAAAAGAATGAGCATGCTGCGTATTTTTCCGCGATGCGATTCCGCCGCGGAAAAACCCGCAGCATGTGCACAGCATTGCGGAATTCCATAGAATATAATGAGTTGCATTGTGTAAGCTTTTTTGCGGTGTTTCCGCTGTGAAAAACTGCGACAAGAACGCTAACAATCCGCAACGTGTGCACATAGCCTAAACAAGTAAAATCTGTACAATAGGTGTGATTTTTATAGGGGCTAAAATTAATTTACATGGACTGACCAGCAGAATGTTACGACCACTGATTGGTAAAAGTTTACCAATCAGTGGTTGTTTAAATGACTGTTTACGAAGACAGACCAAGGTAAATAATGCACACTGAGTTATACGAAGTCACTTAGGCTGCCATAGTTTTTGGTGGTGCGATTCCTGGTGAGTCTCGGATGATGCACCGCTGAGAAATGATTTTTTACGTTGCGCAAAAAATCATTTCACCCAATGATCAAACGTTTTGCTTATTCACTGGCTAATCGGCAGCCTGTTTACATAGTAAGATAATCGTGAAATAAGAGTTTTTAACATTGCTCGTTCACCATTATCTTGCAGTGTAAACACAGCTTAAGGCCTGGGTCACACTAGCGTTGAATATGGACGAGTGCTATGAGAGAAAGCATCGCATAGCACTCAGACCATTGTTAATGTATGGGACAGCTCCCATCACCGTTTTTTTTTCTCGGGTGTATTCTGCGTGCGAGAGTAATCGCAGCATGCCGCGATTGTATGCGTATATTGGCTGAGTCTCTTCAATGCAAGTCTATGGGAGCGAGAAAAAATCTGATACCACAAGGACCACCAGTGTAGCTTGCAAGAAATATGCACACATTTTCCTCACTTCAGCCCATTGAGCCATTAAATTCAATGAGGAAAATCAGTGAGAAATGTAAAGCCATACGCATGTCATGCGGATACATAGGTGCGAGAAAATTGCATTATCGCATTGCAAACGCATTACATATGGATGACCATACGGAGAACACTTGTGCGACTCTCGCCAGTGAGACTCGGCCCGATTTTCCATACGTTTAGTGTGACCCCGGCCTAAGTCACCTACACACCTGTATAAGTGGTTTAATTAGCATTTTGAGGGTGACAATTACCTTTAACTTGTCCATTATGATCTTCTGAAGAGGAGAATTTATAAAGGGAGGACAGTTTAGAACTAAGCAAATAGGCGACGACATGCTTCATTGTATACATTTTTTTAATCCAGGGGATAGATAATGATCTTTAGGCATTGGTAGAATGTTATGATAAATAGAAATAATATACGTTAAAAGCCAAGTTTGTTAAGACACTCCTAACAGTTTACCTGAATTCCTGTAATATAATGAAATCTGCTAAACTTTACTCTAGACAACAGGGGATGCTGACAGATTTGGACATAGCAACCTGTAGAATTGTTAATGTAGTTGCCAATGAGAACTGGACCTGCAATAAGTTGGGATGACTAAAAGATTACTGAAGCAACTTTTCGCCGTCATCTTCAAAGCCATTGTGAAAGATAACCACATTGTGATTGATTGCCGTGACTGGCCTGATGTTATGCCAACGGCCTCTAAAATCGCACTCTTGGACACTGCCCTTCAGCTCCGTGGGCATCCTCACTGAATCTGGGTCTTTGTCCAAGATGACCACATGATAGATTGTGAATGCGCACAGTATGTGTGCAACTGACTTCTTGATCACTGACGTGGAGCATGTGTGGCACCCCAGGAGTCCGGTTGCCACAATGGCCTTTCCTCCCTCCAGGGGGGATTGATGTCATGCCTGGAAGCAAAGAAGGAATCCCCTTACCAGGTAGTTCCAGCATACAACACAGTTCCTGATCCAGGCCAGCTGGGGGAGCTCTAAACCCGACTTCAGGGGAGCTGCTCTCTCTGGTCAGAAGCAGGAAGTTAGAAAGGAGTTAGAGTCTGAACAAGGTTGAGAGAGGACGTGTGGAGAGGTACTGGGAGCAGACTGTAGCTGAGCTCACCCCAGGCTTGAGCGCCAGTGATCGGGCACCGGAGCCCGAGGCTGTGTGGGTACTAAAGCCACAGCAGCAGAAATGGGAGGGCAGAAGACTGCAGATCCTCTGTCCCCAACTGATACTCGAAAACACAGCAGCATATGTGAGCCGGAGACGCCAGACAGGAGCGACTCCTGAAGCAGGCCCCAGCTGCCTGTCATGCGAGTGAAGTTCTACCTAAGCCTCAGATAGAGGAACTTGAATAGAGTTTACAGCAGCAAGTACCTCAGAGAATAGCGCTAGAAAGGAGGCCTCACAACCCACCTAAGGAAATTCCCAAATTGCTCCCAGGCTGACCGGCTCTAGAACCATCTGTAACCTGAGCTCATTTCTGTACCTGCACTGCTCAGTAAAAGGTAATGGAAACTGCACTCTGCTGTGTCTTCTGAATCTTTCCAGCATCACCTGCCCTGCAACACACTCACCACCTACATCACCTTTAATATCCTAACTGCCCTGGGACACAGCTCTACCCGTGAAGAGCTTAACCATCTTTGCTGCCCCATCATCATCCCTAGGGATCTGCATTGCAGCGTCGGTCCCCTGACCGGATACCACGGGTGGCATCACGAACACTTTACTACAAACTCTTTTATTATTTCCCTTTTCATCATCTCCCCTTTTGTTGCACATCTAGGGCCACAGACCGAGTCACTGCTGCCGTGTCACTACCCCTTTAAGAAGCGGCCCAGTACCGAGTATCCCGACTGCACTGGCGGGCGCTCCACATGCGAACATGTGAAAAGAAACTGGGGACGTACACCCAGATTAAGTGCTCATGCCCGGGAAGCTAATGGGGCAGTGCACAAGCGTGGGACTTCAGAGGCCGCTAACATGACATCACGCCTGTCACGGCAATCAACCACAATACGGTTTGCATGAATAATTTTGAACAGGACCATGACCATGAATGAAACAATGAAAATCGCCACCTCTGTGACGGAAACTAAAGTTATCTGATGCATTCTACAAATGATGTAAAGTGTTTTTACACATAGTTGAAACCAGAAGCCACAGCTATTCATTTTAGCCAACATATTTAATGGTATTAATCTCTGCACTGAATCCTGCATGCTACCAGCCACAGCTATTCATTTTAGCCAGCATATTTAATGGTATTTAATCTCTGCACCGAATCCTGCATGCTACCTGCCACAGTTATTCATTTTAGCCAGCATATTCCCTCGACTTGGTCTTCTCCCGGCTTTGCTAAGTTGATGATTTCAGAAACTCCCCTCTCCTGCTCTCTGACCACAACCTTCTTTCATTCTCTGTCAAGAACTACCATCCTGCTCAGGTCACCACCGACTTTCCACACTTATAGAAACATACAGGCCATTAACACCCAAAAACTTATGAAGAACTTGCAGTCACCATTGGCCTCTATCTCCTCCCTCTCATGTCCTGATTCTGCACTGAAGCATTACAACGAAACCCTGCAAAGTACCCTGGATGAAATTGCACCTCCTATGCTTAGAACAATACAACAGACGGCTACAACAGTGGCACACGCTGCAAACACGTTTCCTGCAGCGTTGCTCCTGGTGCGCCGAACGTCTGTAGAGAAAAACTAATCTACCCGAAGATTTCATCCATTATAAGTTCATGCTTAAAACATACAACTCTGCCCTTCAACTCTCCAAACAAACCTATTTAATCACCCTCATCACCTCACTATCCAATAATCCTAAACGTTTCTTTGACACTTTTCAGTCCCTACTCAACCCAAAAGTGCAGGCCCCAACCACAGATCTTCGCGCTGACTATCTGGCCAATTACTTCAAAGAAAAATTGACCATATACAACAGGAAGTTATTCCCAAACCCCTCATACCATGCACTGTCCTCCCTCCCCCACTGCATCTAGCTCACTCTCTGATTTTGAACCAGTCACAGAAGAAGAAGGCGTCGGGCTCCTTTCATCTTCTCGCCCTACCACTTGCACCAGAGAATCCATTCCATCACATCTCCTCCAGTCCTTTTCCCTGCTGTCATCTCTCACCTAAAAAAAACATTCAACCTCTCTCTCTCTTCCAATATCTTTCCTTCCTCATTTAAGCATGCCATTGTACATCCATTACTTAAAAAAAACATCCCTCGACCAAAACTGTGCCGATAACTATAGACCTGTTTCTAATCTTCCCTTCATCTCTAAACTCCTGGAAAGCCTGGTCCACACCCATCTTATCCGCTATCTCTCAGATAACTCTCTTCTCGACCTGCTTCAATTTGGTTTCTGCTCTTTACACTCTACTGAAACTGCCCTCACTAAAGTCTCTAACGATCTACTAACTGCTAAATCTAATGGTCACTACTCCATGCTAATTCTCTTGGATCTCTCTGCAGCATTCGACACTGTGGACCATCAGCTCCTCCTCACTATTAGTATTATTTATTTATATAGTGCCATTAATTCCATGGTGCTGTACATGAGAAGGGGTTACATACAAAGTTATAGATATCATTTACAGTAAACAAATTATACCAGTCTGTCATTGTAAGAGGGGAGAGGACCCTGTCCTTGCGGACTTACATTCTATGGGATAATGAGGAAGAGACAGAAGATCGGGGGTGCAGCAGCTTGGGTGGTGGTGAGGCGGCAGCTCAGGTGGTGAGGCGGCAGAATAGTTATTGCAGGCTGTAGGCTTTCCTGAAGAGAGGGCAGGATGAGGAGGTAGAGTGGGAGACACTAAATGTGAGGTCAGAAAGGTAAGAGGCGATCCAGGACAGTGCATGGTCTTTGATGCCAATGGAAGAAAGAATCTGTAGCTGTAGGCAGTGGTCGACTGTGTCGAAGGCAGAGGACAGGTCGAGGAGGATGGAGAACTGTCTGTTAGCTTTGTCTGTAAGTCATTAGTAATTTTGGTCAGGGCAGTTTCAGTGGAGTGGTGGGAGTGGAAGCCAGATTGGAGATTGTCAAGGAGATAGATGAGAGGTGGGAGGAAAGTTGAGCGTGGACATGCTGCTCAAGGAGTTTAAAAGCAAACGGGAGCAATGATATGGGGCGATAACTGGGCATAGCAGTTGGGGTAAGGTTTGTTTTATTGAGGATGGGTGTGATGGTGGCATGTTTGAAGGCAGAGGGGAAGGTACCAGAAGATAGCAATAGGTTTAAGAGATGGTTAGGGCTGTAATGAGCATGCTAGTGAGGTTGGGGAGCAGGTGGGAAGGGATGGGGTCAAGTGCACAGTTGGTGAGGTGTGATTTGGAAAGGAGATGAGTAAGCTCTCCTTCAGTGATGTTGGAGAGGGAGGTTATTAGGGAAGGGCAGAGGTCTGGTATATGGAGTGGTTGGGGTGGTGGAACAGTAAAGGTTTGCGTTGTTTGGTCAATCTTATTTTTTGAAGTAGGTGGCAAAGTCCTCGGCAGAGATGAGGTGAGTTGGAGGTGGCAGTGGTGGGTGTAGGAGAGAGTTGAATGTGCTGAACAGTTGTTTTGGGTTGTAGGATAATGAAGATACAAGGTTTGTGAAATATGTCTGTTTAGCAGAGGTGAGGGCTATTTTGAAGGCAAGTGTAGCTTGTTTGAAAGCAGTGAAGTCATCTGGCAGACGTGTTTTCTTCCACTATGCTACACTCCATCGGCCTCATATGGAGTATGTGACCTCAAAGACACCATTCTCTCCTGGTTCTGCTCCTACCTCTCTGATCGCTCCTTCACTGTATATTTTGCTGGTTCCTCCTCCTCTCATCTTCCCCTTACGGTTGGGGTTCCTCAAGGATGAGTCCTAGGCCCCTCCTCTTCTCTTTGTTCACCGCCCCTATTGGACAAACAATCAGTAGATTTGGTTTCCTGTACCATCTCTATGCTGATGACACCCAATTATACACTTCTTCTCCCGATATCACGCCTGTGTTTTTAGAAAACACCAGTGATTCTTACCACTGTCTCCAACATCATGTCCTCCCTCTATTTGAAACTGAACCTGTCAAAAACAGAACTCCTCGTGTTTCCTCCCTCTACTTATCTACCTTTGCCTGACATTGCCATCTTTGTTGTGGTTCCACCATTACTCCCCAGCAACATGCCCGCTGTCTTGGGGTCATACTTGATTCCAAGCTGTCATTCACTCCCCACATCCGATCACTGGCTCGCTCTTGTTATCTCCACCGCAAAAACAATTCTAGAATTAGAACTTTTCTTACTTTCGACTCTGCAAAAACTCTTACTGTTTCTCTTATTTATTCTCGTCTGGACTATTGTAACTCTGTACTAATCGGTCTCCCTCTTACCATACTCTCCCCTCTCCAATTTGTCTTGAATGCTGCAGCCAGCATCATATTCCTCACCAATCATTATACCGATGCCTCTACCTTCTGCCAGTCATTACACTGGTTACCCATGCAGTCCAGAATCCAGTACAAACTTATTACCCTCACTCACAAAGCACTCCATGGCTCAGCACCACCCTACATCTCCTCCCTTGTCTTAGCCTACCATCCTACCCATGCCCTCTGTTCTGCTAATGACTTGAGGTTAGCATCCTCAATAATCAGAACCTCCCACTCCCGGCTCCAAGACTTTTCACGTGCTGCACCAATTCTTTGGTATGCACTACCCATGTTAATACGATTAATCCCCAATCCCCACAGTTTTAAGCGTGCCCTAAAAACGCATTTGTTCAGACTGGCATACAGCCTCAACGCATTAACCTAACTATCCCTGTGTGGCCCATTCAAAAAATTTTTACCATAATCAGGTTCCTCGCATCATGTTCTCACCCGCTTTATGCATTTAATTAGCCCTCTGTGTCTGTACTGTTACATACTTCGGCTATTAATTGGTTCATGCAGCATTACATGAACATCCGATTCTTACACTATGGCTGGTCTGAACAATGAAAGCAATTGTTACCATCTACCTTTCCTTTCGTGTCTCCCCTTCTTCCTCATAGATTGTAAGTTTGCGAGCAGGGCCCTCATTCCTCTTGGTATCTACTTTGATCTGTGTTTATTGTTATGATGTAATGTCTATTGTCTGTACGAGTCCCCTCTATAATGTAAAGTGCTGTGGAATATGTTGGCGCTATAGAAATAAAATTATTATTATTATTACATATATTATATGAAAAGACATATATGCATGTTTTTCTCAATATCTGACATGAAATCAGAAAAACCTTTCCTGTTTTAGGTCAATTAGGATTACCATAATTATTAATATTTGTCAAGTGCCAGAATAATGAGAGAGAGAATGCTTTAAGGCATTTTATTACTTGCTGCAAAATCAAAACTTCACATACATTTCATTAGTATTTGGTACCATTGCCCTTAAACTGAATGACTTGGGTCAAATGTTTGGGATATCCTTCCACAAGCTTCTCACAATAGTTGGTTGAGAGATGTTTATTCTGATTTCATTTCAGATATTGAGAAAACATGCATATGTGTCTTTTTATATAGCGTATGTAAACTTCTGGTTTAAACTGTATGTACTGGGAGCTTTTCTTTGAGAAAACTATGTTAGTGATGCACATTGCATTATAACACACTGGGGGCAGTTTAAAGCACCGAAAGGACACGTCAGGTTCCCTTTAACAACTCTGGCTTTAGCACTGGCTCCGGTAAAGCCATTATCAGAAAATCGGCACATATGAAGAAAGGCTATGTTCTCTGCATGTGTCGATATTGTGTTAATTGTCATATTGTTGCGCGGCAAACAGATTCCTGATCCTACACACTCCTTTTACTGGGAGCATCAAATAAAATGTATATGAAGAGGTATGTAGAAATGTATATTTCATTGACAAATATGGAATTTCTTCTGGCATCTGTTTGTTTTATATTTAGGGATAATTACTCTGTAAGAATAAAATTCCCTTGATATATTTTGTGGTGTCTGCAACAATAATGTGATCGGAAACTATGTCCCAAGTTGTAAATAGATTTTAAATATTTTCCAAAATTTAAGTCGTTATGTCACTGAAAAAAAAAACCATCATACACACAATAAAACCTTTCATAGTAGATGGCAAGAGCCGACTAGAGCTGCGGTTAGCCCAGGCCTGTGAATATGACGGTGCGTCTCAGATACTTGTTCCTGTATAGGCAATGTGATTTGATATAAAGAGCTTATGATTTAATACAGTGCATAGTGTCTAGTGTTAAAATGTCCCTGTACATGTCCTATAGATACGATCAATAAATTTTAAACTAGTCCATTAGCTTTATTATTCCTTTATTAGTTTAGTAGGGGCTTTCAATTTTGACTTCCATTGCTTCCCAGTATGATGTGTCTATCGCACCCAGCGTCAGGCTTGATAAGAAGTGGAGACCCCTTTAGCTGACTGTCCAAGTACCAGGACAGTTATGTGTGAATGCAATGCAGTAATTCACATAGCATTTTTTTCTTTTAAAGAAACATAAAACCCATAAAAATGTTAAAAAAAACACAACTTTAAAGTGAATTTCTGTGCTTAAATACATTTTTCAAGCTCAATAGCTTATTGTCTTGTTGTGGAGCTTTGTTTTTTTTTTAAAGTGTTATAAATTCCTAGTGGGTACATAGATTTGAAGAATTATATTCTGGCTACATGCACCTACAATACCACCATTGGAAGCTTAGATACCTAAAACATTTTGAACTCAATACAAAACAGCAGGCTTGTAAGCTCCCCCTAGTGGTGACTTCTTTAAATAAATGTCTTATACAAAAAATTTAGTTCTGACTGCTATCAAGACTAAAAACTAAACTTGTGTAGATTTTTTTTTACCTTAAGTTCTGCTATACCTATAGAGTTTTGCTTTAGTTTTTCTCAATGGGCCAAGGGTGGAGTAATAAAAAAAAAATCATATAGTCAGTTACCAAATTGGCGCTGTTCCTCCTCCCTCACTTCTTTGTCTCGTATTAACATCTGAAGAGGACATCACACATGCCAGTCAGCAGGCTCTGATCTTCTCTTCTTTCCGAGTGGAATATACCAATTTGGATGGAATGTGAACACTGCAGCCTATCAATGGTTATTGATTGGCTGCAGTGGTCATGTGATGCCCTGAGATCGTTGGAGATGCAGTAGCAAATGCAGAAGAGTTATGCTAGGGCGGTAAGCATAAGGTTTTTTTGTTATCCAACACTGGCCCCATTTAAAAGTAGAGGTAAGCCCATTAAAGGCTAAAGAGTTAAGATATGTAAAATGTAGAGTTTGTATAATATATTGAAAACTCTCTATGCAATCTTTCTCTTTAGGTTTGTCAGTTATAACCACATGATTAAAATTCATAGGGGTAGATATAACCAGCAGCTATAAGATAGAATTGATATTTAGAAGCATATCAGAGCAAATAACTGTTCTACCTACTGCATCAGATAGATTGTTTTGAATTTTTTTCGTTAATAAATGTAATTTAGAAAATACAAAAAATTTGAAATGACGTCAGGTCTAATACATAATAAATATTAGCCGCTTCTAGCGGCATTGTTATACTATGTTGGAAATGCAATACTATGTTGATTGTATCATTGTACACCTTACATGTGGACTGTAACTGGTCATGGGCAGTCAATCATATGTCGTTTTCTTCAAACTTTACTGCATGTGAGTTATTACTCGTGAGAATGCTGCACCTGCAGAAAAGATGGTCTTAGTATAGTTATTCATGTTTTAACATGATATTTACTTAGTCTAAACAGGTGAAAACCCAAAAGTTATAGCTTTCCATCAAATTCACTGCTCATTATGCCCAGTTTAGCATTGACTTAAATATTTCTGGTCATGTAAACTATAAAACTATGATAATATGAAAAAAAATCTTGGCGTTAACATAAGTACATCAAGAAAGATACATTTCCATAGTTGTATCAATGTTCCTTACTGTCATTAATAGTATTATTCCCTCCTTTTACAATTATATAAATTACTGGGCATTTCCATCAAACATGTTCGTGCCAATGTAAATCTGCTTATACACAACTGAAAACTCAAGTGATTATTCCTTCAATGCCAACAAAATGGCAAGCAATCTAAATGGAAGAGATAAGAGGCTACCAAGCAGCTATGGCACCTAGTCTCCATCACTGAACAGTTGGGCTGTCATCATACACATTAGATTATATTTCGATCAATCAATTCTGGCAGGATCCACCAAGAAATACCCTATGGACAGCATAGCTCATGATCCATATGTTGCACTTTGTCAAATTGTTTTTATTGGTTGTTAATATATGTTACACTTTATTGATCCATTTTATTGTGCCGGAAAACAATGATATAGTCAGGTGGTGTTTTATCAATGTATAACATTGCAATGTCAGTACACTCATGACATTAATAGTAGATGAATATAATGCCACACTACTGCTCAAATATTAAAAATTAAAACAATATAGACCTGATATATAAGCCACCACTAAAATAAATAACTCTCACGTTAAAGGAATTTGTTTTTGTTTTAAGAAATTTGGCCAAGGGAAGAGTGTTACAAAATAAAAAAAAATAACAAAAAAATGTTTTACTCATTGAATCCCCCTGCTGCTCTAGCTCCATCAGTCTGGTGTTCTACCCCGGTCTTTCAGTGGTGAAATCCATTCCACCATTTCTGTAAATAATGTATGGGATATGATTACAGCAGACCTGGCAGAAACCAATATATTGTTGGCACTGGAAAGGCAGGTTGTACTGAGATTGTCAGAGACTCCGCAGCAGAGTTAACTCTTAGCATCCTACTCAGCTCTTTCCAACCCATTGTTTTCTATACAGTAGTTAGCTGCTTACTCCACACCCACTCCCTCTTTCTGAAGAGATACAATTATAACTACCAGGCCCACAACTTTCAGAGCAGGTATGCTAACCTCCACTCTCTGGCTGTCCGAAGCTGTGTGCTTGTTCAGATGTCCTGTTGTATCCATATGAAAATACAGTATTAGCATTGTAAACTGGAAAACAAACTGTTGATGGCTGAATGTATTATAGCCGAACGTGTGCTGCACTTTATAGTTCTACTATTACTACAGTTCAGTTCACCAAAACTGTCACTCAAGGAGAAGAGCTCGCCATGCTGGAAACCAGAAAGTAAGGAAACTAAGGAGTCTACATAGAACTAAGCTGCACAAGACACCACTTGGAAATACCCCTTAAAGATAACCTTATAGATCAGTGGTGGTCGAGACATTTTTCCTTTGTTAGATTTTAGGATTCAATTCAGAAAGTATTATTTTAAAAGATCTTTCTTTTTTTCTGGGTAGTCTCTTAGTTTTCAAGTTGTAACATAATTTGGTGCCAAGAGCATCTTTACATGGACACCTCTTAAAGAAGGCATTGCAAAAAAGACATTCTAGGATTACACATGGAAATGCACATACAAAAAAAATAACTAAGACAGAAGCACAACTTTATTCCTTCACTGAGACATGGGAAAAATGACAGGTACATTTGAACAAACAGGAAAATCAAACTGTACTTGTGTATAATGACATCCCTCAACAACAAGTGAAGGCATTGTAGTGGTTACCTGGTGAAGCATGTGCAGGATATAATTCACATTTTATTCCAATGTACGTCTCAGCCAAACTAATTTAATTTGGAAAAGAATCAAGGATTTTAGCCATGGTAAAAATGTACTAGATGAGGCTAAAAAGGAGCAAAACTGAAAGAGCAGTGTGCACGTAGAGCAGGGCCGGATTGTCCATTTGGCAATTCTGGCAAATGCCAGAAGGGCCTTTCTGGTTGTGAGTTGCCTTGTCTGCTATGCTGTTAACCATTTCAATGTCCGCAAGATGTCAATACTGTTAACGGCTGTGATGTACACAAAGCCGCCGGCTCTATCATGTACCCCAGCATGTTGTGGGCTTCCTTTCTGTATGCAGCCTGCCAGAGGCTTGAACTAAGCAAGGGACATTGGTGGTGTAATGGCATCACTGCATCGTGCCATCAACGTCCACTGCAAGAATAGATGGAAGAGGAGTTAGATGCTGCGGAGAATGAGGAGTCTGCATTAGGTGAACATAAGGATTTTTTTTATTTTTAGGTGACTGTGGGGGACCAACATATTATATAAGGTGCTGTGGGCTGTACTATCATAGTACACTGCTCAAAAAATAAAGGGAACACTTAAACAACAGAATATAACTCAAAGTAAATCAAACTTCTATGAAATCAAACTGTTCACTCAGGAAGCAACACTGATTGACAATCAATTTCACATGCAAATGGAATAGACAACAGATGGAAATTATTGGCAATTATCAAGACACACAAATGTGCATGTGTCTGCACAAACGGTTAGAAACAGACTCCATGAGGATGGTCTGAGTGCCCGATTTCCACAGATGGGGGTTGTGCTAACAGCCCAACACTGTGCAGGATGCTTTGCATTTGCCACAGAACACCAGGATTGGCAAATAAGCCACTGGTGCCCTGTGCTTTTCACACATGAAAGCAGGTTCACACTGAGCACATGTGACAGAGTCTGGAGATGCCGTGGAGAGCAATCTGCTGCCTGCAACATCCTTCAGCATGACCAGTTTGGCAGTGGGTCAGTAATGGTTTGGGGTGGCATTTCTTTGGAGGGCCGCATAGCCCTCCATGTGCTTGCCAGAGGTAGCCTGATTGGAATTGGGTATCGGGATGAGATCCTCAGACCCATGTGATACCATATGCTGGTGAGGTTGGCCCTGGGTTCCTCCTAATGCTGGACAATGCCAGACCTCATGTGGCTGGAGTGTGTCAGCAGTTCCTGCAAGATGAAGGCATTGAAGCTATGGACTGGCCCTCCCATTCCCCAGACCTGAATCCGACTGAGCACATCTGGGACATCATGTCTCGCTCTATCCACCAACATCACATTGCACCACAGACTGTCCAGGAGTTGGCGGATGCTTTAGTCCAGGTCTGGGAGGAGATCTCTCAGGAGACCATCCGCCACCTCATCAGGAGCATGCCTAGGCATTGAGGAATTGTAGAGGGTCATACAGGCAAGTGAAGGACACACACTACTGAGCATCATTTTGACTTGTTTTAAGGACATTACATTCCACTTTAATTTTGTGGGTGACTCCAAATCCAGGCCTCTATTGGTTAATAAATTTGATTTCCATTGATGATTTTTGTGTGATTTTGTTGTCAGCACATTCAACTTTGTACAAAACAAAGTATTCAATGAGACTATTTCATTCATTCAGATCTAGGATGTGTTTTTTGAGTGTTCCCTTTATTTTTTTGAGCAGTGTATATAAAGGGCTGTAGGGCAGACAACCATACTATTTAGGGTGCGGTTAGGGGGACCATCATACTGCATAGGGGACTGTTGCGATGACCATCACACTAAATGGGGGACTGTTGGGGGGAAACATCATACTATATAGTGTGCTGTGAGGTGGCCCATCACACTATATATGTTGAGAACCTGCACAATATGCTCATATGTGGTCAGCAGAGCACTGGTGTAAAACAGATGTTACTATTATATGGTCACTGTATAGTGATTATAACAGTCTTAGTACAGTGGTTTTGGTTAAGATAGTTGTCCATGCTTGACGTTAAAGTCCGCAGTGACTATATGTGTCTGCAGACTTCTGAATCCTGATAGAGCTTACTGTGAGGATTCTCCGGTGTCGGCACTGGGAGCTGGTGATCATGTGAAGTGGCTTAACTTGAGCAGCATGGGCCCAAAAGCAAAAACTGTAATGGAACCCCTAATTATTGAAAGTCTTTAATAGCATTGCTTTTATATAGGCCAAAGGGACTTTTGGGGGCTCCCTAGGTTTCAGGGTCCAGGTACACTTGCAACCCTCTCTCCCCATGCACCAGTATTCCTCACAGTTTGCACTATGAGGAGTCAGAAGTCTGAAGTTACAAAGACTGTAACCTCAACCCCTTTAGCGATCAGTATGGTGGTATTATCAATACTGTATATTCTGGTAATATTTGGTTATGGTTTTTTGGAATTTGTCAGTAATATTATTTTTTCGACATTATTATTAAATCTTATATAGCAATATTATTGGTATTTGTGGAAATATGTTTGGTGCAACAACTCCATTCCTGTTTGAGTGCTTAGTTGCTATATTTGTATGCAGTTTATAAAGTTAAAAAAAAAAAAAAAAACTCAGAGAGGCTCACACAGGGAGAGCATGTCACTGTATTTCCTGTTTTCCTGTGTCTGTGTATGAGAGAAGCAGCCTGCTGTAGATGCTGCACAGATAGAGACACAAATGATTTATTCCTGATCTATTAAGCTTACAATATATTGTTCCTGTTTGTTCCTGAATAAAGAAGGTCTGTTGTCACACGCTTACAGAGTATCCTGAATAATCCGCTGCCAACAGTATTATGCAGAAATATTGGTCTTGTAGTAAATCTTGATTTCCTCCAGACAGGGTAATGTTAGTAATATACAGTATCCCCATCTGCTGCTTTGGGATGGGGACAGCATGGGCCTGTGTGATTTCAAATGCCAGGGCTAAACTTCAGTCCGAGTCCAACCCTGATGTAGGGTAGTACATTATCCCCTATTAGGGTCTTCATATCTACATCTGAACTTGCATACAACACTTTACTTCCAATGTAAAACTGAAGACCACCTCATTATCTGCTGCATTCCTCTCTGAATTAGAAATGCAATTCTAGGTGAGTCGTGACGAAAATCTTTTCAATCCAGAATACAATATATCTGCAACATCTTTTAACATTGTCTGAATACAACCATGTCATCTAATTTGCAATTCAGATGAAATATAGATAAGTGCCACAAACAAGTGTCTTTTTTTTTAATATTCAAAGGAGTTAAATAAATGGCCTCTTTCATTCTATTTTCTTTTCACGTTGCATTTAATAGCAGAATAGATCCCTGTGTTACTGAATTGTAAAGAAGAAGCATCCCATCATTATTATCTGACTCTGCCGTTATACTCTGCATTGTAGTAGGGTGTCCCAGGGGTCCGCATGCTGCAATCCTTTCTACGCGACAAGCACATTTGTGTTTAATAACCAGTGAGAATTAATGGTTCAATATTAACCCCTAAAGGATATTAGACCTTTCCTCAGACCAAGCAAGCTAGGGGGTCTTTTTAGGCCTCTGCTGCTCTGACTAGGGACTAGCGGACCATTAGAAGTTTGGGTTCGTCGGGTACGACCGAACCGAACTTAAGTGCAAAGTCAAGTTCTGCTACCAGAACTGAACCTGAACCCAAGCCCATAGAAATCAATGTGGATCTGAGCTTTGGAGCTGGAAAATCTCCCCCTTCCCCGAACTGTAAAATGTACTTTATAATAATAATTTTATTTCTATAGCGCTAACATAATCCGCAGCACTTTACATTTTAGAGGGGACCTTTGTACATACAATAAAAGACATTACAGAATAACAATCATATAAACAACAGATACTAACAGGAGTGAGGGCCTCAGAACTGGGTGACCCAACAATCTGTTCAGAATGTGTATATCTCAAGTTTGAAAGTTATTCCCTATCTGTTGTGAATGTGTTAGAAATGAATTCTGAGCAGAAGCTCCCTCTGGTGGTTACAAACAGTACTGAACTATTCAATGAAGATTGTGAAGATTGACAATCAGGTGTTACAGACTGGTCTTATATAAGGGAGGTTCCCTCCCATCAGGGTTGCCAGTGATCAATTGTTCTTGTCTCAACTTTGGTTCCTGGTTTCTTGGAAGCTTGCTTTGTCTTGCCTGCATCTTCTGCTAACAGATAAGATATTTTCTGCTTTTATTTTTGTGCTTGCTTTTTGTATTTTGTCCTGCACTTCTGTGGAGGTCAGCCTGGTCCCCTCTGGGGCTTGTGCTCCTCTCAGTTTATCTGAGCCACTGTTATTTGTTCATTTGCCTTTTCCAGTTTTTTCAGTGGCTGCTGCTTAGTTTTGTTACACCAGAGAACTAATTTAGGTGGTAGAGGTCGTGTGATCTCAGGTGTTTTTGCAATTAGTGAGTTGGTATTTTTTTAGGGTTTTTTGGATTGCAGTAGTGTCCTTCCTATCCTTTTCTTTCTAGGAAGATTGGGCCCCAACGTTTGCTCATACTATTTTCTGTCTGTGTCTGTTTTCCTCTTGTCTAACCGCCATTACATGTTTGGGGGCTTCCTATGTTCTTTGGGGATCTGCTCCGGGGCAGATAGTTTTCCTCTTTCTATCTTTAGGTGTAGTTAGCTTCTCAGGCTGTGACGAGGTGTCTAGGACCAACGTAGGTACGCTCCACGGCTGCCTTTAGTTGTGGTGGTTAATCAGGGTACTGCAATCCAGTAGATTCCAACCTCTCTGGTGTATTGCCTTTTTTGCCTGCTCTCCTCAGCTACCAAATCATAACACCTATCCACAAAATAGGGAATTGTTTTCTCATCACTGTGGGGTCCAACTGCCATGGTTCCCACCGTTCCTGAAAATCGGGTATCTGAAGAGCCCCAGTTGAATGGAGCAGAGGCATCTGCACTACTGCTCCATTCATTCTTATGGGAATGCCAAAAGATCAGCAGAGTGCTGCGCTCAGTAATCTCTGGCACTCCCATTAAGAATATATAGAGCGGTAGTGCAGATAATCGATCTCTGCTCTAGTTTTCGAAAATGCTAGGGGGCTAACCACCTGCGGAAAGGGGATAACTTTCCAGCTTGAAACAACCCGTTTAATGAGAATTAAAGGGTTGTCAGTCTAAAACTGCAAATCTGCAGTCACTCTGTGTGACTGCAGCGTGTGCCAGGGTTGTTGCCATTTGTGCAGCGTTGTTCTATGTATGGGGTGGGCTGATACGCCACTTGAGATTTTTTGTGGGTCTTGGCTGGGTCTTCCAGCATCACAGTGTCCTGAAACACACAGTAAGGGCAACTAAGGAGTGGCTTCGTAAGATGTATTTCAATGTCCTGCAGTGGCCTAGTTGGTCTCCAGACCTGAACCTGAAAGAAAATCTTAGGAGGAAGCTGAAACTCAATGTTATCCAGTGATAGCCCCGAAACTTGAAAGATCTGGAGAAAATCTTTATGGAGCAATGGGCCAAAATCCCTGCTGCAGTGTATGCAAACTTGATCAAGAACTACAGGAAATGTCTGACCTCTGTAATTGCAAACAAAGATACTTATTTCATGCAATAAAATTCAATATGATTTTCTGGATTTTTTTTTAAGATTGTCTCTCACAGTTGAAATGTACCTCCGATAAAAACTTCACTTTAATTTTATAAAATATTTGAAATTGATAAAAAATTGTAAAAACTGACCCAGTAGTTGAGTTATCAAAAGAAAATACAGAATTCATCAGGGATAGAAAAGGTCAGGTGAATTGGATTTCATTGTGATGTGGACAAGTTCTTATGTCATGTTCATTTGCTTCTATCGGTATAAACCTTCTTGGCATTACTGAAATGTGCTCCTGTTTTAATCTCGAAAAGTGCTAATCCCACCATTGAATTAATGATTTAAAATCCCTGAAGAATCAGACTTCCAAATGAAAATAGCCATTGCCTTTATTCTCTCGTTATTTGTTTGCAATGGCTTTTAAAGGAAGCGGACGGGAAGTGCTACAGAAACAGATATGAGCTCTACGCTACTATTTGGCAGCTGACTTGTACCCTTGTAATTAAAGCACAGATGTTACAGACCTTTCCTGAATATGTTCACATGCAGTATAGCTTCTACTTATGGCTAACGTCTTCCCACTGTTAATCTCGCGCTTTATTTTCATCGCAAGTGTTATGAAATTTTAAATAGGTGGTCTAGGATGAGAAAAAGGGGTCTGTCTATTTTCTGAAAAAAAGCATTACTCTTATCATTGGGTTGTGTGTGGTTTTTTAGCTCAGCCTATTCAAATAAATTGGTATTGGAGCTCAATCCTAACACATTAAATGGATAAGAGTGTTGCTGTTTCTTTAAATAAACAGATCCCCCTAATTGTTAAAAAAAATATATTTAGGCTCAGGTTACACAGCAACTTTGGCCGCGACAGCCATCGCATGAGTGTAGATTGCTTGGTGCCGCTCCTACATCACAACAGTATACAATTGAATGGCACCATTTTTTAAAATCTATAGTTCCACAAGCACAACAAGCACATCACACAAAATCATAACAAGTTGGATTTTTTGCACCTTGCTTGTTACGGTCACGGTAGTGTAGGTGCTGCAATGTGACCACATTCACTGATATAGCTCTGGCACCAAGCAGCGAAAGTGGATGTGTAACCCTAGCTTAAATGGAATATGTTAGCAGGTTTTTACTATTTAATCTGAGAGCAGCATGATGCAGGTGCAAGGACCCTGATTCCAGTGATGTGTCACTTGCTAGCCCGCTAATTGTAGATTATCAGTAAAGGACTAGTTATCTTGTGCCCTTTAGTCCTTCTGCTCTGTGTATCTGTGCCTCCAACACTGATTGGTAGTTTACTCTCTATGTAAGTGTACACAGAATTCTGACAAACAATGTTATGGGCAGGGTTTTAAAGAGCTCAGCACTTTAACCCCTTAACGACTGCCGATACGCCTTTTAACAGCGGCAGTTAAGAGGCCTTATACCTCAGCCCTGCTTTATAACGGTGCTGAGAAATAAGTGTATAGCTCCCCCAGCGTACGAAAATCTCTGGGGTCTTGGCTACCGGGGGTAACTGACACCCCGGAGGACCTGATTCGGGTCAATTTTTACCATCCCCAGTCACGTGATTGCCGTTATTCACCAAATAACGGCAATCACTAAAAAGGCTGGTTTTCCATTAATTTCTCTCTCCTTTGAAGTGATCTAGCATACCAGAGGAGAAAGAAATGGGGTCCCCTTGGTAAAACCGGTACCTCCGCCATCCTTGGATCCTCCTGCTCCATCCCCTGGCCCTCCATGTCATCTTCCCAGAAGAAAATGGCGGGCACATGCGCAGTGCACCCGCCGAGATCTGCCAGCTAACACTTGTCAACAATAGGAGATTTTTCATATTGGTTCATTTTGATCACTGTGATAGACACTATCACAGTAATCAAAATAAAAAAATAGTAAAAAAAAAACCTCTTTGTCACCCCCTTAGCTAGATAAATACAATAAAATAATTTATTTTTTATTTTTTTCAATTCTTGGCGGTTAGGGTTGGGGCTAGGGTTAGCGGTTGGGGCTATGATTAGGGTTGGCACTAGGGTTGGGGCTAGTTTAGGGTTGCGTTGGTGTTATGGTTGTGTTGGGGTTACAGTTGTGTTGTTGGGGTTAGGGTAGTGTTGAGGTTAGGGTGGTGGTTAAGGTTGTGTTGGGATTATGGTTGGAATTAAGGTTAGGGGTGACTTAGGGCTGTGTTAGGGTTGGAGTTAGAATTAGGGGGTTTCCACTGTTTAGGCACATCAGGGGGTCTCCAAACGTGACATGGTACCCACCATTGATTCCAGCCAATTTTGTGTTCAAAAAGTCAAACTGTGATCCCTCCCTTCTAAACTCTGCCATGCGCCCAAACAGTGGATTTCCCCCAGATACGGGGTATTGCTATACTTAGGAGAAATTGCACAACAAATTTTGTGGTCCATTTTCTCCTGATACCCTTGTGAATATAAAAAAGTTTGGTTCCAAAGTAAATATTTTTGTGAAAAAAGTTAAATGTTAATTTTTGACTTCCACATTGCTTTAGTTCTCGTGAAGTAACGGAAGGGTTAATAAACTTCTTGAATGTAATTTTGTGCACCTTGAGGGTGCAGTTTTTAGAATGGTGTCACTTTTGAGTATTTTCTGTCATATTGACCCCCCCCAAAGTCACTTCAAATAGGAGGTGGTTCCTAAAAAAATAGCTTTGTAAATTTTGTTTGAAATATAAGAAATTGCTGGTCAACTTTTAACCCTTATATCGTCCTAAAAAAAAAAAATATTATATTTCCAAAATTGTGCTGATGTAAAGTTGACATGTGGGAAATGTTATTTAATAACTATTTTGTGTGACATGTCTCTCTGATTTAAGGGCACAAAAATTAAAAGTTTGGAAAATTGCAAAATTTTCAAAATTTTGGCCAAACTTTCGTTTTTTTCCTAAATAAATACAAGTTATATTGAATAAATTTTAGCACTAACATGAAGTACAATATGTCATGACAACAGTCTCTGAATCGGTGGAATCCGTTGAAGCGTTCCAGAGCTATAACCTAATAAAGTGACATTGGTCAGAATTGTAAAACTTGGCTTGGTCAGTAAGGTCAAAATTGGCTGTCACTAAGGGGTTAAAGAAATGGTAGATCTACAGCTGAGTAAGCAGTGATTTCATAAAAACTACAAGCAGACCAGTAAATAATACATTGCTGACAGTATCTCTACTTCTATGTTAAAAAACTTGGCATTCAAAAGAATGATTTTTTTTTTCAATCTTAATTACAGTCCAAAAACAAGTACAAAGTAGTAGACATTTTGGTCTCAAACGAACTTCATCAGTAGAAAGGATGTTCCAGATCCAAATAGGCCACAGTAGAAGGCAGCGGGCTGAATGTGGTATTAACCGCCAGTTCTAGTGTACGCCTACTGATGAAGGTAGTTTGAGACCGAAATGTCAACTATTTTGTACTTGTTTTTGGACTGCAATTAAAATAAAAAAAATCATTCTTTTGAGTGCCAAGTTTTTTCACATATCTCGTTGGCTTTGGACACTACATGAGCACCAGTGCCAGGAATGCCATGTTTTGTTTTCCTTTGCTTCTATGTCATGCTGCTCTTGGATTACATATCAAAAACCTGGTGACCGATTACCTTTAAGAATCATACATCATATAAATGTATCAATATGCACGTTACTAATACAATACTGCTGTTCCATTTGATTTGAAAAGACTAGTGTCTAGAAGTCTCACGTTTTTATTCAATGATCGGATATACCAAAAATGTAAAACTTTTACCATTTTATATTCCAGCTTGTTTAAAATTGGGTGTGGTTTATCAGAAGGGCATGTCATGCACTATTCGTTTATGTTTTGGTTATATAGCGCCATTAATTCCACAGCGCTTTACAGACATCATCATCACTGTCCCAATAGGGACTATTAGTATATTTTTGAAGTGTGGGAGGAAACTGGAGTACCTGGAGGAAACCCACGCAAACACGGGGAGAACATAAAAACTCCGTTCACATGTTGTCCTTGGTGGGATTTGAACTCAAGTCCCCAGCACTGCAAGGCTGCAGTGCTAGCCACTGAGCCACGGTGCCGCCCATTATGTATTACTTGATATGTGTGCAGTTTAAAGTTTCACCAAAATGATTAGGAGGTGAATCATCCTAACATGACCTATTGTTTAAAGGGAATCTGTTAGTAGGATCAACCCTCTTAAGCCGTCTATATGGGCATAAAGGTCATAGAAAGTTGAATTTAACGATACCTTACAATTAGCAATCTTCACACTGTCTTCTAAACCAACTTCCTGTTCTTTAAAGAAAACTTTACAGAAGTCTCGTTGTCATTACAGTCAGTATTATGACAGCTATAACCTCTATACACAACTGATATCACAGGATCTACCATTCACCGTAGGCAATGTCACAGCGCCCCCTTCCTTCACAGTGACTTTTGCTAACTCTCACTAGATTGTTAAATACAAAAGATAGGCTGTAAAGCACATTGCAGCTAAAGTCCATGTAGATTTCCTGAAAAAAAAAAATGGTAATTATGAGCCTAGAATAGCCCCTTTGGCCAGTGTGAAGATTGCAAGATTTCTATTTTTTAATACAGATTGTAAAATGTAAAATATGTAAAAAAATAAATAAATTAAAAAAAAGTTAAACTTTGCCACACTTTAATAAAAATACACTTAGCATAAAGCCTGATTTTAAACAGTAGGTGATATGTTGATGACTTGTTTTCTTTAATTAGCTGGGTGCATCTTGCTCCAGCAGACTTTTGAGTGATATATGAAATGCCAGTCTTGATGAATCCTCCCAAGGTACATTTGCTCAGTTTTAGCATATTCTGCCATTAATAATCTACAGTATATGAACCGAGTTCGGGTTCCAGTATGTATTATAGGTTTCTCCCTGATTTTGAACATTTAAATAACTTTTCCATTTGCTGTTCACATTCTTGAAATGCTGTATATATTTCCAAGAACCCCTCCTTTTTCTAATTAACAAGACGTACTTTGCTACACTAACAGTGCAGAACAAATATCGACAGCAAATGTTCCCAGCTAGCTGCTAAGTTAGATTAAGTTAATCATAAAATGCAATAAAACTTGTTAGCTATGCTTATTGTTTGGAATTTATAGCCCACAACCAGGAAAACGGGACTATGTTTTAGATATTGACAGTGATATACTGTATCAATTGACTGGCATTTAGTACAGTGACATGTAAAAGTTTGGGGACCCCTGTACAAATTAATGTTATTGTGAACAATTAAGCAAGGTGAAGATGAAATGATCTCTAAAAGGCGTTAAATTAAAGATTAAACATTTATTTTGTATTTTAGGTAAAAAAAAGTATATTGACATTTTTAACACTTTAAAAATTACAAAAAGGAAAATGGGCTGATTCAAAAGTTTGGGCACCCTTGAAGATTTGTGTGTTCAGATAAATTTTACCATGGTTTCAGACATTAATTAGCCTGTTAGGGTTATGGCTTGTTCACTATCATCATCACCATCTGTAAAAAGCTGAAGTTGAAAAGAAGATGGGTTCTACAAATGGATAATGATCATAAACTGATGGCTGGTGTACTAATGTCAATTAACATTATCTTATATACACCTGAACTACACACTTTTATTTATTATGTAATGTTGGTATACCTGTGTAAGATTTGCGTCCTAATATTTTATGTACTGCTGTTTGTATTGCTGCTGTAATACTGTAATTTCCCCCGGGATCAATAAAGTGTATCGTATCGTATCGTATAAACACATATCAATTCCACAATCGACTACCTCAAAAGGCGCAAACTGAATGTTTTACAATGGCCCTCATAGTCCCCTGATCTGAACATCATTGTAAATCTTTGACTAGATCTCAAAATAGCAATGCATGCAAGATGACCCAGGAATATCACAGAATTGGAAGAATTTTCCAAGGAAGAATGGATGAAAATCACTCACACAAGAATTGCAAGACTCTTGTTTGGATGCAATGTGTGGAAAAAAAAAAAATATATATATATATATAAATATATTTTTTACTACTGTGTAAAAGTTTAGGGTCACTTAGAAATTTCCTCATTTTTGAAAGAAAAGCACAGTTTTTCCAATGAAGCTAGCATTAAATGATTCAGAAATACACTCTATACATTGTTAATGTGGTAAATGACTATTCTAGCTGCAAACGTCTGGTTTGTAATGCAATATATTCATAGGTGTATAGAGGCCCATTTCCAACAACCATCACTCCAGTGTTCTTATGGTACTTTGTGTTTGCTAACTGTGTAAGAAGTCTAATGGATTGTTAGAATACCCGTGAAAACCCTTGTGCAAGTATGTTAGCACAGCTGAAAACAGTTTGGCTGATTAGAGAAGCTATAAACCTGACCTTCCTTTGAGCTAGTTGAAAATCTGGAGCATTACATTTGTTGGTTCCATTAAACTTTCAAAATGGCCAGAAAAAAGAACTTTCATGTGAAACTCGACAGTCTATTCTTGTTCTTAGAAATGAAGGCTGTTCCATGCGAGAAATTGAGAAGAAACTGAAGATTCCCTACAATGGTGTGTACTACTCCCTTCAGAGGAGAGCACAAACAGGCTCTAACCAGAATAGAAAGAGAAGTGGGAGGCCCTGCTGCACAACTGCGCAACAAGACAAGTACATTGGAGTCTGTAGTTTGAGAAATCGACATTTCACAGGTCCTCAACTGGCAGCTTCATTAAATAGTGCATGCAAAACGCCAGTGTCAACATCTACAGTGTAGAGGCGACTCCGGGATGCTGGCTTTCAGGGCAGAGTGGCAAAGAAAAAGCCATATCTGATACTGGCTAATAAAAAGAAAAGATTATGGGCATAAAACACAGAACTTGGACAGAGGAAGATTGGAAAAAAGTGTCATGGACAGATGAATCCAAGTTTGAGGTGTTTGGATCACACAGAAGAACATTTGTGAGATGCAGAACAACTGAGAAGATGCTGGAAGAGTGCCTGACGCCATCTGTCAAGCATGGTGGATGTAATGTGATGGTCTGGGGTTGCTTTGGTGCTGGGAAAGTGGGAGATTTGTACAAGGTAAAAAGGATTTTGAATAAGGAAGGCTATCACTACATTTTGCAACGCCATGCCATACCCTGTGGACAGCGCTTGATTGGAGCCAATTTCATCCTACAACAGGACAATGACCCAAAGCACACCTCAAAATTATGCAAGAACTATTTAGGAAGAAGCAGGCAGCTGGTATTCTATCTGTAATGGAGTGGCCAGCGCAGTCACCAGATCTCAACCCCATTGAGCTTTTGGGGGAGCAGCTTGACCATATTGTACTCAAAAAGTGCCCATCAAGCCAAACCAACTTGTGGGAGGGGCCTCTGGAAGCATGGGGTGAAATTTCTCCAGATTACCACAGCAAAATAGCTGCTAGAATGCCAAAGGTCTGCAATGCTGTAATTGCTGCAAAGGAAGCATTCTCTGACGAAAGCAAAGTTTGAATGAGAAAATTATTATTTCAAATAAAAATCTTTTTTTTTTTAACCTTGTCAATGTCTGGACTAGATATTAAATTCATTTGGCAACTCATTTGATTAATAAAAGTATGAGTTTTCATGGAAAACACAAAATTGTCTGGGTTACCCCAAAATTTTGAAGGGTAGTGTATGTATGTACATATATGTAGATCTATATCCTAAAATTCTAAGGAAATGTGTCATCTTTAACTTCAGGTGTTTTAGAGATCATTTTAACTTTTTTTATATATAAATACGTGTAGCTATGGACAAGCATGGACCATGTAGTTTATATTCAATTATTGGATTTTCTTAATAAATATTTGTATTCAGGTTTAGCAGCATGGTGAGTGGCATTATTTAATATAACTTTTATTATACAGTTCATAATACTATAACCAACACACAAATATTCTCAAAAAACCACCCTATATTGTCCTTATGCACAGTTTCAATTCTTTCCAAACCACACTGAAGTCTCAAGGAAACTAACAAGAATGGTGTTCATATATCTAGATAGGCATATTCTGACAGTGGTCAAAAAAACTTTGGGCATAATATTAAAACACAGTAAATCAGAAATTACCACTGTGCCTTTAGAATATATAGTATTTTAAACTGTATAATAAAAGTTATGCTTTAATTATGACACTCATCATGTTGCTAAATCAATTCAGTGAGTTTGTGGGAATGTGGGTTTATCTCTGGGGGAACAACCCTTCCTCTATTTTGGATAAGTTACTGCCCATTTTTTACTAATATATAAATACTTGTATTCTTAGTGCCTATAGTCAAGCATTTATCGATTATATATGAATAATAGTGATGAGTGAGTATACTCGTTGCTCGGGTTTTCCCGAGCATGCTTGGGTGTCCTCCGAGTATTTTGGCTTGCTCGGAGATTTAGTTTTTGTCGCCCAGGCTGCATGATTTGCAGCTGCTAGACAGCCTGAATACATGTGGGGATTTCCTAACAAACAAGCAATCCCCACATGTATTCAGGCTGTCTAGCAGCCGCAAATCATGCAGGTGAGGTGACAAAACTAAATCTCTGAGCACTTCCAAATAATCAGAGGACACCCGAGCATGTTCGGGAAAACCCGAGCAACGAGCATACACCATGTTCCAAATTATTATGCAAATGATATTTTTCTCTGATTTTCCTAAGTGGTCGGTGCAAATGACAGTCAGTCTAATAAAAGTCATCACCGTTAGAGTATACATCAAATTTTATTGAAGAAACCTCCCAATGATAACAGTATAATCTCCAAAATGGAAAAAAAACTCAAAATGCACTGTTCCAAATTATTAGACACAGTAAAACATATCAAATGTTCAGAAATTCTAATATGCAAATTGCCTCTTCAAAAAAAGAGGACTTGTACTCTATAGCGCCACCTATTGGAAGTAGCGATCCTACAAGTCACAATCAACCCTTTAACGAGTCTTGTAATGTGACTTAGGATAAAAGCCAAATCAGTATCTCCATTTGCAGAACTGAAAATGCTCATTTGTTGAATTTTCAGCATTAGGAGGTCACATTCACTGAACAAAAAAGCTATTTAACTCCAAAACATCCTAACAGGCCAAGTTACATGTTAACATAGGAACCCTTCTTTGATATCACCTTCACATTCTATGCATCCATTGAACTTGAGTTTTTGGAGAATTTCTGCTTGTATTTCTTTGCTTGAAGTCAGAATAGCCTCCCAGAGCTGCGGTTTTGATGTGAACTGCCTCCCACCCTCATAGATCTTTTGCTTGATGATACTCCAAAGGTATCAGCCACAAATCTCTTAAGCATGATCATCGTAGTGTTAAGATTTCTGGAAATATCTAATGTTTTCATCCCTTGACCAAGGCATTGCACTATTTGATGCTTTTCAGCAGCAGAGATATCCTTTTTCTTTCCCATGTTACTTGAAAACTCTGACCTGCTTAATAGTGTGGAACATCCAGTTTTCCTTTTATTGGGCTCACATATCAAACTAATTATCACAGGTATCTGAGATTGATTTCAGCGATCCAAAGAACCCTGTGACACAATACCATCAATGGGTTTCATTTACATAAAAAAAAAAAAACACGCTATGACACTTAAAACCAATTTGCATAATAATTTGGAATATGGTGTACTCACTCATCACTAATGAATAATCTTTCTAAGTTCATCATTTGGTTTTCTATTTAAACAATGTCACATTTCAGATATCGCTCAACCAACATATAATCATGATCAATTTATATTCACAGTGTTATAGTGTGTTGGGGAGCAAAAGGGAAGTTTTTCTAGGCATCAAAATTTTGGGGGGATGCTAATTGTTGTGAACGCCTCATACTTCATTCCACCATATGCATATGTCATGCCTTTGACCCCTATATCAAATAATTGGTGCCAGCAAGTGCCACTTCTGAGAGTGGTTTTATGAGTGCCTGACCAGCTCTGTGTCACATCTTCATCATCTACTGCTCTGCATAGGCAGATGCCATCATCACATTGCTCCCTGTTATGTGGGATTTGTCACCTCTGTCACTGGCTATGCAGAGAGCAGCAGCCTAAAACAAATTCATCTTGGATCATGCAGCAAGCACTAAAATTAGGTCTAGAGTCAGGGATAGGGTCATAGCTAGTGTTACGGATATGGCTAGACTAAAATTGTGACATAAAAAATTAATAAAAAATTAAAACGCAAAAAAATATTACAATTGTTTTTTTTGTTTTGTTTTTCAAATTTTGAGTCTGATTTAAGCAAAAAGTTGAAAAAAACTAGAAGGTCAGAAAACAACTATAAGTACATCATTATTTTCTTCAAATTTCAATATATGTGCTTGGGGGATAGAGGCTTTATGTGGGTTTGTACACACATGAATAATTGTGTTTCTGTAGTAGGGAAGCCTAGCTGTTAGTGAAAAACTCTGCAAAGAGAATACAGAGCAGTTTTTTAAAACTCCTCAATCAATGATTTCTATTTTGGTGGAATCAGAATATGCAATGAGTTCCCTCTAATGGCAGCTGTATGTTGCCAGAATTATTTCATATCACTAAGGCTGCACAGAAAATGGGAATCCAACACTTGTAATTATAGATTATTAAATAATTCAGCACAGAATTTCTGTTCTAAATTAGACTAATTTGTTGGGTAAATATGACTGCTCTTTTGTCTGGATTCAACACTTCTGTTCTACTTATTGTACAAATGGCACTGGATGGGTTTAGAGTGGATCTGTCACCAGAGTAGAATAGCTCTCTGACTCACTTTGAAAATCCGAGTCAGGATTGCTTCACATTCCTGGTATTAAAGGGAACCTGTCACCTCGTTTTTCGTATATAATGTGCGGCCACCGCCATTTGGGGCTAGTCTACAGTCATGGACAAAAGTTTTGAGAATGACACAAATATTAATTTTTGCAAAGTCTACTGCTTCACTTTTTCTAATGGCAATTTGCATATACTCCAGAATGTTATAAAGAGTGATCACCTTAACAGCAATTACTTCAAAGTCAATATTTTGCTAGAAAATGAACTTTATCCCCCAAAACACATTTCAACATCATTGCAGCCCTGCCTTAAAAGGACCAGCTAACCTCTTTTCAGTGATTGCTCCATTAACACAGGTGTGGGTGTTGATGAGGACATGGCTGGAGATCAATCTGTCATGATTAAGTAAGAATGACACCACTGGACACTTTAAAAGGAGGCTGGTGCTTGGCATCATTGTTTCTCTTCTGTTAACCATGGTTATCTCTAAAGAAACACGTGCAGTCATCATTGCAATGCACAAAAATGGCCTAACAGGGAAGAGTATTGCAGCTAGAAAGATTGCACCTCAGTCAACAATCTATCGCATCATCAAGAACTTCAAGGACAGAGGTTCCATTGTTGCCAAAAAGGCTCCAGGGCGCCCAAGAAAGACCAGCAAGCGCCAGGACCATCTCTTAAAAGTGTTTCAGCTGCGGGATCGGGCTACCAGCAGTCCAGAGCTTGCTCAGGAATGGCAGCAGGCAGGTGTGAGTGCATCTGCACGCACTGTGAGGCGGAGACTCTTGGAGCAAGGCTTGGTCTCAAGGAGGGCAGCAAAGAAGCCACTTCTCTCCAGAAAAAAACATCATGGACAGACTGATATTCTGCAAAAGGTACAGGCAGTGGACTGCTGAGGACTGGGGTAAAGTTATTTTCTCTGATGAATCCCCTTTTCGATTGTTTGGGACATCAGGAAAACGCCTCATTCGGAGAAGACAAGGTGAGCGCTACCACCAGTCTTGTCTCATGCCAACTGTTAAGCATCCTGAAACCATTCATGTGTGGGGTTGCTTCTCAGCCAAGGGAATCGGCTCTCTCACAGTCTTGCCTAAAAACACAGCCATGAATAAAGAATGGTACCAGAATGTCCTCCAAGAGCAACTTCTCCCAACACTCCAAGAGCAGTTTGGCGATCAACTGCCTTTTCCAGCATGATGGAGCACCTTGCCATAAAGCAAAGGTGATAACTAAATGGCTCAGGGAACAAAACATAGAGATTTTGGGTCCATGGCCTGGAAACTCCCCAGATCTTAATCCCATTGAGAACTTGTGGTCAATCATCAAGAGACGGGTGGACAAACAAAAACCTAAAAATTCTGACAAAATGAAAGCATTGATTGTGCAAGAATGGACTGCTATCAGTCAGGATTTGGTCCAGAAGTTGATTGAGAGCATGCCAGGGAGAATTGCAGAGGTCCTGAAGAAGAAGGGTCAACACTGCAAATATTGACTTGCTGCATTAACTCATTCTAACTGTCAATATAAGCTTTGTTACTCATATGTTTGCAATTATATTTCTGTCTGTGATAAAAACATCTGTCAAACACACATAAAAACCAGAGGGCAGCAGATCATGTGAAAATATAATATTTGTGTCATTCTCAAAACTTTTGTCCATGACTGTACAGCATTCTGGAATGCTGTAGATAAGCCCCCAATGTGACCTGAAAGATAAGAAAAACAAGTTAGATTATACTCACCCGGAGGGGAGGGCGGTCCGGTCCTATGGGTGTCGCAGGTCCGGGTCCGGCACCTCCCATCTTCATGCGATGATGTCATCTTCCTTGCTTCTGTCGCGGCTCCTGCGCAGGCGTACTGATCTGCCCTGTTGAGGGCAGAGTAAAGTACTGCAGTGAGCAGGCGCCGGGCCTCTCTGACCTTTCCCAGCGCCTGCACACTGCAGTACTTTGCTCTGCCTTCAACAGGCAAGAGAAGTATGCATGCGCCGATACAGAAGCAAGATAGAGGACATCATCACGTGAAGATGGGAGGCCCCGGCCCTTCGACGCCCATCAGACCGGACCGCCACCCGGGTGAGCATAATCTAACTTCTTTTTCTTATCCTTCAGGTTACATCGGGGCTTATCTACAGCATTATAGAATGCTGTAGATAAGCCCCTAATGGCGGTGGCTGCAGCTTATATACGAAAAATGAGGTAACAGGTTCCCTTTAATTTTAGAATTTTATGGGTGCAGCTAAAGACTGATAGAACTTGTGAGTCAAACTGTATCTATTATAGCCATCAGTGTCATTTCTGTCTGCTGCTGAAATCTCACACTGCTCAGTAAAAGCTACAGCAGTCAGTCTGGGTGGGTGGAGACCAGATACAATTCCACTCATGAGCTCTCTCTGTCTTTAGCTGCACCCACAAAATTCTCAATTTAATACCAGGAATATGCAGCAATCCTGACTTGGATTTTCAAAGTAAGTCTAAGAGATCTTTTTATTAATGTCTAAGTAGTAGCTCTAATTCAAAAATGGAGTTTCAAAGTAAGTACACCAGCCTCATTGGGTCTAAAGATCTTTCTAGTAGTGTGCTCAGCTTGCATTGCAAATGGAGTCCTGGTTTGACTTCTCATCCTAAGTCATGTGGTGAGGCTTGTTAAAAAGGCTCACTATTGACTTTTAGGATTTTTGCTTCCAAAAGGTGGCGCAATAGTTCCAGCCCTCTTTTGTCTTTGAAGAGGCTGTTTGCACAGCTTGAATTGGTCATTCTAAGAATTATCTTGGGAATAAAAAAATTATTTCTCCTTATTGAGATGCTGCACTGGACAGAGAATGGGACAGAGAATGTGACCATTCATATCAGTCCATGTCCTCAATGGCGCTCACAATCTATGTGAAAACTTTTCTCATGAACAAACCCTCTTCCTTTTTTTCCAGTGTATTTTAACCGCTTACAGGATACTGTTAGTCCTGAATTGACAGTACAAGGCAGTCTGAGAGCAGCAAACGTCTTCCTTTACTTAAGGGATTTTTTTTTCCTAATAATATGGGGATCTTAATTGGAGATTTTGAGACTTTTCTAAAGTTACTGACAACTCAATTCCTCTCTGACAACTCCCTCAGCTCTACACCATGTTTCTCACATTGTTTATCATTTGTTCAGAAGATAATTTATGAAAGTGCATTTCTGGGTATAACTAGTTAAAGGTAAAAGAAACATTAAATGCTCAAAATGAAAGGGAAGAACCCCGAGCCTTCCAACATTCTTTAGTCTATTCCTAATAAGGAAAGTTTCTACAGTTCCAGTCCGGCTAAGAGGCGCAGAGTCCCTTGTACGGGATTCTCTCTAATTTCCTCAGTTTTTCCTTAAAATCCTCATTTTAGTGCTTTAAAGGTCAGTGTTTATTTTAATGGAATAGAGGAAGAATCCATTAGGAAAAGTTTCGATCTTCTGGTTCCAATAAGGATAGCTGAGCGGAGGAAGCTGAAGTCAGCCGCAGATCCACAACTTTCCTAGTAGTGAATCTTGCCTCCCTGAAAGAAAACCAGACAGTATCCTGGGATTTATGACTCCAGATGGGCTTTTTACCTCCTCACATGTGGCATATTGGGAATGAAGACTTCACATGTGTATGCGGTTTTACCATTTGTGTTAAATCCCTTATTATGTGTGACAGCCTTTCAGTGGAAAGAAGCAAACATGTTTAGTTGATGGGTAAGAGAATCATTTTTCTACCTTTTGATTCTTGCTTGATATAGTGGCTTATATTGCACAATGGTTCTGTTTTTCTGAGATAAATCTGAACTATTAGCTCAGCTATATTATCAAATTAGAGAGGGATTTAAGACTGTTTGTATAGCTTGAGTTTAATATTTGGAAGAAAAGCTTTGACAAATGTGACAGTGTGTGTTTGTATGTATAGATGGATGGATGGACAGATTGAGAGATCTAGATAGATAGGTATAGATAGAAAGATATGGATAAATAATGGCTATAGACAAAATCTATTTGTTAGGTGCCAGCCTGCATATTAGAGCCCAGCAACCTAATAATATAAATGCAAAAAGAGAGCAGGGTGAGGAGTCTATGTATTCCTCAGAACCCCATACTCTATATATCTATCTCTCCATCTAAATGCAAAAAAAGCAGGCAGCACACTGTAGGGATATCAAAAAAGTGAACAAACTTCTACTTTGCCATGTGTGCACAACACTCAACGTTTCGGCTCCAGAGAGCCTTTTTCAAGTTGACAAACCGAAACGCTTTCTTGCACTAATGGCAAAGTAGAAGTTTGCTCTTTTTTTTATATCCCTACAGTGTGTAGCCTGCTTTTTTACAACTAGATGAAGAGAAGTTTTTGCAGAAAACGGGTCTGAGGAATAAGTAGACTCCTCACCCTGCTCTCCATTTTTAGGCAGCTTTTCTCATCCTGTAATTCAATTATTCCTGTTAGGGAAGAATAATTAATTGTTAACTGTACATTTCTTGCTTGTTTCGGGCACTTTCCACCATGATTTAAGGCGGGAAAAGGGACCGTAGTAATTGAAGGATGATCCTTATTTCTCAGGGAATACCCTAAATTTTAGGCAGTAAATTGGATATTATATATACCCTGGTGGCCTAGGAGCATGAAGAATAAGTTTAATTAGGTTCGGGAGGTGCAGTCTATAGACATCCGGTCATTAGGTCTGTTTGCCACTCCCTACAAGCAGCCCTGGACAGATGGATAGATTAGATGTGCTTATTCAGCAGATTATTTTTCTTAGTAAATATAACTTTTTATAGGTTTTTATACACATGTCATGAGAGAAGGTAATGAAAACATAATGCAGCTGTTTTTTAGGCAGTCCCTTCTCAATAGTGCTGGCGTAACTGTCTAATATTCTTCATGAAACTGTACAAGATCTCCGGCACAGATTCACCAGTGCATCTGAAGGGCATTGATGGAATATAAGTGTAGCATTCAGGAAGACAGTGTAATTAAAGTGCATGGTGTAATTTATGCTGCTTTCAAGTATTATAATTAAATGCACTGGAGACTAGCGGTCTGGTAAACAGTTTACTGTGCTCACTGGTACAGACTGTGCAAGAAAAGTTCCTCACTTCACTCCCCTTACAGCAATGAGAACTTGTTTTTAGGAGCAAAATTTCTATAGTCCTGGGAATCTTAGTATAAGGCTACATTTAGGAAAAACAAGTGTTTGATATCGAATATCACAAGAGCCTAATATTGTTGGTCAGCTATTAGGAACTATGCTCTACAGTGTATTCATGTAATGTTACTTTTACATAGACCAATGCATATTTTATGGCTTTTTCTAAGTGAATTTAACCTCCCAATTCTTTTGTAGGCGCTGTCTCTTAAGGAATGATGAGGTCTCTTTGTGTTATTTATCGATACGAGTGACATAGTTTGCCTGTTTTCGATCTCTGTAGTTGATGATGTTTACCCTTTTTTCTATACGTGAACTGCATGTCTTGTCCTGTACCAATATTTTAGGGGATCATGCCGAGGTGGGGTGGGGGTCGTATTTGGCAGCTGTACACACAGATCTGCAAAGCACATGCGTTTCAATTGAAATCCTCTGCAGCATGTCTTAAGAATTCTAGATCATTTTACCCTATACTGAAATCCCTGCCGCACTCTACTGCAGTCTTTAGGAACGTATCATGGACGCCACGGTTCCCAAAGGGTTCTCTATCTCTGATCAACAAAACAGACAAGTTTCTTTCTTGTGGGAAATTCTCATTATAAGTTCCAGTGACAGTCACACCGTCTGGGACTGTGCAGAAAAAAACATTCATATATATTAGGCTCATGCATTTTGCTACATTAGGTACCGGTATATATATTACAATTCTGTGTTCCTGCGCTGCATTTATTTGGTTTTATTTTTACTTTTCTCTTCCTTTAGTAAGGTGTATATCTGGTTAGACCAGGTTCACACAGGGCCATTTGGCGCAGTTTTTGAATTATGATTGAAGGAATACAAGAAAAAGTATGTCTTCCTTTTCAACTTTCCTTTCTTTAGAACATGAGCAAAAAATGTATCAACTCGATCTGTGTTGTAAAGTGATATCCCCTCCCAAATATAGCTTTTATTTTTGTAAACTGTAGTTTTACAAAGTCAGGGCTAAAATGACATCATAGGGCACAACCTATGATCTTCTCCCCTTAGTTATAATAGATGTTTTTAATATGCGAGAGACAGAACAAATAATAATGGCTGTGCCAAAGTCCCGTACACGATTAGGTAGTTGGAGGTGGCCGTAGACAGGGGGCAATTAATAAATGTTGTGATGACCACTTTCTAATGGTGACTCAGGGAATAAATCTTGTTCTGTCTACGTGTAAGTACTGTGTATTGTGCCATTCCAACTCATCAGTTACATCATTTCCCAGCTTCTCCAGCTTGTTTTCCCCTCCACTTGCTATTGTCCGGTTTATCCTCCCTTCTTTCCATCCCAATCCATCATACATACTTACCACTTTTTGATTTCCCTATCCTTTCCTTGTGTACTGTTATTCTTTTCTATGTGCTGTCTTCTCGCTTGAGCCATCTCTTCTTTCTATCCCTCACTTCATTTTGGAATACACCCTTTCACCTACTAAACTTCCCCTCCATCCTAGCACACTATCTGATCCTTCTTTACTGCACTATATAATAGCTTTTATCCATTTTCGACAATGTAAGGCTCAGGTGATATTTACATTAAAGCCTTTGTTAATCCTCTTGTAAACTCTATGTATTTTCTGGCTCTAATCTCTCAACGCCAGATTTACTAGAAGACTAAAGGTACTGCCACACTAAACAATCCCGCTAGCGATCACGATAACGACGCATACTAATGTGATCGCTAGCGGGATTGTTTCTATATCGCTAAGTGCGGCCACATTTAACGATATAGTTAACGACGCTATCGCCGTTAGCGATCTTCTTAACGACTTTAGCGGTACAAAAGTACCGCTAAATCGCTAAGAAAAGGTGCCACACTAGCGATATATACTTACCCAGCGGGAGCGCCGACGAGAAAATAGGGTCCGGAACGATTCCAGCGACGAGCGAGATCACAGCAGGAAGCTCGTCGCTGGAAGCTGCCGCACTGAACAACATCGCTAACGGGATCGCTAAATAGTGACGTTTTTTAGCGATCCCGTTAGCGATATTGTTCAGTGTGGCATACCCTTAACAGTGCCTCTTTATTATACTGATCATTTGCAGATTGTTACTTTGCAAACTAGACATTAGAAGGCTACTGGTCTGTTATAACTCCGTAAAGCTGCCCATTGACAATAGACCTTGTTGTGCAGATTTCAGTGGACCAGTAAGCCGTGGGTGGGTAAGTTACCGGCAGTTTTCTGTCTGATCCTTCCATTTCCCAATAGATAAGTTGAGATAGCAGAATCTCCTGAAAGAAATCAATGATGTACAGTGCCAATGAAGAGAACGCACCGCTGGAATGTTTCATATGTTGTTGCGTAACATCAGTGAATCACGGTGGATTAAAGTTAACATTTTGACATTAATGAACAGGAAAAAGACTATTTGACATTAAACTGAAGCAAAGCACAGTGATCAAAATATAATACTGATATTAAACACAGTATATGTATCTCTATTCACCACATTCAATTTATAGAAGGGTCTAGTCTTTACATCAATTATAGTGTTGAGTCTGTTTGGATAGGTCCCTGTCAACGTAACCATGTGGACATTGTAGTGCTTCCGATTATATTTTGGAAAACTGGTCCAAGCTCTTTTAAGTTGCATTACTGGGGGGTTGCCCAGAATCTAATTGACTACCTATCCATAGTATAGGTCATCAATATATGATTGGAGGGTGTCCAACACTTTCACCAATCAGCTGACATCAGCAGAAGCTGGAAATAAGCAATGTAAGAGGAGAAGACCTGTATATTGGTTAGTGGTTGCTGCCAAGTACTGAAGCTCATTTTCAATCACTTGGCATGTCGGTCTTATATTGATCACCTATGCTACGGATAGGCTATTATTTGTTTAAAAGGACATCTCATTAACTCTTTTAAATTTTAACTGAGGGCTTCCTCCCATTGCCTCTGTTCCACTAATTCTGGAACAGTTTTATTTTTTCTTGGTGTCCCACCATTATGCGCCCCAGAAATAAAGATTCAAATGTTTCCTTCAGCAAACTGGGTACATACCATAGAACTGTGTCTGTTTTGCTTTTTCTCCTCTGACGTTGGCCAATCAATAAACAGCAGCACCAGAGAAAAGTTGTGTAATATTTGGCCAATTAGTTGAAGGGAAAATTTGCATCTTTATTTCTGGGGTCCTACCCTTGGAATAGAGGGACACATAAAAAATGGAAACTATTCCAGAATCAGATGAGCAAGGGTAATGGGAGAAGGTACTTAGTTTGAATAAAAAAATCTAATGTAAGGTACACTTTAAGATACGTAAAATAATAATTGCGACTTTAGCTAATTATTTTGTGACTGCATAGGTGTTGTGAATGTGTTAGAAATGAATTCTGAGCAGAAGCTCCCTCTGGTGGTTACAAACAGTACTGAACCATTCAATGAAGATTGGCAATCAGGAGTTACAGACTGGTCTTATATAAGGGAGGTTCCCTCCCATCATGGTTGCCGGTGATCAATTGTTCTTGTCTAAACTGTGGTTCTTGGTTCACTTGGAAGTTTGCTGAGTCTTGCCTGCATCTTCTGCTATCAGATAAGATATTTTCTGCTTTTATTTTTGTGCTTGCTTTTTGCATTGTTTCCTGCACTTCTGTGGAGGTCAGCCAGGTCCCCTCTGGGGGCTTGTGCTCCTCTCAGTTTATCTGAGCCACTGTTATTTCTTCATTTGCCTTTTCCAGTTTTTTCAGTGGCTGCGGCTTAGTTTTGTGACACCAGAGAACTGATTTAGGTGGTAGAGGTCGTGTTTTTGCAATTAGTAGAGTTGGTATTTTTTAGGGTTTTTTGGATTGCAGTAAGTGTCCTTCCTATCCTTTTCTGTCCAGGTAAATTGGGCCCCAACATTTGCTCATACTATTTTCTGTCTGTGTCTGTATTTCCTCTTGTCTAACCGCCATTACATGTTTGGGGGCTTCCTATGTTCTTTGGGGATCTGCTCTGGGGCAGATAGCTTTCCTCTTTCTATCTTTAGGTGTAGTTAACCTCTCAGGCTGTGACGAGGCGTCTAGGACCAACGTAGGAACGCTCCACGGCTGCCTTTAGTTGTGGTGGTTAGTCAGGGTACTGCAATCCAGTAGATTCCAACCTCTCTGGTGTATTACCGTTTTTGCCTGCTCTCCTCAGCTACCAAATCATAACAGTATCACCGGCCCAAACTGAAAATTATATGGTACTCAACAGAAGGGAAAAATAGTAAAAGGAAAAAGAAAAAAGGAAGTTGTCTGAAATTTTTTTTTTTCTTTCTCTGTTGCATTTTTTCCCTCTTTTTCTCTGGGTGCTGAGGAGGATTTTTTTTCTCTCAATGGAGTTTGCACAGTTGTCTGGCCGTGTGGATCAGCTTGCCACTGAAGTTCGGAGTATTGCTACCTATCTTGCAGGTTGCCGTTGTGGAACCTAGGATCCCCATGCCAGATTTATTTTTGGGGGATCGAGCTAAATTTCTGAATTTCAAAAATAACTATAAGTTGTTTTTTGCCTTAAAACCTAAGTCCTCAGGGAACGCAGCACAGCAGGTTCAAATTGTCATCTCTCTCCTGCGCGGCGATCCTCAGGATTGGGCTTTTTCCCTGACACCTGGGGACACTGTTTTGAGTAATGTTGATGCATTTTTTCTGGCTCTGGGGTTATTGTACAATGAACCTAATGTCACTGATCAAGCTGAAAAAACCTTGTTGGCATTAAATCAGGGGCTTGAGGACACTGAGTTGTACTGTCAGAAATTCCGAAAGTGGGCAGTCCTGACCAAATGGAATGATGATGCTTTGGCAGCCCTTTTTCGGAAGGGTCTGTCAGAGAATGTAAAAGATGTTATGGTGGGTTTCCCTGCTACCTCTGGTCTCAATGATTCTATGTCATTAGCGATCCAAATTGACAGACGTTTACGTGAGCGTAGAGGTATGCGTGGAATAGTGTTGCCTTGTGAACCAGCTTCTGAGTCCATGCAGTGTGATAGAGTGGCTTCTGGGGCACAGCGTCATGAGTTTCGAAAACGCAATGGGTTATGTTTCTACTGTGGTGACGCCTCTCATGCTATTTCAGTCTGCCCTAAGCGGGAAGACATTTTGCACGCTCAGTTGTCTTGGGTAGTGTTCAGACTAAATTTCTGTTGACTGTTACCCTGATTTGCTCCCTGTCCACATTTTCTGCTCAGTCTTTTGTTGATTCGGGAGCAGCTATTAACCTGATGGATTTTGATTTTGCTAAACGTTGTGGGTTTCCCTTGATACCCCTACGGAAGTCTATTCCCCTACTGGGGATTGATTCTACCCCTTTGGCTGAGAATAAACCCCAGTTCTCTACTCAGGTGATAATGAGGGTTGAACCTGATCATCAGGAGAGTTGCAAATTTTTGGTGCTGTATAATCTGCATGACATTATTGTACTGGGTTTCCATTGGTTACAGTCTCATAATCCTGTTTTGGATTGGAAATCTGTGTCTGTGACCAGTTGGGGCTGCCAATGTGTTAATGCCAACACTCCTGTTTTTTCTGCCTCTCCCCAGGATCAGGATGTTCCTGCCTTTTTGACAGATTTTTCTGATGTGTTTAGCGAAAGTAAATCTGCATCCTTGCCCCCCCATAGAGCTATTGAATTAGTGCCTGGTAGTAAATTCCCTAAAGGTCGCCTTTTTAACTTGTCTGTACCTGAACATGACGCTATGCGGTCTTATATCAAGGAGTCATTGGAGAAGGGTCATATCAGACCATCCTCTTCACCCTTGGGTGCCGGTTTTTTCTTTGTGGCCAAAAAGGATGGTTCATTAAGGCCGTGTATTGATTATCGTCTCTTGAACAATATCACTGTGAAATATCAATATCCATTACCCTTGATTTCTGACCTGTTTTCCAGGGTGAAAAGTGCTACTTGGTTTACCAAGCTTGACCTCAGGGGGGCGTATAACCTTATTCGCATTAAGTACGGGGATGAATGGAAGACGGCGTTTAATACCCCAGAGGGGCATTTTGAGTACCTAGTGATGCCCTTTGGGCTCACTAATGCTCTTTCCGTCTTCCAGTCCTTCATGAATGACATTTTCAGGGATTTTGTGGATAAATTTCTGATTGTTTATTTGGATGATATCTTGATTTTTTCCAATGACTGGGACTCTCATGTGAAACATGTTCGGACTGTGTTCCAGATTTTGAGAGAGAATGCTCTGTATGTGAAGGGATCAAAGTGTCTTTTTGGCGTACAAAGGATCTCATTTCTGGGATTCATTTTGTCTCCGTCTGTTATTGAAATGGACCCGGTCAAGGTTCAGGCCATCTTTGATTGGATCCAACCTACTTCATTAAAGGCTCTTCAGAGATTCTTGGGTTTTGCCAATTTTTATCGTAAATTTATTGGTAATTTCTCTGTTATTGTTAAACCATTGACTGATTTGACCAAAAAAGGTTCTGATGTGGTGAATTGGCCTCCTGAGGCAGTCTCTGCGTTTCAGGAACTTAAGCAGAGATTCACTTCTGCTCCTGTTCTACGGCAGCCTGATGTTTCTCTGCCATTTCAGGTGGAGGTTGATGCCTCTGAAATTGGGGCAGGTGCCGTTTTGTCCCAAAGAGATCCAGAGACCTCTAAAAGTAACCCTTGTGCCTTTTTCTCTCGAAAATTTTCTCCAACTGAACGTAATTATGACGTGGGTAATCGGGAGTTATTGGCCATGAAGTGGGCTTTTGAAGAGTGGAGACATTGGCTGGAGGGAGCCAAACATCAGGTGGTGGTACTCACGGACCATAAGAATCTGGTTTATCTGGAATCAGCCAAGCGACTTAATCCTAGACAGGCCAGGTGTTTTAATTTTGTGGTTTCCTTTCTTCCTGGCACTAAGAATGTTAAGGCGGATGCCCTCTCGAGGAGTTTCCTTGCGGACTCTCCTGAGTTATCTGATCCTGCTGTTATTTTGAAAGAGGGTGTATTTCTTTCCGCCATCTCGCCCAATTTGAGACTGGCTCTGGAAGGGTGTCAGGAGGATAAACCCGAGCGCTGCCCTATTGGGAAATTGTTTGTCCCAGACCGGTGGAAAAAGAGTGTGATGTCTGAGATTCATTGTTCCGCGTTGGCCGGTCATCCCGGAATTTTTGGTACCAGAGACTTGGTTAGTCGGTCCTTTTGGTGGCCTACTTTGTCTCATGACGTCAGGGAATTTGTGCAGTCCTGCGGGACTTGCTCTCGCTCCAAGCCTTGCTCTCGCTCTAGTGGTTGTTGATGCCATTGCCTGTGCCCAAGAGACCATGGACCCATATCTCTATGGATTTCATTTCCAACCTCCCTGTTTCTCAGAGAATGACCGTTATCTGGGTGATTTGTGATAGGTTTTCCAAAATGATACATCTTGTGCCATTACCTAAGTTGCCTTCCTCCTCCGAATTGGTGCCTTTGTTCCTTCAGCACGTGGCTGAGTTTGCTCTTAATAATAGGGCTAGCTCTGCCACTTTGATGTCTCCATTTTTCTGCAATTTTGGGTGTCACCCTTGATTTTCTTCGGGACAGACGGAGGCTTCTCTCTGTCCAGGTGTTGACTCTTGTGGAGCGTATGCAGCAGATTTGGGACTAGGTAGTGGAGAGGTTGTCCCTCTCTCAGGAGAGGGCCCAGCGGTTTGCCAACCGGCATAGGACTGATGGTCCTCGGTTTGAAGTGGGGGACTTGGTCTGGTTGTCCTCAAGAAATATCCCTATGAGAGTTGCATCTCCTAAGTTTAAGCCTAGGTTAATTGGACCTTATAAGATCTTGGAGATCCTTAATCCTGTTTCCTTTTGTTTACTTCTTCCAGGGACATTTAAGATCCATAACGTGTTCCACAAGTCCTTATTGAAGAGGTTTGTCGAGCCAGTGGTTCCTATGGCTGCGCCTCCTGACCCTGTTTTGGTTGAGGGCAATCTGGAGTATGTGGTTGAGAAAATATTGGATTCTCGTTTTTCTAGACGGAAACTCCAGTATTTGGTTAAGTGGAGAGGTTATGGTCAGGAGGACAATTCTTGGGTGTTTGCTTCGGACATCCATGCTAGGAGACTGATCCGTGCGTATCACAGAGCTCATCCTGACCGACCTGGTTGCCCAAATGAGGGTTCGGTGACCCCTCCTCAAGGGGGGGGGTACTGTTGTGAATGTGTTAGAAATGAATTCTGAGCGGAAGCTCCCTCTGGTGGTTACAAACAGTACTGAACCATTCAATGAAGATTGGCAATCAGGAGTTACAGACTGGTCTTATATAAGGGAGGTTCCCTCCCATCATGGTTGCCGGTGATCAATTGTTCTTGTCTAAACTGTGGTTCCTGGTTCACTTGGAAGCTTGCTGAGTCTTGCCTGCATCTTCTGCTATCAGATAAGATATTTTCTGCTTTTATTTTTGTGCTTGCTTTTTGCATTGTTTCCTGCACTTCTGTGGAGGTCAGCCAGGTCCCCTCTGGGGCTTGTGCTCCTCTCAGTTTATCTGAGCCACTGTTATTTCTTCATTTGCCTTTTCCAGTTTTTTCAGTGGCTGCGGCTTAGTTTTGTGACACCAGAGAACTGATTTAGGTGGTAGAGGTCGTGTGATCTCAGGTGTTTTTGCAATTAGTAGAGTTGGTATTTTTTAGGGTTTTTTGGATTGCAGTAAGTGTCCTTCCTATCCTTTTCTGTCCAGGTAGATTGGGCCCCAACGTTTACTCATACTATTTTCTGTCTGTGTCTGTATTTCCTCTTGTCTAACTGCCATTACATGTTTGGGGGCTTCCTATGTTCTTTGAGGATCTGCTCCGGGCAGATAGCTTTCCTCTTTCTATCTTTAGGTGTAGTTAACCTCTTAGGCTGTGACGAGGCGTCTAGGACCAACGTAGGAACGCTCCACGGCTGCCTTTAGTTGTGGTGGTTAGTCAGGGTACTGCAATCCAGTAGATTCCAACCTCTCTGGTGTATTGCCATTTTTGCCTGCTCTCCTCAGCTACCAAATCATAACACATAGGGTTTTGTCTTCTCAGTGTGTCGACTCTTTAGTTTGCATGTGGACATGTGTGCAATATGAAAATTAAATAACCCGATGCAATTTAACAAAGTTTTTTTTATTTAAAAATATTTTTAAATCGGACTAGGAGTATAACTTTTATCTCTAGGCCATGTAAACATTGCCAAAGAATAATGTCTTTTTGGCGTAATACTCTTGTGAGAACTTTATAGAACTGTTATGAGCTTCAATTGGGTGCTAATAATCACAACTGTCCAGCATCCAGCAACTACTTTGGGGGCTGTAGATTTTCCCTATCTTGCTGCTGAAATGGAGGTTTTCTATGACTAGTGTGAGGTGTGCACAATACAATACAAGTCACCGGAGAAGGACAGAGGTCCCTGCCCACGATGGCTTACAATCTATAAGGGATGAGTGAAGATACAGTAGGTGATGGGAGAGCTGGTCGTGCAGTAGTACAGTGGAATAAGGGTTACTTCAGATTGTAGGGTTGAATGTTTACACAGTAGACGAGAGTCTGATATGTTGGGTTAGAAATTTCCAGAGTAGGGGGATACACGGGAGAAATCTTGTATGCTATTGGACGGAAGGGGAGATAAGAGGGGAGTAGAGAAGGAGATCTTGTGAGGATCGGAGGATCAGGAGATTAGGTCACAGATGTATGGAGGAGACAGGTTGTGGATGGCTTTGTACGTCATGGTTAGGGTTTTGAACTGAAGTCTCTGGGCAATGGGGATCCAGGTAAGGGATTGGCAGAGAGGAGAGAGGGGAATAGCGGGGGGACTGGTGGATTAGAATGACTGCAGAGTTCAAGATAGATTGAAGGGGTGCAAGAGTGTTAAGGGTATGCCACACTAAACAATATCGCTAACGGGATCGCTAAAAAACGTCACTATTTAGCGATCCCGTTAGCGATATTGTTCAGTGCGGCAGCTTCCAGCGACGAGCTTCCTGCTGTGATCTCGCTCGTCGCTGGAATCGTTCCGGACCCTATTTCATCGCTGGCGCTCCCGCTGGGTAAGTATCTAATCGCTGTGTGGCACCTTTTCTTAGCGATTTAGCGGTACTTTTGTACCGCTAAAGTCGTTAAGAAGATCGCTAACGGCGATAGCGTCGTTAACTATATCGCTAAATGTGACCGCATTTAGCGATATAGAAACAATCCCGCTAGCGATCTCATTAGTATGCAACGCTAACGAGATCGCTAGCGGGATAGCTTAGTGTGGCAGTACCTTAAGAAGGAGGCCACAGAGACGTTTTCAATTTCCTTCTAGATATTTTATTTAATTACTCGATTATTCCAAGTGCACACATAATTTTTTTCCTTTCTTATCTTTATTAATTTCTGGACAGCCATAATGTTTCAGACTTGGAGTTTTTGAGTCTATTATGTGATATTTATAGTCTATTAGGTTATACTGATTGATTGGTTGTGTATGTATTTAGTGAAGAAAGTTCAACAAACCATAAAAGGTTCTTAAAAGGCCAAATGGTAATAGAAATTACATATTATTTAAATCTGGTTTTATTATAAACATATTTTTCTTTTAACGATTTACAGTTTTGCAGTACAGGACAGTCAAGAGTCATTTCATTATCTTCAGAGGACAGTGACCAAATGGAAGTTGACAAGTCTATCAAGAAAAGGCAGGATAGTAATTCTCTGTGCACAGATAAAATCCTGCACGCAGCACCATTGTCACTCTTTGGTGGAAGCACTGTGCTCTATCTCTTGCTGGAAACTGTTTAGTTATTTTTTGACTATTAATTGGAATCTGTCAGCTAGTTTTTGCTATGCAATACAAGAGCTGCACATGAGGTAGAATCTGAGACATATTTCAGCAATGTGTCACTTATTAGTCTGTGTGCTGTTGTTTCAATACAATGAGTGTTTTAACAGTAGGAGATTATCACTGCCCGACTAGGCAAGCTGTTGAGACCTAGTCCAGCCATGCCCTTAGCAATGATTAGCAGCTTACTGTCAATATACAATGTACACAGAGAGCTGCTACTCAGGGGTGTGGGCAGGATCAGCCTGCTGATGCTGCTTGTAAAAATTCTGATTGTACCTAGTAAACGAAGTGATACATCGCTATAATCTTTTTCTCTACATTATGCTGTTTTCAGATGAGGCGATAAAAACCTGCTAACAGATTCCCTTTAACGCTTTTTGATTGCAGCTGTCATAAGACATGCACATTTTACTGCACTTCCATACAAGAAGAAAATGTGTGTCCAATTAAAATAGAAAACTAAAAAATAGTTTACATTATGTAATGTAATTGTTGAAAATAAAATTGAATACAAAGTACATTCCCTTTAATTTATTTACAAATTGCTAATAGTACATCTTGAATTTTTTTAAATTAAAGAATTACTGTACCTGTAAATTGTGTAAAAACAGTGTAACATGTCCCGGAACAATTACAAAAGAAAATAATAGAACAAAGTCTTTCTACAAGTGTAAAGTAAGGTGTAAGTATAGGATTGATGACTCTTGGCTCTAGTAAAGTGAGTGTTTCTTTTCACAGAACATTCTAATGCTTAGAAGTATATGTACTGCATGCTGTACATTGCACTTATGTTGAACTCATTGGTTTACAATACCAATTAAATAATCATCAAAAAACAACCAACCTGGGGAACACTGGGGGCTGATCTCTCTGACTAAAGAGATTACTATTGACATTACGGAAAGAAAGCTCTGGCCATCTTTTATGCAGCGCTCGGTTTTACAGTTATGGTGCTATGATCTCATAGCTGTAGAATTGTTAGGACCACACACATCTCGCAACCACAAGACTAATACAATCTACAGCATGTCTAGCATTTCTAATAAATTTTGTGCCACTGGGAGTGAATTGGTTTTGGTAATTGTAAACTTTAATCTACATTTAAGAGAGTTGAAAAAGTATTATATGGAAAAAAAAAGTTTCTGATAGTACTTGTTGCTAAATACAGGAGGAATGTACTCACATTCTTCATGTAGCAGTATGATTAAATGGTATATTTAGCACGGAAGTGTATGTAATCAGTAGATACCTGAGATAACACAGGATCTGCCATTCAAATTTGTAAATGATGAGGCATATAAGGCTGTGTTCACATGTCCAGTAATGATCTATGAGAACTGATCCAGCAGCAATTCGTTTACAAAAAGGCTGTGCAGACACAATTTTTTTTGTCCACCTGAAAAAACTGATTTCAACTAGATACGTTTTTTTTTTTAACACTGAAGTCTATGCAAAATGGATCCGTTTAATGCCCATCCATTTTCTTCCCTTTGCAACTGATCCAGTAAGTAGAAAACAGAACCTTTTCAAATGAAAGAAAATAAAATGGATGACTAATAGTGATAAGCAAACCTGTTAGGATAAGGTGTTATCAGAGCATACTCGTGTAAGGGGTTGAGAGTCTTACCCTTTAAACCTCCATTTGGTTATGGAACATTTGTGTATATTTATATATTTGTACCATTGTAAAATATGTATATTTCATGTTACTACCCCATGTATATTATAGGGACAGTGCAGTCTGGGTTATGGTCACTAGATGGGTGCACTGAGTTCATTATATAATAGATATAGCTGTAGGCCATACAGGAGTTAACTGTAGGAGGGGTTAGCTGAGGAGTAAGTCAGGAAGGTCTTCCTGTAAAAGCCAGTCGGGGGCCAGACTGCTTTGTGCTTGGGTGGGCTTTATGCCCTAGCTGCCTAACTACCCCATACGATTAATGTTTATGCCCAGGCATCCAGGGTGTGCACAGAGAAGAGCAAGGTACAGTGGAACCAGTAGTAGAGAGGAAAAGAAAAGAAGGAAGTAGAGGAAAATTGAAGGTCACCATAAAAGTGTACGGGCAGGTCACTCCAAAATTTGGTGAATAGCTATGTGAGCTGAATGTCTGATGTCCGGGGCAAAATGGGCAGGAGAGCGCTTCACCGTGGTGATGTTTTACAGGGAGGACACTGAGGGGCCGTCTGAGACGCCCCATCCCGCAGAAACACTTAGTGATGCAAGGAACAGTGAAGGGAAAGATGAAGTGATGTGCCGTCTTTACTGTGATGGAATTGCTGGAAACTACATGGATGTGCTGTGTCCTGAAGTAAATAAATCTGTTCAGTTGAGAGTTGCCCTGGACTGTGTCTGTATTCGTTGGAATCCAGAAGCAGCGTCATGCCAGCGCAGCAGAGGGGACGCTGACAGCACAGTGAGTACTGACCGTACCATGCAAGATAAGTGGTACCGTTTTCCTGTAGAGGGAGGCCAGGGTATACAATGCCCGCAATACTCAGCCACGACTACTGCCCTCGCCGACCTTTACACTCGTGTGCTGAGTGACTTCAGCGTACTCAAAAAATATGTTCGAGTCCCTGCGGCTGGATGTCTCACGGCTGTTTAACAGCTGTTTTATCTGTTTAATTTTAAAAAGTATTTGTTACTATTATTTATTATTATAGTGCCATTTATTCCATGGCGCTTTTTATGTGAAAATGAGCATACATATCAAAAAACAAGTACTATAATCTTAAACAAAACGAGTCACCAACAGGTACAGGAGTAGAGAGGACCCTGCCCATGATGGCTCACAGTCTACAAGGGATGGGTGAGGGAAGAGCTGGTCATGCAAGGGTTTTGTGGAGCAAGGGTTACTGCACGGTGGCTCAGTGGGTAGCACTGTAGCCTTGCAGCGCTGGAGTCCTGGGTTTGAATCCCACCAAGGACAACATCTGCAAGGAGTTTGTATGTTCTCCCCTTGTTTGTGTGGGTTTTCTCCGGGTACTCCGGTTCCCTCCCACATTCCAAAAAACATACTAATAGGGAATCTAGATTGTGAGCCCCATAGGGGACAGCGACGATAATGTGTGCAAACTGTAAAGCGCTGTGGAATATGTAAATCTTTATATAAAAATAAAGATTATTATTATTATTATACTGCAGGTTGTAGGCTTGTCGGAAGAGGTAGGTCTTCAGGTTTCTTTTGAAGGTGTAGAAGAATGTATCATGATGTGTATTTGGACACTACTAAACTTTGTGCGTCCGTTGTGGGCGTGGCTGGGCGGGCCTGGGTCACGTGGGTCGGGCCGATGACGTTGCACACATGCGCCGTCAAATGCAGCGTTCATGTGGGTCAGCATGTGATGGTCACATGACCAATCACTAGGGATACTTAAGGTCCTTCAGTGCTTGCAATCTCACACTTCCCCTTGAGAAAGCGAGACATACAAGAAGCGAAACGTACGTTGGGGCATATTTGTGTGACATCCTGCATTTAGGTGAGGTTTTTTGTTCCTGATCTTGCCATAGTATATGACCATGTATGGTTAGTGAGGCTATGTATGGACACATTGGCCTGAGACCGTGGGCACAGTACTGCGGTCTTTTATTATGGCAGAGACCTGTTATTCAGGATATATGACTTTAACAATACTTTGGTACTTTATATGCTCTCACCTATTTGTGATCTATTAACATTACAATGTGTATACCATGTTAAGGTGATGTAGGTGTCCACAACTTTTTGGTGTCTTTTTTAAACACACATCTAGTTATACGTTTTTATGCTATGTTTTTGTCAGCAATAAAACCTTTTGATAATTTGTTTATAAAACTCCAGTCTTTTTCTCCTGTTCTTTTTCTTTTGAAGGTGTAGAAGAATGTATCATGATGTGTATTTGGACACTACTAAACTTTGTGCCGTCTCTGGCAGGGTGGATTTATTTTTTTCAGCCTAATGATGGCCTTGTTGACTTACTGTGACACCTCTTTGGACCACAATCAGAGAGTTTCTATTAGCAGCTACCATTTACAAATTCAAAACTTGTAATCAACTCCAGACTACACTAGATAATAAAAAGTAGCACTGCCATAAGCATTTTTATCCTCTTACTATATTACAATCATCATATTTTATAGCACTATGTACGCACAATTGCTCATTTTACTTTTCCACCCAGGTAATTCTTCTCTTTTACATTAGGTCTATGACCTCATATGATTAAAAAGTGACTATGTAGAAACAGTTTTACATGTATGACTCATCAGTCCCTAGCGGGGGGGGGGATGGGCGAAGCAGATGGGTCAGAAGTTGAATAGGGGATGATTTCTGCAGGAACAAGATACTTCCTGTGAATAATTTACTGGGTAGAAAGGCAAAATGAGCCATCGTAAGAACAAACTGCTATATAATATTATGATTGCAATATAATGAAAGGTTAAAAACTTTGCTAGGAGTGCTTTTTTAAGGGGATAATCTGGCTAAATTCTAAAAATTCTGGCTTGTGAAAATATTGAGGCAACTATATACGCTGCTCAAAAAAATAAAGGGAACACTTAAACAACAGAATATAACTCCAAGTGAATCAAACTTCTGTGAAATCAAACTGTCCACTTAGGAAGCAACACTGATTGAAAATCAATTTCACATGCTGTTGTGCAAATGAAATAGACAACAGATGGAAATTATTGGCAATTATCAAGACACACTCAATAAAAGAGTGGTTCTGCAGGTGGGGACCATATCTCAGTACCGATGCTTTCTGACTGATGTTTTGGTCACTTTGAATGTTGGTTGTGCTTTCACACTCGTGGTAGCATGAGCCGGACTCTACAACCCACACAAGTAGCTCAGGTAGTGCAGCTCATCCAGGATGGCACATCAATGAGAGCTGTGGCATGAAGGTTTACTGTGTCTGTCAGTGTAGTGTCCAGAGGCTGGAGGTGCTACCAGGAGGACAGGCCGGTACACCAGGAGATGTGGAGGGGGCCGTAGGAGGGCAACAACCAGCAGCAGGACCGCTACCTCCACCTTTGTGCAAGGAGGAACGGGAGGAGCACTGCCAGAGCACTGTTAGCAGAGCCCTGCAAAATGACCTCCAGCAGGCCACAAATGTGCATGTGTCTGCACAGATGGTTAGAAACCGACTCCATAAGGATGGTCTGAGTGCCCGACGTCCACAGATGGGGGTTGTGCTCACAGCCCAACAATGTGCAGGGCGCTTGGCATTTGCCACAGAACACCAGGATTGGTGAATTTGCCAATGGTGCCCTGTGCTCTTCACACATGAAAGCAGGTTCACACTGAGCACATGTGACAGACATGACAGAGTCTGGAGATGCTGTGGAGAGTGATCTGCTGCCTGCAACATCCTTCAGCATGACCGGTTTGGCAGTGGGTCAGTAATGGTGTGGGGTTGCATTTCTTTGGAGAGCCACACAGCCCTTCATGTGCTCGCCAGAGGTAGCCTGACTGCCATTACGTAACGAGATGAGATCCTCAGACCCCTTGCGAGACCATATGCTGGTGCGATTGGCCCGGGTTCCTCCTAATGCAGGACCTCATGTGGCTGGAGTGTGTCAGCAGTTCTTGCAAGATGAAAGAATTGAAGCTATGGACGGGCACGCCCATTCCCCAAACCTGAATCAGATTGAGCACATCTGGGACATCATGTCTCTCCCCATCCACCAACGTCACGTTGCGCCACAGACTGTCCAGGAGTTGGCCGATGCGTTAGTCCAGGTCTGGGAGGAGATCGCTCAGGAGACCTTCCATCACCTCATCAGGAGCATGCCCAGGCATTGTAGGGAGGTCATACAGGCACGTGGATGCCACACACACTACTGAGCATCATTTTGACTTGTTTTAAGGACATTACCTTCCACTTTAATTTTGTGGATGACTCCAAATCCATGCCTCCATTGGTTAATAAATTTGATTTCCATTGATGATTTTTGTGTGGTTTTGTTGTCAGTACATTCAACTTTGTACAGAACAAAGTATTCAATGAGAATATTTCATTCATTCAGATCTAGGATGTGTTATTTGAGTGTTCCATTTATTTTTTGAGCAGTGTATGTAGCAGGCACAGGTTGACATATTACTCCGCATAATTTGTGTCTTTTTAAAAAGTAACATTTTTAAAAAATGTCAAAAATTGCATTTTCTTTAAAAGGCCTTGAATAGTTTTAATCTATGAAAATGGTATTAGCATATATTAACGATTATTTTAGAGGGGTTGTTCCTATTTGAAATATAATTTGTCCCTTGCTGTATTTTGATTTAGAAAAAAGAACAACTCTCTAGTCACCTTCACCGGGTCCTCCAGTGAGTCTCCACTGCTGCTCACACCTGTGGCTCTGAAGTCACCTTGATACCTTAACATCACTAATCAGTAGGATCATCTGTTCTGATCAGGACATTGCAGTGTAGATGGAACGACTAGCTCAGAAACGTTGCTCTGTCGACGTGACATCAGAACTGTAGGGGAAGACTCGTCAGTGGATTAGGGTAAGGGGAGTACAGTTTGGGTTTGTTTTGTGTTTTTTTTAAATGCAGTGAAAGATGAATAATGGTTGAAAGAAAATGGCTCCTTTAATGTAAAAAGTTCAAGTAGAAAAAATGCACTGGCGCTCCACACCAAGAGAGGACGAAGTAGGGGCTTCGGAAGCTGCTGGTGATTCAATCAGGTTCTATGTAAACTCCTGTTGTTAAATGAAAGGCTAGAAAGGGGTATAAAGTGATCACCATGTCAAATGAAGCTTATGAGGGCAATATATTTGCATTTGAGTACCACACCCTGGTGTTTAGTTTACTCTTAGTTTGGGACTTTTCTCATGTTGGGGTGATTTTCTTAATACATGTTGAATTTGATGTATATGTATATATGGTGCTGCTGTCTTCACTAGGTCTCGTATCAGCACAGCATTACTACTGGAGGGATTTTCCCTTCTAAGGCTGGGGTCAGACATGCGATAAACTAGCACGAGTCTCACATATCAATACCTGGTACTGCCGTCGGCGCTCGGGACCGGAGCGTGCGGTTGCATAGAAATACATGCAGCCGCACGCTCCGGTCTGAGTGCCGTTTGTAGTGCCGGGTATTGACATGCGAGACTCGTGCGAGTTTCTCGCATGTCTGACCCTGGCCTAAAGCTCATGAAGGCTGACATGGTTTCCTCCCTATATCCAACCCCAGTCAGCTGCCCTTCCTAATGACTCGATTGCTCCCCTTACTCTTTGATCTGCCACATAAAACCCCTCCCTTTCCCAGCAGATATCTCTAACACTAAAGGGTATGCCACACTAAACAGCGTCGCTAACGAGATCGCTAAAATACGTCACTATTTAGCGATCTCGTTAGTGACGCTAACGTGTGTGGCATGTAGCAACGACGTGGCCCCTGCTGTGATCTCGCTGATCGTTCACTAGAGTTCTGGACCGTATTTAGATCATTGGCGTCCCGCTGGTGAGCCTATATCGCTGTGTCTGGCACCTTTTGTGAGCGATGTGCGCTGTTTTTTACATCGCAATGACCGTTAAAGTCGTTAATGAGATCGCTAACCGCTTATGCGTCGTTAACGAGATCGCTAAGTGTGGCAGCTACTAGCGACATTAAAACGATCACAAAAACGATCGCATTAGTATGCGGCGTTATCGTGATCGTTAGCGGGAGCGTTTAGTGTGGCAGTACCTTAAGAAAATGTAGGGGAAAATATAGAGAGTGGTCAGATCCAGGAACATGTGTTTGTGGATTTGTGTTATTGTAAATACTTTTATGCCCAAAAATGACTAAAGTATTGTACTAGTGTGCTAGAATTTGAAAAACAGACCGCAAGATAGTAGGAAATTGTTAGCTAAGACTATTTAGGTAGTTGCTTAATTGTGAACTTTGATAGTAAATGACCAATAAAAAAGTACAAAGGTGTACATAACCTTTTAAATAAATATTGTTACATTATTTTTTTTGCTATTTATAATGCTAATTTTTACACTAGAGAGTAATCCTAATAGTAACCAGAGGACTTCCCCTTCTCCTTTTCAGTGTAAATTTTCAAAAAAGCTACAAGAAAATGTGAGTTCTGAATTGGACAATCTGTAGTCGTTTGTATCTTAATTTCTTGTTTAGGCTCTTTATGAAGACTGTGTTTCCTAAATCCACTAAAAGTGCTTGGAGCTTCTCCCTTCCTTTTGACATCCTGTATATATGACCTGTTGATTAAGGAGTACTCCATCATCTTGCAAATGTTATAAACCAACTATTTCTGAAAAGAATTCCATAACATTCATTGGGCAGCCTTCCAGAAGTAAAGCAATCAGCTAATGGTGGCCAAATATACCTAGATTCTCGCATACTGAGAATAGGTCAGAGCCCTGTCACTTAAGATTTAGTACAAGTACGGGCCTATGTACATATGTACAGTTGGGCCTGATACATGCACAGAAGTTGACACAAATGGGTTTGACTGCCTACTAAATGTAATATCCTCACCTGTGACCTATTTGCTTGTAATCCATGTGTGTGCATAAAAGCTGAGTGAGTTTCTGGGAGGGATCCAGACCGACTCTTGCATCTTTCATCCAGCCACTGACGTTTCTGGATTGTGAGTCATGGGAAAAGCAAAAAAAATTGTTAACGGATCTACGGGAAAAGGTAGTTGAACTGTTTTAAAAAGGAAAGGGATACAAAAAGATATCCAAGGAATTGATAATGCCAGTCAGAAGTATTCAAACTGTGTTTAACAAATGGAAAATCAGGTTCTCTGTAAAAACAAAACCACGGTCAGGTAGACCAACAAAAATGTTGTCCACAACTGCAAGGAAACATGTTTTGGATGCAAAGAAAAACTCACAAATAACATCAGCTGAAATACTGGACTCTCTGAAAACTAGCGGTGTGGCTGTTTCAAGATGCACAGTAAGGAAGCATTTGAAGAAAAATGGGCTGCATGGTCGAGTCGCCAGAAGAAAGCCATTACTGCGCAAATGCTACAAAGTATCTTGTCTACAATATGAAAAACGGCACAGAGACAAGCCTCAAAACTTCTGGAACAAGGTTTTTGGAGTGATGAGATCAAAACTTAACTTTTTGGCCACAACCATAAACGTTACATTTGGAGAGAGGTCACCAAGGCCTATGATGAATGGAACACCATTCCTATTGTAAAGCATAGAGGTGGATCGCTGATGTTTTCGGGATGTGTGAGCTACAAAGGCACAGGAAACTTGGTCAAAATTGAAGGAAAGATGAATGCAGCACATTATCAGCAAATACTGCTGCTCATGTGACGTACTTGGACGTTACAACATGACAACGATCCATAACACAAGGCCAAGTCGACCTGTCATTGGCTACAGCAGAGCAAAGTGAAGGTTCTGGAGTGGCCATCTCAGTCTCCTGACCTCAATATGATTGAGGCACTCCGGGGAGATCTCAAGCGTTCAGTTCATACTAGACTGCCCAGGAATTTACAGGAACCTAGAGGCTTTTTGCCAAGAAGTGTGGGCAACTTTACCATCTGAGAAAACTACCACAAAAGACTTCAAGCTGTCATTGATTTTAGAGGGGCAATACACAGTGTTAAGAACTGGGGTATGTAAACTTTTCATCAGGTTCATTTGGATGTTTTGGGTTGTCATTATGATTTAAAAAGAGGAAATACAGTAGTTTGACAATAAGGCTATGTGCCCACAATGCATTTTTTAAGCGTTTTTGCTGCATTTTTCCACGTCGGAAATGCTTATAAAAACGTTAACAATACACATCCCATGCAATCCTATGCGATTCCGCAGTTGCTGTGCCAATAATGTGGATTTTTCCGTTGCAGAATCGCATAGCGGAAAAATCCACAGCATGTTCATTATTTTAGCGTAATCGCGGCGATTCCGCCGCCATAGGATTGCATTGAAAAGCTCACTTTACGCATGTGGCCTTGCCCACCATGCGTAAAGTGAGCGCTTTGTGTGCGGTTGGTACAAAGGGTCTGGAGGAGAGGAGACTCTCCTCCAGGCCGTGGGTACCATATTCCTGTAAAAAATAAAATGAAAATAAAAAATAAGGATATACTTACCCTCTGTTGGTCCCCGGAGTCCTTCCGGTCCTCAGCGGCGCTGTCTGCAAGTTCCGTTCCCAGGCGTGTTTAGCGAGAATTACCTTTGTGACGTCGCACAAAATCCCGGAGCTCCCACGCATCCATCCCAGGCTGGTGCGCATCAGTTTTTGAGATGCTCGGTGGTGCGGGGGCTCCGCCGACATTTTGTGAAAGCCTGGAGTCCCCGCAATTCCATTGCTGTATGGTCTCCAGGAAAATGGCCGCCAGAGATAGCGCATGTGCAGAATGAGATCTCGGGAGACGAGATCTCATCTCCCGAGATCTCTACGCATGCGCCGCCCCTCCGGCGGCCATTTTCCTGGAGACCAACGCATTACAGCAATGGAAGTGTGGGGGCGTAGCCCCATGACCACCGAGCATCTCCAAGACTGCAAAACACCAGCCTGGGATGAGACTCCTGGCAAGTACATCTGGACTATAAGACACAACCCCATTTTTCTCCAAATTTTTTTGGGAAAAAAGTGCGTCTTATAGTCCGAAAAATATGGTAAATATGCTAAGAAAGAAAAATATTGTGCCGAGGATGAAATGTATCTCAAGAATAGGGTTGAGCATTCCGATACTGCAAATATCGGGTATCGGCCGATATTGGCTGTATCGGAATTCCGATTCCGAGTTCCGATATTTTCGTCATATCGGATACCGGAATCGGGATTGTCACTGTCACTGTCAGTGTCCGTCAGTCGGGTCTGTCAGGAGTCAGCGGCACTTACCTGGCAGAAGATCTCCGGCGACCACGGCCTGGACTGCTTCATGGCCGCAATCTTCTTTCCCCGGCGGTCACATGCAGTTTCTCGCGATAACTGCAGTGACTGCTGGGTAATCCCGGCCGTAAAGCAGTCAGTCCGATGACGTCACCGCCGGGGAAGCAGGTAATCAGCTGTGCTGCGTCGCGATGACAGGCTCTGCCTGTCATTGCGATGTAGCAGAGCTGGATCGTCAAGGGACTGTCGTTATGGACTGCGTCGGACAGGTGGTATACTGTTGGTTTGTTTTTTTTCTTTTTTTACAGGAGATCGATGGCGTCGCAGGAATGAGAGTATAATAAAATTAATGAAAACTGTGTTGTTCTCTTTTATTTCATTAAAAGACTTTTTTCTTGCTTTGTCTTTTTTTTAAACATTTAAAAACTTTGGGATTAATAATGGATCGGTGTCTTATTGACACCTCTCCATTATTAACCGGGCTTATTGTCACCGTGCAATCAATGGTGACATTAACCCCTTATTACCCCGCTTGCCACCGCTACAGGGCAAGTGGGAAGAGCCGGGTAAAGTGCCACAATTGGCACATCTTTTGATGCGCCAAATGTGGGGCTGCTGTAGCCTGGTATTATCAGGCTGTTGAGGGCCAAAATCCATGGGCCTTGACAGTCTTTTAATACCAGGCCGCAGCAGTCTGCATTTTACTTGGCTGGTTAACAAAAATAGGGGGGATCCCCACGCCGTTTTTTTTTCGAGGGGATCCCCTATTTTTGTTAACCAGCCAAGCTAAGCAGACTGCTGTGGCCTGGTATTATCAGGCTGGCAAGGTCCATGGATATTGGATCCTTACCAGCCTGAAAAACCAGGCCTCAGCGGTCTGCTTCATATGGCTGGTTAACAAAAATAGGGGGGACCCCACGCCAATTTTTTTCGAGGGGATCCCCTATTTTTGTTAATCAGCCAAGATATGCAGACTGCTGTGGCCTGGTATTATCAGGCTGGCAAGGTCCATGGATCTTGGCTCCTTAACAGCCTGAAAATCCAGGCCTCAGCGGTCTGCTTCATCTGGCTGGTTAACAAAAATAGGGGGGACCCCACGCCAATTTTTTTCGAGGGGATCCCCTATTTTTGTTAATCAGCCAAGATATGCAGACTGCTGTGGCCTGGTATTATCAGGCTGGCAAGGTCCATGGATCTTGGCTCCTTAACAGCCTGAAAATCCAGGCCTCAGCGGTCTGCTTCATCTGGCTGGTTAACAAAAATAGGGGGGACCCCACGCCAATTTTTTTCGAGGGGATCCCCTATTTTTGTTAATCAGCCAAGATATGCAGACTGCTGTGGCCTGGTATTATCAGGCTGGCAAGGTCCATGGATCTTGGCTCCTTAACAGCCTGAAAATCCAGGCCTCAGCGGTCTGCTTCATCTGGCTGGTTAACAAAAATAGGGGGGACCCCACGCCATTTTTTTTTTCGAAGGGAACCCCTATTTTTGTTAATCAGTTCCCTCTGATGTCACTGATTGTGTCCCTGGCTGACCTGAAGTGAAAGTGGAAAGCAATCAATTAAGCTTTCCACTTAAGGGCCCGTCTCACATAGCGATATCGCTACCGAGATCGCTGCTGAGTCACTAGTTTTGTGACGCAGCAGCGAGCTCACCAGCGATATCGCTGTGTGTGACATTCAGCAACGATCAGCCCCCCTGCCGGGTATCGCTGATCGTCGCTGAAATGTCAGGACCTTTTTTTGATCGCTGGTTTCCCGCTGACAGGCACACATCGCTGCGTGTGACAGGCGGGAGACCAGCGATCCGCTGGTAACCAAGGTACACAGCGGGTTTCCAGGTGCGGGGCTGTGCCTAGAAACCCGCTGTGTACCTTGGATACCAGCGCCCTGATGCAGGGAGCTGGTATCCAAGGTACACAGCGGGTTTCCAAGCGCTGCGCGGTGCCTGGAAACCCGCTGTGTACCTTGGTTACCAGCGGATCGCTGGTCTCCCGCCTGTCACACGCAGCGATGCGTGCCTGTCAGAGGGAAACCAGCGATCAAAAAAAGGTCCTGACATTTCTGCGACGATCAGCGATACCCGGCAGGGGGGCTGATCGTCGCTGAATGTCACACACAGCGATATCGCTGGTGAGCTCGCTGCTGCGTCACTAAACTAGTGACTCAGCAGCGATCTCGGTAGCGATATCGCTATGTGAGACGGGCCCTTAAGCGATGTTACCCGCAGTGTCACTGTCCCAGATCGCTGCCTGAGCTGCCTGTTTGGCAGCTCAGCAGCGATCATGTAGCGATACACCAGCGATCCTGACAAGTGCATATCGTTGTCGGGATCGCTGGTGTATCGTTATGTGACACCCAGCCTTTACTCTCCTGTCAGCCAGGAGAGGAACTCATTCATTTGGGGGTTTACTGTGAGGCTGCAGCATTAGCTGCGGTCCCTGCAGTAAACATTAACCCTTTCTGAAGGATTACACCGTGGGACCTGACTGTGCATGGGATAGGTAAGAATAATTTTGCTTTTTTATTTTATTTTTATTACAGGAAATGGTTTTTGCAGTAAAATAAAAGATGGTCAAAAACATGTGTCTTTATTTCATTAAAATTATTTTTAATTAAAGTGTGTGTGTTTTATTTTTATTTCATGCAATAGGATTAATAATTGATAGTTGTCTAATTGACAGCTCTCAATTATTAACCTGGCTTAAGGTCACCTTTCAATAGCAAGGTGGCTTTAACCCCATATTAACCCATTCGCCACCGCTACAGGGCAATGGGAATAGATGGGCAAAGTGCCAGAAAGGGCGAATCTAATTATAGATTTGTCTTTCCTGGGGTGTCTGGGGGCAGATGTTAGTAGCCGGGGGGGGGCAAAAATAATGGTCCCTCTCTGGGCTATTAGTATCTGCCCCCACTCACTGGCTTTGTCTGTCTGGTTGCGAAAATAGGGCGGGAGCCCACGCATTTTTTTTCAGCAATTTTACACCTCATATATATATATATAACATGTCATTGAATTTGTGACACATATATATATATATTTATATTTGTAGTTCATACACTTCTACATAGTATAATAGCCGCTAATTCAATTGCCGGCTTTTGTGAAAATGCAGAACCCGACATGAAATGACACTTGGTGTACATAGGGTTAACCATGTCCTTTGCTATCTGATTTGCACAAACAATTACATCAGTCTAGGTGTGCAAAATTTCACACCTGTAGGGGTTAATTAAAGGTGTAAATTCGTAGCAAAAAAGTCCGTTTTTTTTACAACGAATTTACACCTTTAATTAACCCCTACAGGTGTGAAATTTTGCACACATAGACTGATTTAATTGTTTGTGCAAATCAGATAGCAAACGACATGAAAAGACATGGTTAACCCTATGTACACCAAGTGTCATTTCATGTCGGGTGCTTCTGTCTTTTCACAGAAGCCGGCTTTACCCGGCAATTGAATCAGAGGATATTTTACTATGTAGAAGTGTATAAACTATACATATATGTATATATATGTCACAATGACATGTAATATATATATATATATGTATTCTATGTGTGTATATTTAGTGTTTACAAGGAAAGAATGGGGTTTTTTTAGTTACGATATTTTGTTCCCATAGACTTACATGGGACTTCCGGTATCGGTATCGGGTATCGCCGATATTTTAATGATATCGGCGATACCATTCCGATTCCGATACTTTTGGATATCGGAAAGTATCGCTCAACTCTACTCAAGAATCATTTGAAAAGTTACATTTTATTGTATGGATTCATTAAGAATTTGTATATGCAAAATAATTAAAGCAAACACAATAAAACAGACACCTTAAAAAAAAACCTATATGATACATACATGCCTGTGCATTCATACAGGTCCTTCTCAAAAAATTAGCATATAGTGCTAAATTTCATTATTTTCCATAATGTAATGATTACAATTAAACTTTCATATATTTTAGATTCATTACACACCAACTGAAATTTGTCAGGTCTTTTATTGTTTTAATACTGATGATTTTGGCATACAACTCCTGATAACCCAAAAAACCTGTCTCAAAAAATTAGCATATCAAGAAAAGGTTCTCTAAATGACCTATTACCCTAATCTTCTGAATCAACTAATTAACTCTAAACACATGCAAAAGATTCCTGAGGCTTTTAAAAACTCCATGCCTGGTTCATTACTCAAAACGCCCATCATGGGTAAGACTAGCGACCTGACTGATGTCAAGAAGGCCATCATTGACACCCTCAAGCAAGAGGGTAAGACCCAGAATAAAAATTTCTCAACAAATAGGCTGTTCCCAGAGTGCTGTATCAAGGCACCTCAATGGGAAGTCTGTTGGAAGGAAACAATGTGGCAGAAAACGCTGTACAATGAGAAGAGGTGACCGGACCCTGAGGAAGATTGTGGAGAAGGACCGATTCCAGACCTTGGGGGACCTGAGGAAGCAGTGGACTGAGTCTGGTGTAGAAACATCCAGAGCCACCGTGCACAGGCGTGTGCAGGAAATGGGCTACAGGTGCCGCATTCCCCAGGTAAAGCCACTTTTGAACCATAAACAGCGGCAGAAGCGCCTGACCTGGGCTACAGAGAAGCAGCACTGGACTGTTGCTAAGTGGTCCCAAGTACTTTTTTCTGATGAAAGCAAATTTTGCATGTCATTCGGAAATGAAGGTGCCAGAGTCTGGAGGAAGACTGGGGAGAAGGAAATGCCAAAATGCCTGAAGTCCAGTGTCAAGTACCCACAGTCAGTGATGGTGTGGGGTGCCATGTAAGCTGCTGGTGTTGGTCCACTGTGTTTCATCAAGGGCAGGGTCAATGCAGCTAGCTATCAGGAGATTTTGGAGCACTTCATGCTTCCATCGGCTGAAATGCTTTATGGAGATGAAGATTTCATTTTTCAACACGACCTGGCACCTGCTCACAGTGCCAAAACCACTGGTAAATGGTTTACTGACCATGGTACTACTGTGCTCAATTGGCCTGCCAACTCTCCTGACCTGAACCCCATAGAGAATCTGTGGGATATTGTGAAGAGAAAGTTGAGAAACGCAAGACCCAACACTCTGGATGAGCTTAAGGCCGCTATCGAAGCATCCTGGGCCTCCATAACACCTCAGCAGTGTCACAGGCTGATTGCCTCCATGCCACGCCGCATTGAAGCAGTCATTTCTGCAAAAGGATTCCCGACCAAGTATTGAGTGCATAACTGAACTTTATTATTTGATGTTTTTTTTGTTTGTTTTTAAAAAAACACTTTTTTTATTGGACGGTTGAAATATGTTAATTTTTTGAGACAGGTTTTTTGGGTTATCAGGAGTTGTATGCCAAAATCATCAGTATTAAAACAATAAAAGACCTGACAAATTTCAGTTGGTGTGTAATGAATCTAAAATATATGAAAGTTTAATTGTAATCATTACATTATGGAAAATAATGAAATTTAGCACTGTATGCTAATTTTTTGAGAAGGACCTGTATAACCATATGTGTGTGTGTGTGTGTGTGTGGCAGGCGAGCTAATCATGGAAGTTTCACAATTATATGTGTACAAAGAAAGCACAATCGCAAGAGATCAAAAAAGTATGATGCTATAGTAGTAGGTTAACCCCTTAATGACCGCCTTTTAACGGCGGTAGTTAAGGGTACTTAAACCACAGCGACGTTAATTAACGGCGCTGTGGAGAAAGTGTATCGCGCCCCCAGAGTCGGATTTTCTCCCAGAGAACATGATTCGGGTTGGTTTTTACCGACCACGCTTTTGAGATCGCCGTTATTAACCCTATAATGGCGATCGCAAAAAAAAAAGCGATCTTCCATTTAATTTCTCTCTCACATCAGAGGGAGAGAAATGGGGTCCCCGGGATCCCCAATCAGCCCCCTTACCTCCCGGTGTACCCCAGGCCTCCCAATGTCTCCCCGAGCTCCCCACGTCTATTTCTGGCAAAGAAAATGGCGGGCGCATGCGCATTGCGCCCGCTGAGCCGGATTTTCTCCGGGGTCTCGGCTACCAGGGGTAGCTGAGACCCCAGACAACATAAGGGTCCCCCGCAGTCCCCCCTCTTTTGTGATCGCCATATAACATCGATCGCAAAAGAAAAAGCAAAGCACCGATCCTGCATGTATTTTCTCTGTGATCGCACATCAGAGGGGAGAGAAATAGTGTCCTCGGGTCCCCCGATCCACACCCCCCGGTACCTCCAAGTGTCCCCATGTCCCCCTGTCCTCCGGCAGGTCCCGGCCTCTTCATCCTGTAAAAAAAAATGGCATGCGCAGTGCGCCCACCGAATCTGCCTGCCGGCAGATTCATTCATTCTCTGAAAGTACATTTTGATCAGTGATCAAAATAAAAAAAACAGTACATAAACCCCCCCTTTATCACCCCCCTTAGTTAGGGACATATAATAAAATAAATACATTTTATTTATTTTAATTTTTCCATTATTGTTAGGGTTGGAATTAGGGTTAGGCTGGGTTCATACTGCGTTATGGCAGTCCATTAGACAGACTGCGTTACACCGCGGTATAACGCGTTGTAACGCAGTCCGTTAACGCTGCCATTCACCCCCATTTGAGGGCGCATCGTGACGCATGCCATAAAGCGGCATTCAGTGAAGGAGCTTCGGATTCCTCTGCACTAGCGGGTATAGCATAACGCGATTGCATTATGCTATACCATTACCAGCCCATCATTGAACAGGCTGGAAGAACGCAATATGAACCTAGCCTTAGGGTTAGGGTTACAATTAGGGTTACAATTAGGGTTAGGGTTACAATTAGGGTTGGGATTAGGGTTAGGGTTGGGATTAGGGTAAGGGGTCTGTTGGGGTTAGGGTTGGAGCTGGAATTGAGGGGTTTCCACTATTTAGCCACATCAGGCGGTCTCCAAACACGACGTGGTGTTTAAAAAGTCAAATGGCGCTCGCTCCCTTCCGAGCCCTGCCTTGCGCCCAAACAGTGGTTTACCCCCAACATATGAGGTATCGGCGTACTCAGGACAAATTGCACACCCATTTTGGGGTTCTAATTTCTCCTGTTACCCTTGGGAAAATAAAAAATAGCCTGATAAAAAAAAACATTTTTGAGGAAAAAAATGATTTTTTATTTTCACGGCACTGCGTTTATAAATTTCTGTGAAGCACTTGTGGGTTCAAAGTGCTCACCACACATCTAGATAAGCTCCTTGGGGGTCTAGTTACCAAAATGGTGTCACTTGCAGGGGGTTTCTACTGTTTAGGTACATTAAGGGCTCTGCAAACACAACATGACGCCCGCAGAACATTCCATCAAAGTCTGCATTACAAAATGGCGCTCCTTACCTTCCAAGCTCTCCCATGCGCCCAAACACTGGTTCCAGCCCACATATGGGATATCAGCATACTCAGGAAAAATTGCACAACAACTTTTTGTTACCCTTGGGAAAATAAAAAATAGCAGGCTAAAGAATCATTTTTAAGGAAAAAAATGATTTTTTATTTTCACGGCTCTACGTTATAAACTTCTGTGAAGCACTTGGAGGTTCAAAGTGCTCACCACACATCTAGATAAGTTCCTTAAGGGGTCTAGTTCCCCAAATGGTGTCACTTGTGGGGGGTTTCCACTGTTTAGACACATCAGGGCCTCTACAAACACGACATGACGTCCAGCCAATTCTGCGTTGAAAAAGTCAAACGGCGCTCCTTCCATTCCAAGCTCTGCCATGCACACAAACAGTGGTTTACCCCCACATATGGGGTATCAGCATGCTCAGGACAAATTGCACAAAAACTTATGTGGTCTTATTACCCTTGGGAAAATAAAAATTGGGGTGAAAAGATCATTTTTGTGGAAAAAATGATTTTTTATTTTCACGGCTCTACGTTATAAACTTCTGTGAAGCACTTGGAGGTTGAAAGTGCTCACCTCACATCTAGATAAGTTCCTTAAGGGGTCTAGTTTCCAAAATGGGGTCACTTGTTGGGGGTTTCCACTGTTTAGGCACATCAGGGGCTCTCTAAACGCGACATGGCGTCCAGCCAATTCTGCGTTGAAAAAGTCAAACCGCGCTCCTTCCCTTGCGATTTCTGCCGTGCGCCCAAAAAGTGGTTTCCCCCCACATATTGGGTATCGGCGTATTCAGGAGAAATTGCACAACAAATATTGTGGTTAATTTTTTCTTTTAACACTTGTAAAAATAAAAAAAATTGGTTCCGAAGTAAAGTTTTTGCAAAAAAAGTTAAATGTAAATTTTTTCCTTCCACATTGCTTCAGTTCCTGTAGCACATAAAGGGTTAATAAACTTCTTGAATGTGGTTTGGGTACCTTGAGGCATGCAGTTTTTAGAATGGTGTCACTTTTGGGTATTTTCTATCATATAGACCCCTCAAAGTGACTTCAAATGTGATGTGGTCCGTAAAAAAAAAATGGTGTAAAAATGAGAAATCGCTGGTCAAATTTTAACCCTTATAACTTCGTACAAAAAAAAATTTGTTCCCATAATTGTGCTGATGTAAAGTAGACCTGTGGGAAATGTTATTTATTAAAAAATTTGTGTGACATATCTCTCTGATTTAAGGGCATAAAAATTTAAAGTTTGAAAATTGCTAAATTTCTAAATTTACGCCATATTTCCGTTTTTTTAATAAATAAAAGCAAGTCATATAAATTTTTTTTTACCACTATCGTAAAGTACATTATGTCACGAAAAACAATCTCAGAATCAGCGGGATTCATTAAAGCATTCCAGAGTTAAAACCTCATAAAGTGACAGTGGTCAGAATTGTAAAAATTGGCCCGGTCATTAACCCCTTCACCCCCAAGGGTGGTTTGCACGTTAATGACCGGGCCAATTTTTACAATTCTGACCACTGTCTCTTTATGAGGTTATAACTCTGGAACGCTTCAACGGATCTTCGCGATTCTGAGACTGTTTTCTCGTGACATATTGTACTTCACGTTAGTGGTAAAATTTCTTCGATATACCTTGTGTTTATTTTTGAAAAAATGCAAATATGGCGAAAATTTTGAAAATTTTGCAATTTTCAAACTTTGAATTTTTTTTCCCTTAAAACAGAGAAATATGTCATACAAAATAGTTAAGAAATAACATTTCCCACATGTCTACTTTACATCAGCACAATTTTGGAACCAAATTTTTTTTTTGTTAGAAAGTTATAAGGGTTAAAAGTTGACCAGTGATTTCTCATTTTTACAACAAAATTTACAAAGCCATTTTTTTAGGGACCACCTCACGTTTGAAGTCACTTTGAGGGGTCTATATGGCAGAAAATACCCAAAAGTGACACCATTCTAAAAACTGCACCCCTCAAGGTACTCAAAACCACATTCAAGAATTTTATTAACCCTTCAGGTGCTTCACAGGAGCTGAAGCAACGTGGAACGAAAAAATGAATATTTAACTTTTTAGCCACAAAAATGATATTTTACAAACTTTTTTTTATTTTCACAAGGGTAAAAGGAGAAAATGGACCGATAAAGTTGTTGTGCAATTTCTCCTGAGTACGCCAATACCCCATATGTGGGGGAAAACCACTGTTTGGGCACACGGCAGAGCTCGTAAGGGAAGGAGCGCCGTTTGACTTTTTCAAACTAAAATTGGCTGGAGTTGAGATTGGACGCCATGTCGTGTTTGGAGAGCCCCTGATGCACCTAAACAGTGGAAACCCCCCACAAGTGACATCATTTTGGAAACTAGACCCCCTAAGGAACTTATCTAGATCTGTTGTGAGCACTTTGAACCCCAAGTGTTTCACAAAAGTTTATAATGCCTGGGTGTGAAAAAAAAAAAAAACAATTTTCCACAAAAATGATTTTTTAGTCCCAAATTTTTGATTTTTCCCAAAGAAATTGGACCCCAAAAGTTGTTGTCCAATTTGTCCTGAGTACGCTGATACCTCATATGTGGGGGGGGGAAACTGTTTGGGCGCATGGCAGGGCTTGGAAAGGAAGCAGTAACGTTTTGGAATGCAAACATTGATGGGGGTCATGTTCCACTTGTAGTGCCCCAGATGAGCCTAAACAGTGGAAACCCCCCACAAGTGACCCCATTTTGGAAGCTAGACCCCCTAAGGAACTTATCTAGATCTTTGGTGAGCACTTTGAACCCCCAAGTGCCTCTCACACAAGTTTATAATGCCCGGGCATGAAAATAAAAAATCCTATTTTTTTGCCACAAAAATTATCTCTTAGTCACTAATTTTTTTATTTTCCCATAGGTAACAGGAGAAATTGGACCTCAAAAGTTGTTGTCCAATTTGTCCTGAGTACGCTGATACCCCATATGTGGGGGGGAATCACTGTTTGGGCGGACGGCAGAGCTCAGAAGGGAAGGAGCACCATTTGACTTTTTCCAACCAAAATTGGCTGGAATTGAGATTAGACGCCATGTTGCATTTGGAGCGTCCCTGATGTGCCTAAACAGTGGAAACCCCCCACAAGTGACCCCATTTGGGAAACTAGACCCCTAAGGAACTTATCTAGATCTTTGGTGAGCAATTTGAACCTCCAAGTGCTTCACACAAGTTTATAACGTAGAGCTGTAAAATTAAAAAATCATATTTTTTCCACAAAATTGATCTTTTCACCCCAATTTTTATTTTCCCAAGGGTAACAAGACTCCAAAAGTTATTGTGCAATTTGTCCTGAGTACGCTGATACCCCATATGTGGGGGTAAACCACTGTTTGGGTGCATGGCAGAGTTTGGAAGGGAAGGAGCGCCGTTTGACTTTTTCAAAGCAGAATTGGCTGGATGCCATGTCGTGTTTGGAGAGCTCCTGATCTGCCTAAACAGTGGAAACCCCCCACAAATGACACCATTTTGGAAACTAGACCCCCTCAAGGAACTTATCTAGATGTGTGGTGAGCACTTTGAACCCGAAAGTGCTTCACAGAAGTTTATAACGTACAGCCGTAAAATAAAAAATCTTTTTTTTTTTTTTACAAAAATGATTTTTTTGCCCCCAATATTTTATTTTCACAAGGATAACAGGAGAAATTGGACCCAAAAAGTTGTTTTCCAATTTGTCCTGAGTACGCTGATACCCAATATGTGGGAGTAAACTACTGTATGGGTGCACGTCGGGGCTCGGAAGGGAAGTAGTGACGTTTTGGATTGCAGACTTTGATGGATTGGTCTGGGGGCGTCATGTCGCATTTGGAGAGCCCCTGATGCGCCTAAACAGTGGAAACCCCCACAAGTGACCCCATTTTGGAAAATAGACCCCACAAGGAACTTATCTAGATGTGTGGTGAGCACTTTGAAGCCCGAAGTGCTTCACAGAAGTTTATAGCGTACAGCCGTAAAAATAAAAAATCCTTTTTTTTTTCCAAAAATGATTTTTTTGCCCCAAATATTTTATTTTCAAAAGGGTAACAGGAGAAATTGGACCCCAAAAGTTGTTGTCCAATTTGTCCTGAGTACGCTGATACCCAATATGTGGGAGAAAACTACTGTATGGGCGCACGTCAGGGCTCGGAAGGGAAGTAGTGACGTTTTGGATTACAGACTTTGATGGAATGGTCTGGGGGCATCATGTCGCATTTGGAGAGCCCCTGATGCGCCTAAACAGTGGAAACCCCCCACAAGTGACCCCATTTTGGAAAACAGACCCACAAGGAACTTATCTAGATGTGTGGTGAGCGCTATGAAGCCCCAAGTGCTTCACAGAAGTTTATAACATACAGCCGTAAAAACAAAAAAATACATTTTTTTTTTACAAAAATGATATTTTCGCCCCCAGTTTTTTATTTTCCCAAGGGTAACAGAAGAAATAGGACAAATTGCACAATAACTCTTGGGGTCCAGAGTACGCTGATACCCCAAACTACTGTTTGGGCGCATGGCAGAGCTCAGAATTGAAGGAGCACCGTTTGACTTTTTCAACGCAGAATTGACTGGAATTGAGATCAGACGCCATGTCACATTTGGAGAGCCCCTGATGTTCCTAAACAGCAGAAACCCCCCAATTCTAACTCCAACCCTAACCCCAACACACCCCTAACCCTAGTCCCAACCCTAACCACAAACCTAACCCTAACACACCCCTAACCCTAATCCCAACCCTAACCCTAATCCTAACGTTAGCGCCAACCCTAACCCTAACTTTAGCCGCAACCCTAACCCTAATGGAAAAATGGAAATAAATAAATTTTTTTAATTTTATTATTTTTCCCTAACTAAGGGGGTGATAAAGGGGGGTTTGATTTACTATTTATAGCGGGTTTTTATGATTGGCAGCTGTCACGCTAAAATACGCTTTTTATTGCAAAAAGTAGTTTTTTGCATCACCACATTTTGAGAGCTATAATTTTTGCAGATTTTGGCCCACAGAGTCATGTGAGGTCTTATTTTTTGCGGGACGAGGTGACGTTTTTATTGGTACCATTTTTGAGCATGTGACGTTTTTTGATCGCTTTTTATTTCGATTTTTGGGAGGTTAGAATGAACAAAAATCAGCAATTCATGAATTTCTTTTGGGGGAGGCGTTTATACCGTTCCGCGTGTGGTAAAATTGATAAAGCAGTTTTATTCTTCGGGTTAGTACGATTATGGCGATACCTCATTTATATCATTTTTTTATGTTTTGGGGCTTTTATAGAATAAAAACAATTTTATCTAAAAAATTATTATTTTTGCATCGCTTTATTCTGCGAGCTATAACTTTTTTCTTTTTTCGCTGATGATGCTTTATGACAGCTCGTTTTTTGCGGGACAAGATGACGTTTTCAGCGGTACCATGTTTATTTATATCGGTCTTTTTGATCGCGTGTTATTCCACTTTTTGTTCGGCGGTATGATGATAAAGCATTGATTTTTTGCTTCGTTTTCTTTTTTTTTTTTTAAGGGGTTCACTAAAGGGGTTAATTAGTGGGACAGTTTTATAGGGGGGGTCGTTACGGACGCGGCGATACCAAATATGTGTACTTTTATTGTTTTGTTTTTTTTATTTACAGGAAGAAATTAATTTATTGGGAAATATATTTTTTTTTTTTTTATGATTTTTTTACCACTTTTTATTTTCATTTTTTTTACTTTTTTACTTTGTCCCAGGGTGGGACATCACAGTATTTTAGCAGATCGCTGGTGTGACAGTGTGCACAGCACTCTGTCACACCAGCGATCGCTCTGGCAGTGCTGCAGGCTTCTCAGTGCCTGCTCTCAGCAGGCACTGAGGAAGCCGCCTCCCTGCAGGACCCCGGCGCCATCTTGGATCCGGGGACCTGGAGGGAGGACGGATCCTCGGAACAGCACGACACATCGCGCTGCTCTGAGGGTCTCAGGGGAGCCCCCTGCCTGCGCGATCCTCCCCTGTGCCCCGAGTACACCGCGATCATGTTTGATCGCGGTGTGCCAGGGGTTAATGTGCCGGGAGCAGTCCATGACCGCTCCTGACACATAGTGCTGGGTGTCAGCTGTGATAATCAGCTGACACCCGGCCGCGATCGGCGTCCGATCGCACGGGACGTACTATCCCGTCCATGGTCATACGGGCCCAGGTACCATGGACGGGATAGTACGTCTGATGGCAGTAAGGGGTTAAGCTGCAAATTGGCTCTGTCACTAAGGGGTTAAATAAGTGCCAGTGTGCATGTACATGAAACGTTTAATAGCTGATAAAGTTAAATATACAAAATGCAAATAAATTAATATAATTTATACAATGTGATTTTTCTGAATTTTATTTTTGATATTCTATCTCTCAATGTTAAAATTAACCTACCCTTAAAATTATAGACTGTTCTTGTCTTTGTCAGTGGGCAAACTTACAAAATCAACAGGGGATCAAATACTTATTTCCCCCACTGTGTGTGTGTGTACAGTATATATGCATTATTACCATTTGAGCCACGCCCCTTAGTAAAGTCCATCAAAATTTGCTCTGAATATTAATGCCCATGTTTCTGGGACTGTATGGTGGATTTACAAAACAACAAATATGAAATATTCAGAGGAGTTTTGGGATCAAAACAAAAGCAAAACCTGGCTACTTGTGACATGGTGACAAGTCATCTTTAAACAAACCAGGTTCTTTAGAGTAAAAGTGATATAACAGTTATTTGGGTTTCTATGTGGCAAGAAATAATTTATATTATTTTTTCTACCAAGACACCTCAGCTGATGTGGTACAGGGGTCCTCTTCATTAGTGTTCTTAAACACTACTGAAAGAAGCAAAGCAGTGCACCTCTTCTTTAGAATGAATGGTTGTCTACTGAACTGGATACCACTAGTTCTACAGAGCATGTGAATACTAGTAGTGTATTTGTTGGGTATTTAAAAATGATTTGGGACTGCAGTCTGTCTGAAAATAGCTTAGTAATAATCTATTTTTTGGTTTAATATAAACACAATATCATATATGATTTTCAATAACCGTCTTATTTGTAGACATTGATTTTGCCTACTTTACATAGTTCCAAATAATGTTCATCTGAAATCCATAATAAATATTAATGCACATCGGACCTTAGACCTGCTTTTGATCTTGTGATGTCAGTGTCATGGTATTCTAAACACATGGCAGTGTTACAACATATCTGAAACGTGGATCCGGTTTTCATCTGTTTCCAACTACCAAATGTGTCTACTAGAACTTAAAGGACTAAAACGGAGAGTTATTATGTTTCCTTCCACAGGATGATTGTTCCACCGATGAAAGATGCACTACATAGGTTACCCTGCAATATCTTCCCAGGTTCCAAAGATAATTTAGAAAATAGGCTTATTAGCTAAAGATAATAATGGAAGACTGATGATGGAAGACTGATGATGATCAGTAGTAAAATACATGGGTAAAAGAGAAATTGACAATTTTTACTAATTTGTTACTCTTAACAATGGAATAAATTATATTTTACTGACATAAATGCTATTCAATAGCACCTGGTCCTGTTACCCAAGGATTCATCAAAATTACTTTAGAGGTTTCCACATGAAATTAAATAAATGTGCATGAAGGTTGATAGAAATGAGCAAATTAATTTAATGCAAATTCATGTCAAATTTTTAGAAATTTTCTGAGCCTAGCAAATAATTAGCGATTTGATTTGTGAGAATTGCCTAAACTGGTTGCTGCCATTTTATACATTGCAGAAGATTTTATTAATCTCAAAGCTCATATTACCTGGGGAAGGTTTCCCCATAATGCCTTGCAGCTATCATATGATCATAGCATAGCCAACCACTAGTGATGATCATAGACTGCATAAAAGCAAAGCAAGGAAAGCAGCAGCCATTTTTAAGTCGATTTGCATAGTGAAAGAACATCACAGCTTAGCCATAGGGAGAGAAAGCCCAAAACACTGCAACTTGCTCCAACATATAAAGCGGGTGCTGACTCCGACTCTCAGACAACAATGATGATAGCTGGATTCAGAACTTGGCGCCTGGGTACAGCGCTAATTGTACTGCTTTTCACCAGATGCTGGCACGTGTCACACTAATGACACATGAATGTCATCAGTGTGCATATGTGCAGGTCGTCTTGCGGACCATGTTGCCATAAAAAAAAAGGACATGACAATGTGTTTTGCACACAGACACAGTGTCTAACATGTGTGCAGACCCACAGATTTCAGTGGGTCTACGTGTGTGAATGTCTCCAGTACGTGTGAAAACTGTCACCACACGTACCAGAGACACTGCCTTGTGAAGGAGGCGTTAGTCCTCAGAGAGCTGCACAACTCTTTTCAGGGCAATTTGAGGCTTTGCAACCCTTTCAAATTATTTTTTTCAAAAAAATGTTGAGTTGGCAAAATTGAATTTAAAAAATTTGCTTAAATTGCAGCCAAATAATTTCTCCAGCACAAACTTGCCTCCTAAGAAACACACAAAGAAGACAAGATCAATAAGAAGACACACAATAATGAATTCCTTGCTAATCTGCAAATTGCCTCTTCAAACAAAGAAGACTTGTACTCTATAGCGCCTCCTATTGGAAGTAGCAATCCTACAAGTCACAATCAACCCTTTAACGAGTCTTGTAATATGACTTAGGATAAAAGCCAAATCAGAATCTCCATTTGCAGACAAGGCGTTTCGGACTATTGGTCCTCGTCAGTGCAAAGTAGGAGAGATCTGATTTGGCTAGATGAGAGGCTCTGGACTAGGGTCTAGGAGGTAAGGTTTCTCCTTGTGGAGAGTGACATACCAGCTCTGGCGTGTCGAGGTAAGGAGGCTTATTCGCCGTGCAATGCTCCTCTGGGAAATTTTATATGCAAATTGCCTCTTCAAAAAAAGAGGACTTGTACTCTATAGCACCACCTATTGGAAGTAGCGATTCTACAAGTCACAATCAACCCTTTAACGAGTCTTGTAATATGACTTAGGATAAAAGCCAAATCAGAATCTCCATTTGCAGACACGGTGTTTCGGACTATTGGTCCTCGTCAGTGCAAAGTAGGAGAGATCTGATTTGGCTAGATGAGAGGCTCTGGACTAGGGTCTAGGAGGTAAGGTTTCTCCTTGTGGAGAGTGACATACCAGCTCTGGCGTGTCGAGGTAAGGAGGCTTATTCGCCGTGCAATGCTCCTCTGGGAAATTTAATATGCAAATTGCCTCTTCAAACAAAGAGGACTTGTACTCTATAGCGCCACCTATTGGAAGTAGCGATCCTACAAGTCACAATCAACCCTTTAACGAGTCTTGTAATATGACTTAGGATAAAAGCCAAATCAGAATCTCCATTTGCAGACACGGTGTTTCGGACTATTGGTCCTTGTCAGTGCAAAGTAGGAGAGATCTGATTTGGCTAGATGAGAGGCTCTGGACTAGGGTCTAAGTGGTAAGGTTTCTCCTTGTGGAGAGTGACATACCAGCTCTGGCGTGTCGAGGTAAGGAGGCTTATTCGCCGTGCAATGCTCCTCTGGGAAATTTAATATGCAAATTGCCTCTTCAATCTGAACATAGACATAGGTATTGGAACGAGCAAAGCATGAGATAATGATATCTTGATGTGCCCTTGGCATTACAGCTAGTTTTACAGCTAAAACATTAGATTCTGTAGCTGCAATCACTTTTTGTCAGTGCTGGTTCTGTTCCTTGCTGTCTAAGGGTTGCTATACTGTATATATTTTATGTCTTATGCACTCTGTATTCTTAAATACTGGATAACCCCTAGATAACCCCTATTGATATTGATAACCCCTATTGAATGCCTCCACAGTGCTCAATATAAAAGGTAAAGAACATACTTACCTTCCGTCATTCGTTCCAATCCAAGTGCTTCGTCAGGTGAGCGCTGATGTATCATGAAGGATGCAGCCCGTCAGTGGATGCTTCAGCGCTCATATGACATAAACAATGTTACGGTATTGCAAGTGGACACAATGCTCAAATTAGAGGAGCGACAATGGTCCAGGAGGTAAGTATGGTTTTTTCTTATTTAATTTTCCACAAATAAAGTGGACAACCTTTAAGTATTTAGTAGGCATCTGAATAGATTATTATCTTGTAGATTCTTCCTAAAAACTGAAGGTGACATTACTTGGAACATATAATTACATTTAAAGGGGTAGTCTGAAGGCAAAGCATTTTTCTTCTAACTCCCTATCTATTTAGTCCCAAAATTCTAAGCTATTTTCCAATATACGTGCTTTAAACAATTTCTACTATTCCCCAACTAAAGCTAGGTTCACATTAGCATTCGAGTCTGCAGTGTGGTGCTGCGGACTTCTTTCCTGAAAGCTCCGCCTGCTTCCGCATGGCTCCGCTTACTTCCTAACGCAAGGAAATGCAACATGTTGCATTCAGAAGGTTTGCCAAAACGCCGAACATGGACACATCCACATACAACGCATGTGCCTGCGTACCCAATGTTAAAGATAGGTACAAAAAGGAAGTTGATATCACCAACCATTCCAATTTTATTTAGGTGAATCCATATACATGTCCCTCCCTGTACAATTGATTTTATAAACTACATGAGTTGAATTACAATTGATATATTGTTTAATGTCATAACAAACAGATCTATCACCGCATTTGAAAAAAACTTTATAATTAAGCCGAGTTTTGGCTATGTTTCTCGATCGAAACATGCTGGGAGAAATTTTGTTGCTTATAAATGGTGCCCTTCTGGTTACTATATTAAACCCAGAATGTAAAATTTTAGCCAAAATTTGATCTTCATATAAAATTGGTAAGAATTTAGTGATAATCTTTCTAATTTTACCAAATTGTGGGCTGAATTGTAAACCTGCAAAAGGTTTTTGTAAATACTTACTTTTTTGTTGCATTTGTGTTGTCTCATTAGACGGAATAATTAAAACCTCACGTTTCTTTTTATCAACAATTTGTCTTGGTCTATTGAGTGTCCATCGAGGATATTTACGATTTCTCAATTTATAATTAAGCATATTGTATTCTTTTTAAAGATCATCATTTTCACTGCAGTTCCTTTTGATTCTTATATACCGTACTCTCCCAAAGGGACAGATTTAATAGTATGTTTTGGATGACTACTTTTTGCATGGAGAATAGTATTGCCTCCAAAGAGCTTGCAGTGTGTTTTAGTGACAATGATTTGACCCTGTGTACCATGTAAATCACGATCCAAATAAGAATATTATTACAATCGAATCTATGAGTGAAACGAATGTTGTACTTATATTGGATTTCATGGCATATATGAATTCCAATGTCAGACACAATGCCCCCCAAATAATGAGGATATCGTTGATGTATCTGCCATACCAGATAAAGCAATCCATAAAGGGATTTTCAGCAGAAAAAATGACTTCTGACTCCCTATAGACCACCCCCTGAAACCAGCGGCACTAGTGATACTCAAAAGAATCAAAATCAGACAGATAGTAGGGTAAAATACAAAAGCAGTTAAATTGTATAGTTAGGGAATAGTAGAACATTTTTAAAGTAAGTATATTAGAAAATAGCCTGGATTATGGGACTAAATAGATAGGGAGTTAGGAGAAAAATGTTTTTCCTTTGGACCACCCCTTTAAATACCAGATTTCCAATGTTTAAGGTTCCAGCAAGTAGACAGCGCTTCCTATTCCTATGAGAAATAATAATGGTCCCTCAGATTGATGGAGAAGCTAATAGATAAAATTCATAAATCGTGCTGACAATATTGGGAGATCGTTTCCTATCCTTTTTAATTATGTGACTCCAGATGTGGCTTCTGCGGCATCTCTCATTGAATATATATCTACTGCTCCATACTTATTAGTTATATAACAGTATTGTTGCCCTGCTCTACAAATAAACACCTAATTATATAAATCATGTGCTAGAACATTACTATAATCTCACATCTGGACCATTAATCTGGCAAAATATTGCTAATCAGGAGTTATAAACAAAGAGAAATATGCAGCCTTTGTTTAAATTTAATCATTTGCTCTACTTTTAGCTTTAGGCTCTGGCTGTTAATATTGTTTTAATTATTGATGTTTCATTAGCTTTATGTATGACCTAAATCTCATGTTGTCATGGAGAAGGTTCACAGCGCTTTCAAGTTAATTTTTTTTCTGATGTGAAAAAAAATGTTTTCCAATTGCTATTTGCTTACAGTTTCACAAGCATCACGAACATCACTTCCTATTGACACAGAGCAAGAATATAGGGCAGCACGGTGGCTCAGTGGTTAGCATTGTAGGTTTTAATCCCACCAAGGACAACACCTGCAAGGAGTTTGTTTGTTCTCCCCGTGTTTATGTGGGTTTCCTCCGGGTTCTCCGGTTTCCTCCCACACTGCAAGGACATACTGATAGGGAATGTAGATTGTGAGCCCCAATGAGGACAGTGATGATAATGTCTGTAAAGCGCTGTGGAATGATGGCGCTATATATGTAATGCCTAATAAATAATAAAGTGTACATTTTATAATTCAACATTTTTCTACAATTTAACATATTTTATCTTTGTTTAATTTGTGAATATATGTACAGATGAACATATGCTTTAAGAAGGGTGCCCCCAAACTGGTACTAGTCTTCAATGATTTTCCATAATTTCAGGACAATAATTACTTTTGCTATCATATGTTGCCTGAAAAATTCAAACAAATAAGTGTTTTATTGAACATGTTATATTCATCTTGGCATGACCAATTTGTAGACTGAAAAATATATATTTTCTTTAGGATTTCGTTTGCATCTGTGTTAAATGCTCCATTTAGAAACGTTCATCACCAATTCATTCAAATAGGTCATTTGGATTGTCTCTTATGTGATGAAACCATTACATGAGTATGAGTTTCATTTTTCTGTTCCTTTAGGACTCCTAGCACAGATGTGAACAAAGACTTAAATCAATGGTCCTATAAAATTATGAATTATTGGAATATTAGAGGGTATCAAATGGGTTCTGGAATATTGTCCAGCAAATCATCTTCTGTACTGCCTGAGGAGGTGGTGATGGCGACCTCAGTCGAGGGGTTCAAGAGAGGCCTGGATGTCTTCCTGGAGCGTAACAATATTGTATCTTACAGTTATTAGGTTCTTTAGAAAGACATAGATCTGGGGAGTTATTCTGACGAACTATAGGCTGAACTGGATGGACAAATGTCTTTTTTTGTATTTCAAAACTGTTACTATGTTACATGCGAAGAGTTTTTGGCTCATATTGCTGAACAAATAAAAGTATAAATAATGTGTAGTGTTTTCCATAATGACACACTTTAATCCAATTTTGGAATCTTTTCGTATTCCTTAGAACATTTGTTTATTTGTAAAGTGAGTCTGTCTGACCATGTGTGTAGTCTTAGCTGCTCCAATGTACATTTTTATAAGCAATATTCAGAAATCAGCAGTGTAAGAGATATTGAGGTGGCATGATCGAAACTGCAAAGATTCAATTCCAGCAAGTTTTAAAAGGAAATTTGATTAGCAGTAGGGATGAGTGGACCCATTTGGATACCAGAACTTTACCCCAACTTCAACCAGAACCCAAACCCCATTGAAATGTTTGGGGACCAGAACTTTGAAGCTGGAAAAAAATTGTCTCTATCCAAATTCAGTGTTACAGACCTGAGTGCATAATAAATGTAGGTTGTAAATAAAAAAAAAAATCCCCAATTACCCCACTGCTCACCTGTCCTGCAGACAGCCTCCTGTCCAGTCTTCATGCCTCTTATTTTACCCTTTCTCCATCATCTGTGGCCACTTCAATTAATGCATTGGATTCAGTCACTGAATAGACCTATGAGATCAATGCGATGATTGGTCCGCGACGGCACGGACTGGTGAGTGGTGAGGTATCATTTATTTTTTTAACTGTTTTCTTAGAGCTTTATGGTTCTGAAACTCGGGGCCGAGGCTGAACGCACTTTGCTGAATTTGTGCTGAGCAAACTGCAAAAATAATCATATTCATGAGAATACAAATTTTGGTAAAATTCAAGGTAAATACAATTCCACTCCAAAAAATTAATCAACTCTAATCATTACACAGTAATATGACTGCATGCTTCTGCTTCTTGCCCCAAAGATATAAGCGATAACTTTTTTTTTTTTATTATTTCTGGTTGTCTTTGTCCAAGTATAGTCCACATTTCTTGATTCCTCTGAACTCAATACTTGATACACAGTAAGGGAATCTATTCCTACATTTGGCAGGACAACATAATTCATGAAAGAAGATTTTGTGCTCCCATTTGTCCTACTGCATAGCTTGTACTTTGAGGTTTAAGTTATGTTTTCATGTTAAAATTACTTCTAGTAGGTGTAAATTTTGTAGGTTGCAGTACATTCTGAAGACTTGTGTAAACAGTCTGACTTTTTACCATGCAGAATATGCTTCTCACCGATTTCTAAAATGTCCAATAATATGAAAACATGGGCATAGTTCAAGAATGTTATTCTTCCATTAACCACAGGAAATGTATTCCTTTCTGTATACACATTATATATGTGCATAGAGGCCTCTGGCTTCTAACATCTCTTGTGCCAGACTATAATAATTTTCATGTATTGTGGGTCTCATCTCAATCCCAATTCTGGCAAGTCATCATACTTTATCTAAACACTTAAACAAAATGGTCTGTTTCACTGCTTACATTAAGGTTTTGAGTTTATTTTTAAAGAAAATTTTGCCTGTATGTAAGATGTTAAGAAAAATAAATTTTAGCATGCATTACACAGAATATTTAAGTAATGTACATTACATTCTTTAACATAGTAGCCAACTCATATGTTCAAGAATTACTTGAACATGAGGATGTTTTAGGGAACAAAAGTGCGCTGAAGCCTTCCTTAATTTTCCCCAAAACATTTTAAAGTTTTTAGGCAAATGCTCTAGGTTCTGATGCTACAGAATGAAGCCGTATTAATGCCTTTGTGATGTACAAGCAAAACCCGCCACTTTCCCCGCACATGATGGCTAATTTAACCCTCAACTAGTGAGGTGGGGTTTTTGTCACGCCACTGGTGATGTGGGGTTTCCTATACCCCAGTGTATAGAAAGCTCTTATTTTTACAGAAAATGCAAAGATCACGTTTGTTTTAACCGTTTTCTTATTGGCGAATGATTACACATGAGTATAACAAATTTTTGACACCCACAAGTATCGGAAAATGTAATACTTTGATGATTCAATCCGAGGGCATTATGAAACATGGCAGCGGTACAAAAATTCCCTGGGGTGTGGCAAACCCCATCTCACCGGTTGAGGGTTAATCAGCCAACATGGGCCTTTAACAGCCATGGGTAGAGTGAAGCACGGAACAAGCGCCGACAGGGGGCAGTCGTTCCACGCGATCATCAGCGCGCCCGTGACATGATTTCAGGGCGCCAAAGGGTTGTCATGACAGATGGGGTTCTGTTTGAAAATCCAGCCCTGGCTGGCGTTCATAAGAGATTGAGATCTATACATAGCAGTGCTCTGGACAAGTGAGCAGACAATCACAGTTTCAAGTCCCCTAAGGGAACTATTAAATCCACAAAAAAGTGAAAAAAAAAGTTTAAAAAAGAAAAAAATTACCAGATTAAATCACCCTTTTGGCTTATGGAAAAAAAAACAATAAAAAAAATAAACATAATTGGTATTGACTATTGATGTGTTCGCAAAAGTTCGATATATAAATAAATATAGATTAAATTAATCCTATTGGTAAATGGTGAAATGGAAGAAAAATTAAAAGCACCAGAATTATGCTTTTTTGGCCACTGCAACATTACAATAAAATGCAGTAAGAGATGATCAAAATATTGTATTCACCCCAAAATCAGTATCAGCAAAAACGTCAACTCAGGGTGCAAAAAATAAGCCTCACATCCCGAAAAAATGTTGACGTTACGGATCTCAGAAAATGGCAACAAATGTAACCACTTCAAAAAAAAAAAAAGGTAGCAGAGACATTAACGCGGATAACTGATAAACCTGCAGACCTACTCTAAGCGCATGAACCAGTCAGTTGAAACAGCGTTTCAGCATTGAGTTTGAAAAATGTTCCGTTCCTCTTTAACAGTATGCCCAAGTTACAGGTTGATAAGAGTAATATACAGTAAGTACTTTATTACCTTATTTTATTTCTCCCAAGCACAATTCTGCATTGCTGTTTAATGCCCAGTAATTGCTCTTGCCTGAGTATGGGGATTAGGAGCTGAGAAGCTCAGCACACAGTAAAAAGTTAGTGCTTCTCCCATCAAAATGCTTATCCTCTTAATATATTGCAGTCATCATATTACATAGCACTGTGTACTTACAGTTGCTCATTGTGTCCTTCTATCCAGCTAATTCTTCTCTTTTCCATTAGATCTATGACATCACGTGATTAAATACTGAGCAGCTGAATCCTTCTAAGCTCTACATACAAACAGGAGGTCAATTTTCCTTGCCTGAGTCATGGCTCACTACAATAGTCCCGGGCAGGGGGAAGGAGGGCAGGTGGGTCAGGATCTTAAAGAGGGTAATCATAAATGCATGTACAAGAGACTTCCTGTTTCTACATAGAGCAGAGAAAATAAACAAATTAACTGGGTAGAATGGCAAAATTAGCAATTGTAAGTGCACAGTGCTATATAATATGATGAAAAAAAAAGTTTGCTGAGAGTTCTTTAAGAAATTCTGCATCTGTAACATGATTACTCAGATTGATAAACACTTTTGTTTTACAAGTATCAAACTCTGAATGTATTGCAAATTTTGTTTGTATTAAAAATTGCTACAGCTTTCACAAGGAGACATTTTTGGCCTGTGCAGATGGACAAGGGCAATGATTCTTGTTCAGGTAAAAAAAAATAATTGCTGAACGTTTCAAATATACATGAATTAAAAAAAATTCAGTCTGAGATGTTGGGAATGACATACTATGTTTACACATACACATTTAGGCGCAGTCACATATCTGGGGTTGCCTCCCAGGAAAAGTATAGCCCCCAAGTGTTTGTGGTCGTATACCGTGAAAAGGAAGCCGCAACATATGCTAATGTCTTCTGACGAGTCCATCTGTAAAAATTGACTCCGTATTTATTTAAAGGACACTTTATTTTTTCAATCTGGGCACCTATGCAGACTGTGGGACATAAATGATATGCAAGCGGGATCCTTTTATATTGATACATGATCATACATAAGGTTCGGATGGTCATATACATTCTAAATAAATTTGCATGGTTTTAATATATGTTGCTCCTTCATTTGCAATAGTTTCAAATACTTTTAAATCGCTTTGGTGTTTATTAAGATATTAAACAATATATATTTTCTTTGTTTGCCAATAGGGTGATTTTACATGGAACAGTATGTCTGGCCGAACTGTCCGTCTGAAATCGGTTCCCATACAAAGTCTTTCTGAACTGGAGCGTGCCCGTCTGCAGGAAGTTGCCTTTTATCGTCTGCAGCAAGATTTTGATTTGGGTTGTCAGATCACCATTCCCAAAGGTAAATGTGTGGATTGTTCCTATTTTTGGTGCTTAATTATGTTTCTTAGGGTATGTTCCCATGGTTAGTAAATGCTGCGGGTTGGATGCTCTGTACATCTGCAGCGTCAAACCTGCAGCGGCCAGATGCTCCACTATGCGTGCACAGACTCCTCCGGCTTTCCTGCAGAGAAGGACATGCCGCGGGTCATTCCAGACCATAGCATGTCTATTTATGTAGTGGAGATGCTCCATCTCCGCTGCATAAATTACCCAATCACTATCATTAGATGCGGTAAAACCACATTATCTTTCTAGTTACATGCGTATTAAGTGCAGGAACGCAGTTTACCACGCATGTGTACCAATTTAAATAAAGGTATACCTTGTTTCAGCTGGAAGTTTGCGTACACTGCAGTTCTCGTGATGAGCTGAGCTGATCGCGAGAACTGACGTGCACGTGACCGCCGTGGATGGGATTATCTGCGGTCACTAGCCAAGTTCTCACGATCAGCTGACCGCGAGAACTGCTTCGCACGTGACCGCCGGGAACATCTCCGGTGATCATCTTCAAACTCCGCTGTGTCTGGATGGCAGGCTGAATGGTGGCGTAATGCCACCGTTCAGCCGAAGGTATTCAGATGTAGCAGAGCTGGACTCGTCGTGGGACAGTATGTATATCTTCTCGGTGGACAGGTTGTGGTTTGTCCTGATGAATAGCTATGAATACCTCGAAACGCGTTGACAAATGAAAAACGCATCCATACTTTTTTTGGCCTCTCATCGTATATTGGATCTCTGGCAGCGCGGATTTACATCCACTTTATCCTTTATCTCCAAGTTTGCATTCTATCTTTTATGGTAGATCTGCAGCAGCCTGTTCAAATAAGCTAATAAAGGGGTTGTGAATCTCCCAACCTCACCAGGTGAGCAAATCCTGTTTTTACCTTTTCCCTTGTAAACTGGAAAAGGCATTATTGCGCTGATTGTCATTCCAGCTTTTATTTTATTTAGGCTAATCCAAAAGCATAGATATTCTACTGTTTAGGAATATTGTCTACAAATTGAACTTCAGTGTATAGAACATTTTCTTCCTAAGAATTCTTAAAGGGAGTCTGCTGGAACAAAACCAAGCACAGGACCTGAGTATACCTTTAGCTTGGCCAAACAGTGAGTGTTCCATCCAATCTACTTGTTATGCATCTATCTTCACCCTCCTCTTCTTTGAGTAACAACTCTGGCTTTATAAGCAGAAAGGGGGCAGAGATAGATGAAAGGCAAGTAGGTGGGAATGTGCTGTGCACTGTTACTGTTTAGCCTCTCCAAAGGCGCATCAAGCTCCTGTGGGGTTGATTTAAACAGTGAGTTTGTGCCTACCGACTCCCTTTAAGAAGCAGGGGAAGAAAATGTTCAAATATTTGTTCAAAACTAGTTTTGCAGCAAGACAATAATCCTAAGCAGAAGAAATTCTATCCTTTTGGATTAGCCTAGTCAATGTCCAAACTTGAAAATACAGATAATGTGCCACAACCTAAAATCAACAGTTCTTGCGCAGACACAATTCTGTGAAGTGGAATGAGATAAAATTATCAAAGATCAGAAGACAAGTATTTAGTTGCAAATATTTGCACGTGTATGCTTTGGGTTATTTACCGGTTACATAAAATAAAAATTGTAATTGCTTACTTAGGTTTAGTTGGTTTTAAAAAAAAAAAGCTCAAAGGTTCCAAAACGTTGTTAACCTGTAGATGTAGAGTTAATCTGAAGGTTAATAGTATTCCAATATTGTCCTGCTGCCTTACTGAACACCCGGCTACTGAGAGAGACTTTACTTTACTCCTCTACTCCTGTTGGGGACGCCTCTATGACTGAAAACCGGCTGCTACCGGGAAGAGTGCAGTTCATCTTCTCCCGTGTAGCTGCGCTTTCAGGAAGGCAGCCAGACAACATTGGTGCTCTATTAACCTTTAGATTAATCCTATGAAAAGGAATAATTTCTTACTTGGAAATATTTTTCTTGCTGAAAAGTGAAATGTTGGTTTTGTGCAGCCAATTCAAGCCCTTCTACATACTAATGAGACAAATTGCAGTGTGAGAGAGATTTCAGAATAAATATTTGCTATAACTTTAAAGGGTTTGTCCTCTTTCATTTTTTGTTCATAGGCTCACAGCTGACGCTCCAGTCTTTATGATTGGCTGCACTGCGATGTGACTGGCACAAGATGCTGAGCACAGTGATTGGCTGCAGTGTTTAGGAGAGCTTTAGATGTGACATCACTACTGCACTTGATCAGTATAGACTAGAGCAGTGGAGAGGCACTGCTGGACCTAGAGACCATGAGTAAAAGCTTAGGTTTTTGTATTTTAACCCCTTCATGACCGCTAATACACATTAAAATAGCGATCGTTAAGGGGCCTTATTACAGATCACCATTTTTAAATGACTGTCAGAATAAGTGAATAGTGCCCCCCTTGCAAGCGCAATTTCTGTGGGTGACAGATGTGCATGACAGCTGACATTTTTATTGGCTCTGACCAGTTTTGGAGCCGATCAGGGCTGAATAACAATTTAAATACCGGTGTCAATCATGACAGTGGCATCTAAGTGGTTAAAAGGGGGTTAAAAGAACCCCTATGGCAGGATCATCATCGTGGAGTTGATAATTGTGATGGTACCCTAAGATCATCGAATGGCCCTAATGGCCCCGTCTCACATAGCGAGATCGCTACAGAGATCGCTGCTAAACAGCGATCTCGCTATGTCTGACACGTACCAGCGATCAGGCCCCTGCTGTGAATCGCTGGTCATGTCAGAAATGCCTGGACTTTTTTTGATCGCTGGTCTCCCTCTGGCCAGCACACATCGCTGTGTGTGACAGGCAGGAGACCAGCGATCTCCTAGTAACCAAGGTACACATCGGGTTTCCAGGTGCAGGGCTGTGCCTGGAAACCCGATGTGTACGTTGGATACCAGCGCGCTGCTGCAGGGGAGCTGGTAACCAAGGTACACGTTGGGTTTCCAGGCACCGTGCAGCGCCTGGAAACCCGACCTGTACCTTGGTTACCAGCTCCCTGCATCAGTGCGCTGGTATCCAACGTACACTGCGGGTAACTAGGCGACGTTACCCACAGTGTCGCTGTCCTGATCGCTGCCTGAGCTGCCTGTTTGGCAGCTCAGCAGCGATTATGTAGCGACACACAAGCGATCCTGATCGTTGTCGGGATCGCTGGTATGTCGCTATGTGAGACGGGGCCCCAAGGCACAATGGCCTGTAAGATCCTGCCAAAAGCAGGGTCTCAAAGGCACAGTCAGTGAGACACTGACAGTTCTCAGGCACTGCAGCACATGAGTACAGTCATGGACAAAAGTTTTGAGAATGACACAAATATTAATTTTTACAAAGTCTACTGCTTCACTTTTTCTAATGGCAATTTGCATATACTCCAGAATGTTATAAAGAGTGATCAGCTTAACAGCAATTACTTGCAAAGTCAATATTTGGCTAGAAAATGAACTTTATCCCCCAAAACACATTTCAACATCATTGCAGCCCTGCCTTAAAAGGACCAGCTAACCTCTTTTCAGTGATTGCTCCGTTAACACAGGTGTGGGTGTTGATGAGGACATGTGTTATGTTTTGGTAGCTGAGGAGAGTAAGCAAAAACGGCAATACACCAGAGAGGCTGGAACCTATTGGATTGCAGTAACCTGAACTAAAAACACAACTAGAGGTAGCCGTGGAGCGTTCCTACGTTGATCCTAGACGCCTCGTCACAGCCTGAGAGATAACTACACCTAAAGGCAGAAAGATGAAAGCTATCTGCCCCGGAGCAGATCCCCAAAGAAAATAGGAAGCCCCCAAACATGTAATGGCGGTTAAACAAGAAGAAACACGAACACAGACAGAAAATAGAATGAGCAAACGCTGGGGCCCAATCTGTCTAGACAGAAAAGTACAGGAAAGGATACTCACTGCAATCCAAAAAAAACCCTAAAAAATACCAACTCTACTGATTGCAAAAACACCTGAGATCACACGACCTCTACCACCTAAATCAGTTCTCTGGTGTAACAAAACTAAGCCGCAGCCACTGAAAAAACAGGAAAAAGCAAATGAACAAACAACAGTGGCTCCAGATAAACTGAGAGGAGCACAAGCCCCCCGGAGGGGACCTGGCTGACCTCCACAGAAGTGCAGGGAACAATGCAAAAAGCAAGCACAAAAATAAAAGCAGAAAATATCTTATCTGATAGCAGAAGATGCAGGCAAGACTCATCAAGTTTCCAAATGAACCAGGAACCACAATTGAGACAAGAACAATTGATCACCGGCAACCATCATGGGAGGGAACCTCCCTTATATCAGACCAGTCCGTGATCCCAGATTGCCATTCCTCACTGAAAGGTTCAGTACTGTCAGTAACCACCAGAGGGAGCCTCTGCTCAGAAACCATTTTTAGCACATTCATAACAGACATGGCTGGAGATCAATCTGTCATGATTAAGTAAGAATGACACCACTGGATACTTTAAAAGGAGGCTGGTGCTTGGCATCATTGTTTCTCTTCTGTTAACCATGGTTATCTCTAAAGAAACACGTGCAGTCATCATTCCAATGCACAAAAATGGCCTAACGAAGAGTATCGCAGCTAGAAAGATTGCACCTCAGTCAACAATCTATCGCATCATCAAGAACTTCAAGGAGAGAGAGGCTCCATTGTTGCCAAAAAGGCTCCAGGGCGCCCAAGAAAGACCAGCAAGCGCCAGGACCATCTCTTAAAAGTGTTTCAGCTGCGGGATCGGGCTACCAGCAGTGCAGAGCTTGCTCAGGAATGCCAGCAGGCAGGTGTGAGTGCATCTGCACGCACTGTGAGGCGGAGACTCTTGGAGCAAGGCCTGGTCTCAAGGAGAGCAGCAAAGAAGCCACTTCTCTCCAGAAAAAACATCATGGACAGACTGATATTCTGCAAAAGGTACAGGCAGTGGACTGCTGAGGACTGGGGTAAAGTTATTTTCTCTGATGAATCCCCTTTTCAATTGTTTGGGACTTCAGGAAAGCACCTCATTCGGAGAAGACAAGATGAGCGCTACCACCAGTCTTGTCTCATGCCAACTGTTAAGCATCCTGAAACCATTCATGTGTGGGGTTGCTTCTCAGCCAAGGGAATCGGCTCTCTCACAGTCTTGCCTAAAAACACAGCCATGAATAAAGAATGGTACCAGAATGTCCTCCAAGAGCAACTTCTCCCAACCCTCCAAGAGCAGTTTGGTGATCAACAATGCCTTTTCCAGCATGATGGAGCACCTTGCCATAAAGCAAAGGTGATAACTAAATGGTTCAGGGAATAAAACATAGAGATTTTGGGTCCATGGCCTGGAAACTCCTCAGATCTTAATCCCATTGAGAACTTGTGGTCAATCATCAAGAGACGGGTGGACAAACAAAAGCCTAAAAATTCTGACAAAATGAAAGCATTGATTGTGCAAGAATGGACTGCTATCAGTCAGGATTTGGTCCAGAAGTTGATTGAGAGCATGCCAGGGAGAATTGCAGAGGTCCTGAAGAAGAAGGGTCAACACTGCAAATTTTGACTTGCTGCATTAACTCATTCTAAAGGGCCCGTCTCACATAGCGATATCGCTACCGAGATCGGTGCTGAGTCACTAGTTTTGTGACGCAGCACCGAGCTCACCAGCGATATCGCTGTGTGTGACATTCAGCGACGATCAGCCCCCGTGCTGGGTATCGCTGATCGTCGCTGAAATGTCTGGACATTTTTTTGATCGCTGGTCTCCCGCTGACAGGCACGCATCGCTGCGTGTGACAGGCAGGAGACCAGCGATCCGCTGGTAACCAAGGTACACAGCGGGTTTCCAGGCGTGGGGCTGTGCCTAGAAACCCGCTGTGTACCTTGGATACCAGCGCCCTGATGCAGGGAGCTGGTATCCAAGGTACACAACGGGTTTCCAGGCACCGCGCAGCGCCTGGAAACCCGCTGTGTACCTTGGTTACCAGCTCCCTGCATCAGCGCGCTGGTATCCAAGATACACTGCGGGTAACTAAGCGATGTTACCCGCAGTGTCGCTGTCCCAGATCGCTGCCTGAGCTGCCTGTTTGGCAGCTCAGCAGCGATCATGTAGCGATACACCAGCGATCCTGACAAGTGCATATCGTTGTCGGGATCGCTGGTGTATCGTTATGTGAGACCCAGCCTTTACTGTCAATATAAGCTTTTGTTACTCATATATTTGCAATTATATTTCTGTCTGTGATAAAAACATCTGTCAAACACACATAAAAACCAGAGGGCAGCAGATCATGTGAAAATATAATATTTGTGTCATTCTCAAAACTTTTGGCCATGACTGTACTGCAAAGCATGAGACCAAATATCAGAGCAAAAATTATACATGTTCCACTGATGAACTTAGTAAAAAGTGAAAAAAGTAAAATAAAAGGTGTTAAAGAAAAAAAAAACACAAGAAAGCACACAAATCACAAAGTCGTTTTGCCACTAAAAACATAGCATTTGTGATAAAACAAAGATGAACAAAGAAGCATACATATAATTGGTATTACCACGCCGGGAATGATTGGATTTATAAAGCTGTGGTGTTATTTCTTCCGTACTACAAAAATCTTAAAAGCATTTAAAATAAAAAAAAAAACACCAAAAGTGTTGCTTTTTCATCATACTGACACAAAAAATTTAGGAAAAGTGAAGAAAATGCCATATCTGTCATTTTTATTTATGCAATTTTTTTTTCAAACAGTTCCACAAAAAAAAACAAGCCCTAATATGGCTCATTCGGGAGAAAAATAAAAAAGTTACAGCTCTCAGAATATGACAAAGCTAAAACAAATTCATATTTGGAAAATATTGTTTGTAGTGTGTAAAAGCAGCAAAGTCTAAAAACTGTATAAATCTGGTATCACTGTCATTGTACTGATCCGAAGAATGAATTGGTCTTATCACTTTTGCCACACAGAAAGAACAAAAAACCAGTAATTCAGTTATTGTTTTCAGAATTTTTGTTTCTCTGTTCACTGTGTCTGAAAAATTTAATAACAAGTGATCAAAAAACGTTGTGTCCCAAATTGGTACCAAACAAATCTCCAACTCGTCTCACCAAAAATAAGCAATCAGACATCTCTGTTTGCCATAAAATAAACAAAGTATAGCTCTCACAATATAGGGATGAAATAACATTTTTTTTATATAAAATCATTTTAGTGTTTGGTAGCAGCAAAACCTAACAAAAATAATCTGTTATCTCTATAATCACACCAACCCAAAGAATAAAGCCATCTTATCACTTATACTGCACAGTGAACTGTGCAAGAATAAAAATAAGAACTGTACTTGTGCTTCTGTCTATTTGTTAATTTTACCTCCAAAAAATTGGAATAAGGCTCATGTCACATTTATCCTGCTCTCTCTGCTGAGCGCTTACACTGGGGTTTCTGTGTAAATCCCCAAAAACGTGATTCATACAAAACCCCCAACAGAACCACTCACTTTTGAAGTACATGCAGTCCCTTTGGACTCTGGTCTCTGTTTCAGTGGTGTCCCATAATTTTAGGAGTCTTTTAGTGCACAAGTGCAGTTGATCACAGATCTGTGCATGCCTAAAAAAAATTGATACCACAGGAGAAGATGCAAAACAGACTCCAAAGTGACTCAATCATCCACACTATAGTGGGTGGTTTCGTTGGGAAACCCTGGCATAAGTGCTCAGTGTAGAATGTGATCCCAGCTTTTTACTGAAAGCAATCAAAAAATGTTATATACCATAAAAAGTTATGAATAAAACCCCTAATTTATGCTGCACAAAACCATTCCCCACTCAATTCCGTCACCTGTCACTGGAACTATTGGGAGTTCTCACGTTACTGGTAGAACAAAATCTCTTGAAAAGTGACATGGCTCCCACCCCCTCAAATAAAATCCAGTTAATTCTGCACTACCAAATCCAAATCCATCCTCCGTTGCCCCACTGTGCCTAAACCACAGTAAGCAGGCACATGTGTAGTGACCAGAAAAACCATTACTAATGTATGTTATATGTCATATGGTAAGTGTGTTCTCTATTCCTTACATGATTAAACTTGTGACACTGGCTCCCCATCTTGCCTTGGGAGGAGGTAAATTATTTAATACTATACTGCCCTCTCCTGCCTTGTTTTGGTGTTACAACTTGTAGTAATATGCTGCCCTCTTCTTCCTTAGTTTGGCATTGCAACTTGTTTTTCTGATTGAAAATAGTGGCAGTTGGAGGTGGGGCATGTGGCACTGAAACGGGCACGTTAAAGGCAGTTTTGGTGGTGAGAGGAGGTAGTAAATTGGGGCTCCTCGTTTGGGACCAGCGGTTAGTACAAATAGCACCCGATTTGGAGTGTCCCGCGTTTTACAGCAGCAGAGTGCTGAGACTGCAGAACTGCGCAGCAGATTTCCTGGATACTCCGATCCGATTAACGTCGGTTGATCATTCCTCTTCCCGCAGCACAGTTAGTCAAATGGAAATTTACTGCCATCCTCCCAAGGCCGAGACCGAGCAAAGGCTTTGACCGTTGCAATGTGTAAGAAAAATTGTATCTGCTACCCATGACTGTTATGTTGAAAATTATAAGAATTGTTACAAGTTTTCAGTAAAGTTCATCTTTCAAGTTTGCACGGGACCCCCGGTGTATGCTTCTTTCGTCTGTGGCCTCGTACCTTGCGGCATCAACATAACTCTCAGTCTCATATATCAGTCATCTCCCCCTTTATAATTGCCACCCAACCTAGGGGATTGTTAGAGCCATCTGAGTCACCGTGACTGAACCATCCTCCGAGATGCTAGGCTCTGCATCTCACAAGGCAGTGTGTCACATGCTTGGCATTATTGTAGTGGGGAGAGTGTATTTAACAATTTATGCGGTGTGTGTTGCCAAAATCACAAGCTGAGCACCATGTATGGGGGTGCTACAATATATGGTGGCTTTATACTGTATGAGAGCCCAAAGGATAAGCATTAAACTGGCATGTTTGCAATTCTCAAAAATAAAGCATGGTGTGGATGTTACAAAATAGTCACTGCAGCCGTAGATGAATTGAGGGTTGCAATTTCTACAATGGGGTCACTTTGGGGGTTATTCTGCTGTTCTGCCACCTTAAGGGCTCCTCAAATGTCATTTGCAAACTATTCTAGCAAAATGTGTGCTTCAAAACTCAAATAGCGTTCTTTCTTTCTCAGCCCTGACTTGAACATTAGTTTCTAACGACATATGGGGCATCATCGCGTTTGGGAGAAATTGCACAATAAATTGTGGGGTCCAGTTTCACCTATTAACCCTTGTGTAACTGACAAATTTACAGCAAATACAAAAATTAAATTTTTACCACTAAAATGTTATATTTCCACATCCCAATGTTAGGAAATTGTACTTGTGATTTCAAAATACTCAATACACACCCAGATTAAATCCTTAAGCAGTGAAGATACTTACAGTATATGGGGTCACCTGGAGGGGTTTCTGCTGATGTGACCTCAGTGGCTCAGCTAATGGAGCCCACATTCTATTCAAACGTAATCTGTGTTCTAAAAGCCAAGTAAAGTCCCTTCCCATCCAATCCCTGCCATGTGCTCAAATAGTTGTGTAGTGTACAATCACATATGGGGTACTGCCATGTTCATTAAAAATTCATAACAAAGTATTACCCCTTGTGGAAATTATAAATTTGGTGCTAAAACAGTGTTCTGCCTTCTTCCACGTATGACTGTGTGGCTTCCAGCATACGGCTAAATCCTTCATCCACTCTCAGTAAAAGACTGTATGGGTGTTTGTTTATATTTATTGAGATGATGTGAACAACAATGGTAGATGATATAGTGGAGGAAATTGGTGAACACAATTGTGGATGAGATCGGGTAAAAACTATATGAGAAAAGACAGTATAATGTCAATATTGGTAGATAACCGCAACAGCAGTAATACAGATGCTATTACATCAGTAGCAGGCATTACCTAAACAACTTAAGCTGCCAGCATTACTTTCACTGAACAGGGATGAATTACATGCAGTGCAAAGACATTACAACAAGCTGAAATACATTGCACATATCATGGGCTGAATTATGGCTAACTAACACAGATACGTAGCACTACACATAACTGTGCTAAACGCTCACCGGAATCCGCTTGACAGAAGCAGTGATTTACAGAGAGCAAGACACACGTGAATCTCTTCATAAAGCCTGGGAGAATATGTCTGCGTGACTAGTGTTCCCCGGGAAGCTAAGGGGGCAGGGGCAGTTCTTAACCAGAACACATTGCTCCATTAAAAGGCAAACGTCCCTGAAACCTGAAACAGGACAAATGGGAACACTAATGACATCTAATGATCATAACCGGTACTACGCTATGAGTTAACTTGCTGCACATAAGTGGGCAGAACACTCCCCGCTTGGCATCAACGGATGCCACTATTTGGTTCCTTTGGGAAAAATAACGCAAATTCTGTAACTGGCCTGAGAAACAGTTTGTTCTCCCCAAGTTTGCACACTCTGACCTCTACTTTGCGTACTTTCCCTTCCTTGCTGGGAAGAGGCTTGGTGACTAGGCCGAGTGGCCACTCCTTTCGATGGGACTGACTGTCTTTGACGAGTACAACATCGCCAGATTGGATGTTTGGGCGGTCTTTCTGCCACTTTGTCCTGGTTTGCAGAGTGGAGAGATATTGCTTCCTCCATCTGTCCCAAAAGACTTTGGACACGCTTTGCACTTGCCTCCACTGTCGCCTGTAGAGGTCTTTATCATTGAATTCTCCGAGTGGAGCTCTCGGAGACACATGTTTTCTGTGTGAGTAGCATTGCAGGAGTAAGGACTGTCGGGTCTTCAGAATCAATGGAAAGTGCTGTGATTGGCCTAATCGGAGTGAGCTTCTTCAGCACGCTGTCTCCAGGAATGGGTTGTCCCTTGTTGAGGTTCTCTATTCCTCTGGTGTAGGTTTCCTTTTGTACAACACAAAGTATTGTTACCCTGGTTCTTTCCAGGTTGAGGGCGGTAAAAGCATGCTTGCAGTGATGCCAACCTTTACAAGATCTCTGGCTTGCAGGTAATGCTGACTTGAAGGACTGGGCCACATGAAGTAGACAAGCAACGGCTCAAACAAGTGACTTCCAGGTTGAGAAACTGCTGAACCGATGAGATTCCAGGTAGTGACTTGAAATTCCTGTATGCAGAGCAGACACTCGAGGACAGAGATCCTCATCGACATCTGGATCCACCAGTTAGAATGTTTCAGGCCTGACGATGTGGAACATCAAACGGTACAAGGAAACAGGGCCTGTGAACCATGTAGTGTCCTTAAGATGACTTGAAGCAACGGATCTAGTCAAATGGTCCGCAGGATTGAGGTGAGTAGGTACATAGTGCCACGGACTAGGGCAGGTAGATCTTCTTATCCTCAGTATCCGGTTGCTGACGTAGACATAAAAGCGTTGCGTTACATTGCAGGTGTATCCCAGTACCACTTTGCTATCGGTGTAGAACTCTGCTTCTTTGGTCTCCAGATTCATCACACCTAAGATAAGCTCGGCCAACTCAACTGCGAGGACAGCAGCGCAGAGCTCCAGTCTGGGTATGGTGTGTTCGCGGAGTGATGCCAGTTTAGTCCGACTCATTACAAACCCGATGTGGCTCTGTTCGTTGACATCTATGGTTTTGAGGTACGCTACTGCTGCGATTGCTTTGACTGATGCATCGCAGAAGATACAAAGTCTTTGTCTTGACTCCTGTGGATGGCACAGGAGCATACGGTCTTTTCACATGAAGGTCAGTCAAGGCCTCGAGAGACCTCCTCCACTCTGCCCACAGGTCTATCTTTTCTGCTGGCAGTGGATCATCCCAATCAGATGTGTCTTGGGTGAAGTCTCTTAGCATCATTTTCCCTTGGACAGTAACTGGAGCTATGAATCCCAGGGGGTCGTATAGACTATTCACGAAAGAAGGAATTCCTCTGCGCGTGAAGGGTTTCTTGTCTTTACTGATCTGAAAGGTGAAGGCATCCATCTTTAGATCTCAAAACAATCCAAGACTCCGCTGCATGGGAAGAGTGTCGATGCTTAGGTCTAGGTCCTTTAGATCGCTGGAATAGTCTTGAGAGGGAAATGCTTCCATCAACTCTCGACTGTTTGAGGAAATCTTGTGTAACCTTAGGTTAGACTGAGCGAGCATTTCTTGAGCCCTTTTTAGTAGACTGATTGCAGCCTCATTTGTTGGTGTGAACTTCAAACAGTCGTCTACATAGAAGTCCTTTTCTACGAAGGATCTGACAACTGACCCATACTTTTCTCCGCCTTATTTGGCAGAATTACGGAGGCATTAGATAGCGACTGCTGGGAAGGGCTGTGTAAGGTTCTTTGTCTCTTTTGACATGTTCCTTGAAACTCAGTTTTCCGTCGGCCATTTTGCTTTCTGTCTTGCTGCAGCTATCTTGCCCTCAGTTAATATGGAGGTTCCAGCTTTCATGTTCCCGCCCTGATTCTCTCCTCTTGCTTCTTAAGCAGCCTCAGCTGAACAATCAGTGCTCCTGAATCAAGCTTCAGTCAGCCTGTGACCTGACTCCTGGAAACCTAGGATTTTGGACTCCAGCTATTTCCTACTGAGGAACTTTGGAACACTTTTGGACTCTGGAAACCTGCTGTCTGGTGAATCCATGTTTGCAGAGGAATTACGGTACAGAGAAGAGATCCTGAACCTGCTTTGGAGAGTTATTGTAGAGCTTGAAGTTACTCTGGCCTGCTGTGTCTCCTGCCTCTGTTCCTGCAAACTGTGTGACCTTTTCTGCATGCTTGTATGAAGTAATACAAGTCATTTCATATCAACCTGTGTCTCATGTGTTTTCCTCGCACCCAAGCACAAGACTGTTGTGAATGTGTTTGAGATGAGTTCTGAACAGAGGCTCCCTCTGGTGGTTACAAGCGGTGATAGTGAAGATTGTGGGGACTGGGAATCAGGTGTTACTGACTGGTCTTATATAAGGGAGTCATTTTCCCATCAGGGTTGCCGGTGAACAATTGTTCTGGTCTGAATCCTTCATTCCAGTTTCCCTTGTAGCCTGCTGTTTCGTGTCTGCATCTCCTGCTTACAGATAAGACTTTTGCTTCTTTTGTGTTTATTCTATATTTTTGCATTTTGTCCTGCACTTCTTTGGGGGCCTTCAGGGTCCCCTCCGGGGGCTTCTGCCCTCTCAGTTTAGTTCAGCCACTGAGTTTTGTTCTTTTGCTTTTTCCAGTTTTTTCAGTGGCTGCTGTTTTGATTTTGTTACACCAGAGAACTAATTTAGGTGGTAGAGGTCGTGTGATCTCAGGTGATTTTGAAATTAGTAGAGTTGGTGCTTTTCAGGGTTTTCTGGGATTGCAGTAAGTACCCTTCCTATCCTTTTCTATTTAGATAGTTTGGGCCCCAGCGTTTGCTCATACTATCTTCTTTCTGTGTCAGTATTTCCTCTTGTCTAACCGCCATTACATGTTTGGGGGCTTTCTATTATCTTTGGGGTTCTGCTCCGGGGCAGATAGCTTTCCTATTTCTATCTTTAGGTGTAGTTAGTTTCTCAGGCTGTGACGAGGCGTCTAGGACCAACGTAGGAACGCTCCACGGCTGCCTCTAGTTGTGGTGGTTAGTCAGGGTACTGCAATCTCATAGATTCCAACTGCTCTGGTGTATTGCCTTTTTTACCTGCACTCCTCAGCTACCGAAACATAACACAAGACGGTATAGGAACTGTACACTATACATGACAAGATTCAGGAGCCAATGTTTAGTGTCTGCTGGGTCTGGGAAAGCCGTGTCTGCTGTGACTGTGGATATCAGATGTCCGTTTAATACCTTCTGTGATGACAGTGGTTGTGACTTCTCACAACCATTCCAGGTGAGCGCATTCCCTTAAATGTTACTCTGGAGTGTTACCACAGGTAAACACTATTGTTTTTTTTTTTTTCCTTATCTCTTCTCCTTCCAGCACTTCTGCCTTAAAAGATTTGGAAGATGGAGGCCCGCATAAAGGAGCTTTGCGGAGTGACTGATACAATCCTTGCAGATATACAGACTATAAAGACCCGTTTTGCAAGCCTACAGGACCTCACTAATCATAATTTGCAAGTGTTTGGACAAACTACCCAGGAATTACGAGCCAGGATTGAGGCTCTAGAGGAACGAGTCCAGGCTCCTGCCATAACCCCGAGTTCTGGGATCCCCAAGTTACCTCCTTTTCGTTTTGGCGGTGAACGTGAGAAATTCAGGGGATTTATTAACCAATGCAATCTATTTTTCTCTGCACATGCTTCACAATTTCCCACTGAACGATCCAAAGTGCTTACTATAATCATGTTGCTTACCAATAAGGCTTTGATGTGGGCAAACCCTCCGATTGAGACTGAGGATGATTGTTTGAATCACCTTGATGCTTTTATTTCAGCCATGGGGCAGGTGTTTGATGACCCCAATCGAGGTGCAACAGCTGAAGCAGCCATGTTAACTTTGCGCCAAGGTAAGCGTTCAGTAGCCGAATATGCCTTGGATTTCAGGAGATGGGCTCTTGATACCACTTGGGACACTTCCGCCAAAAAATCTATTTTTCGGAAAGGGTTGTCTCCACTGATTAAGGATGAACTTGCTCGTGCCGACCCTCCCACTGCGTTAGGTGACTTTTTAACTATTGTATCCGTATTGATGCTCGTCTGACTGAACGCAGACAAGAGAGATGGTTCGAAAATAATCGCACTAACCTTTTCCTACCTCCCTCCTCAGCTAAGGAACCTTTGAGTAGGATCACAAGGGAACCAGAACCTGAACCCATGCAGGTGGACTCTTTACAAAGACGGGTTAGTGATGCACGCAAAGAACATCGTATAAAGGAAAAACCTATGTTTTTACTGTGGTAAGTCAGGGCACTTCATTATAAACTGCCCCAGCCGTTCTCGTAAGACTACTGCAGCAGTCATTCACTGTGAGTGTTGCGAGAGGAGCTCTGTCATGTCCGAGCCTCAGATTCCAGAGAGATCTGCTGCAAGAGATCTTGATTTTTCGGACTTAAACTCTGTTAGTTCTGGGGACAATGTTGGTATAAACGCTGCAATTTTTCAAGTTTCCTCAGCGGTGTCCCAGCTGAGTTGTAAAAGAAACAATTCTCATTGCTTCCTTTCCATCAAACTCTGGGTTGACTCAGTCTGGGTGTCTAGCTCTGCTATGATCGACTCAGGAGCAAGTGGAAATTTTATGGATATCTCCTTTGCTCTGAAACAGGGGATACGTTCAGTGAAGAAGGCTACTCCAGTACAGATGGAGACTGTGGATGGCTCCCTGCTGACCTCTGGACCAGTGGATCAGGAAACAGAGCCTTTGAGGGTCCTTATGGGTAAAGATCATCAGGAGAAAATGTCTTTTATGCTTATCTCTTCTCCCCACTTTCCCATTATTCTAGGGCTACCATGGCTACAGGCGCAGAATCCTACGATTAACTGGGAGACCAAGGAATTACACTTTCCGGAGAAACAGATGAGTCAAGGAGTTTCAGCTTGCTCTGTTCCTAAAGGAACCATGTCAGTCCCTGAACTACCAGCTGTATACCAGGACTATGTGGATTTATGTGACAAGAAGAACGCTGATCAGCTTCCTCCTCACCGTCCATATGATTGTCCAATCGAATTATTGCCTGGAGCCGAGATACCTTTTGGTAAGATATACCCCCTAGCGGGGCCCGAGCTAAAAGCTTTGAAGGACTACATAGATGAAAATCTAGCCAAAGGCTTCATACGCCCCTCTTCATCTCCCGCAGGTGCACCCATCTTCTTTGTGAAGAAGAAAGATGGATCTCTGAGACCCTGCATAGACTATAGGGAACTCAATAAGGTTACTATTAGAAACCGTTATCCATTGCCTTTAATTCCTGAGTTGTCGGAGAGAGTGCGGCACGCCAAAATTTTCTCTAAACTGGATCTCCGTGGGGCCTATAACTTGGTCCGTATTAGACCTGGGGATGAATGGAAGACTGCATTCAGGTCACGCTATGGACACTTTGAATATCTAGTTATGCCTTTTGGTCTGAGTACCGCCCCAGCCACTTTCCAACACTTGGTGAATGACATCTTCAGGGATCTCCTAGATACATTTGTGGTGATTTATCTGGATGATATTCTAATTTTTTCTAACTCCACAGAGGAACATCATGGACATGTGAGAATGGTCTTAGAACGCCTAAGACAAAACCATCTCTACATCAAACTTGAAAAGTGTGAATTCCATAGGACCGAAATTCAATTTCTGGGGTATGTACTATCTACGCAAGGGATTAGTATGGATGGAAGCAAGACCCAAGCCATCAAGGATTGGCCAATTCCTAGAAATGTGAAGGAGGTGCAGCGCTTCATCGGGTTTGCCAACTTCTATAGACATTTCATTAGGAATTTCTCTGAGGTAGTGTCACCTATCACCCAACTTACCCGGAAACAGTCTAGGTTCTCCTGGACCCCGCAAGCCAGGAAGCATTTTCCTGTTTAAAGGATAAATTTACCACCGCACCTATCTTAGTACATCCCAACCCCGAGCTTGCCTTCATAATAGAGGTGGATGCTTCAGACTGTGCCGTTGGAGCTATACTCTCTCAGAGAACAGGTGAGAAGAATGTCTTGCATCCCTGTGCCTTCTTTTCCCAGCAGTTGTCTTCGGCTGAGAGGAACTACAATGTGGGCAATAGAGAATTGTTGGCCATTATTGCCGCCTTCAAGGAATGGAGACACCTTCTTCAGGGAGCTGCACAGCAAATAGTCGTCCTGACAGACCATCGTAACCTTGAATTTATCAGGTCGGCTAAGTGCCTGACTCCTCGCCAGGCTCGCTGGAATCTTTTCCTAAACCAATTTAATTTTGTAATTTCTTATAGACCAGGATCGCGCAATGGAAAGGCTGATGCACTCTCTAGGATTCATTCAGCAGAGACACGTCCACTTACTCCTCCTAAGACTATTCTTCCTGACTCTAGATTCCTGGGAGTGATTCATAATCAAGACCTACTTAAGGACATCAAGGAAGCATACCATGCGGATTCTTTGTTGGCTCAACCCCCAAGGGACGTAAGTCTTGTTTTTAAGAATGGTGTGTGGATCCAGGGACAACGTCTGTATATACCTGAAACAGTCAGATTGAGAGTATTGCAACTCATCCACGATTCCAAGATAGCCGGGCATAGGGGAATTCTAAAGACACAAGAATTTCTTTCTCGTTTCTTTTGGTGGCCCACTTACAGGAAAGATGTTTTAAACTATGTCACTTCATGTGAAGTCTGTGCAAGATGCAAAACACCTCGCTCCTCACCAACTGGTCTGTTACAACCTCTTCCCACCCCGTCCCGCCCGTGGGATCCATTTCTATGGACTTCATTGTGGAGTTACCAACCTCTCAAGGGAAGAACACCATTCTAGTGGTGGTTGATCGTCTAACAAAGGCAGCTCATTTTATCCCTTGTGTCGGTTTACCCACTGCAAAACAGACATCAGACTTAATGATTAAGAATGTGTTTCGCTTACATGGAGTACCGGATGAGGTCATTTCGGATTGAGGTGTGCAATTCACTTCAAGGTTTTGGCAAAATTTCTGTGCCGCATTGGACATTAAAGTAAACCTTTCTTCTGCTTTTCATTCCCAGACTAATGGACAGACAGAACGAACCAATCAGACCCTGGAGCAGTATCTCCGCTGCTTTATCTGCCACCTACAAGATGATTGGGTGGATCTACTTCCACTGGCTGAGTTCTCTTATAACAACTCTCAGAGCGCCTCCACTAAGCAGTCTCCTTTTTAATCCAATCTAGGTTATCATCCTAACATTCTTCCTCGATTTCCCATAGATACGCCCTTGCCGGCAGTGGCTGAAAGAATCACTTCTTTACAAAAGAATATGGATCTTCTAAAGGAAAATCTAGAATTGGCTCAGGAAAGGTACAAGAAAGCAGCAGATAAATTTCGTAAACCTGCACCAGCTTTCAAGGTAGGAGATTTGGTCTGGCTGTCAACCAGAAATCTTAAAATAAAGATTCCATCGTCTAAATTGGGACATAAGTACATTGGACCTTATAAGATCAGTAAGATTATAAGTGCTGTTGCTTGTCGTCTTCAACTGCCCAGAACTATGAGAATCCACCCTGTCTTTCATGTATCCCTACTAAAGGCTGCAACACCCAATACGTTTCCTGGACGCTCTTCTCCTTGCCCTGACCCAGTGCTGGTCGATGGTCAGGAATAATTTATGGTGGAAAGGATTCTAGATTCCAGGTTGTACAGAAATCAGTTGCAATATTTGATTAAATGGCAGGGCTACCCAGTGGAGGACAACTCATGGGAGCCAGTCAATAATGTAAATGCTCCTCGCCTGCTCTGCCAGTTTCATCAGAGGTACCCTGACAAGCCTGGTCTGAGGTCATCCGGAGGTTGTCCCTAAGGGGGGAGTAATTTAAGGTTCTTTGTCTCTTTTGACATGTTCCTTGAAACTCAGTTTTCCGTCGGCCATTTTGCTTTCTGTCTTGCTGCAGCTATCTTGCCCTCAGTTAATATGGAGGTTCCAGCTTTCATGTTCCCGCCCTGATTCTCTCCTCTTGCTTCTTAAGCAGCCTCAGCTGAACAATCAGTGCTCCTGAATCAAGCTTCAGTCAGCCTGTGACCTGACTCCTGGAAACCTAGGATTTTGGACTCCAGCTATTTCCTACTGAGGAACTTTGGAACACTTTTGGACTCTGGAAACCTGCTGTCTGGTGAATCCATGTTTGCAGAGGAATTACGGTACAGAGAAGAGATCCTGAACCTGCTTTGGAGAGTTATTGTAGAGCTTGAAGTTACTCTGGCCTGCTGTGTCTCCTGCCTCTGTTCCTGCAAACTGTGTGACCTTTTCTGCATGCTTGTATGAAGTAATACAAGTCATTTCATATCAACCTGTGTCTCATGTGTTTTCCTCGCACCCAAGCACAAGACGCTATAGGAACTGTACAATATACATGACAGGCTGTTCCTGAAGATGTGTACCCTCATCCGGTACTCTGTGATGTCTTTGTCAGGGTCGTTGTCACGGTACCAGAAGAACCTCAAGTAGTTTCTGTGTTCCTCTTTGACAAGAAAACCATGGAATATCTGTTGTATGTCAGCCATATATGCCACCGTATCTGTGCAGAAAGAGAGTAGTACTTCCAGAAGTCTGTTGTTGAGGTCTGGGCCCAACAGTAGGACATCATTTATTGAGACGTCTTCACATTTGGCACTTGAGTCGAATACCACTCTTATTTGACCTGGCTTCTTGGAATGGTATACTCCGAAGATGGGCAGGTACCAACACTCCTCTGAGGGCCGAAGTGCAGGTGCAATCTCTGCGTGGTTGTTCTGGAATATCCTTCCCAAGAAGGTAAGGAAGTGTTCCTTCGTCTCAGGTGAGTTCTTAAGCTTGTGCCTGAGGGAGATGAATCTGCTGTAGACCAGTTCCCTGTTGTTGGGTAGGCGCCTTCTCTGAGGTCGAAATGGTAAAGGTGTGACCCAACTGTTCGATTTGTCTTTGACTATTTGTCTATCCATGATGTCCAGGAACATTCTATCTTCTATGGACATCTCTACCTTGTCTTCCTTTGTCCTGTGGAAGACTGTACATCCCATGTGTTTTTTTTTACCTTCACAGGCTTGGTCTTCGTTGATAGGTACTGAGAATGGGCAAGGTAGGGGAGTGCTGTTTGGTAATTCCTTTACAAGCAGACTATTGTGACTTGGCTGGAAGAGAAACGAACGCCCATTTTCTAGTGTGCTGGTGAGCATACTGTTGACTGAGGCCAGCTTGTGTGCTCCTCCTAGACAGACGTCTCCTATGCTGACACATCCAAGGTCGAGCCTCTGAGCTTACGGAGCATTTCTGGAGCCGTTTATATATTCTCTAGTCTTGTGGACTCGTAGTATATCTCTTCCCAGGAGTAGGGCTATTGGGGCTTCTAGATCCAACTCGGGTATCAGGTGGGCTATATGCTTCAGATGGCGGTGATGTGTCGCCACCTCCGGTGATAGTCTGTCTGACCTGTTGTCGGGAATCTGGTTGCACTCCAGGATGGTTGGTAGCGATAGGCAGTTTTGACCATGTATGGACTCCACCTTGTATCCGGTTGCTTTTCTCCCCGCCGTCTCAAAGGTACCTGAACACGTCCTCAGGGAGTAGGGAGAACCTGGGCCTACAATGCTGAAGCTGTCAAAGAAGATGGACCTGGCTAAAGACCTGTTACTTTTGTCATCCAGGATTGCATATATCTTGAGGGCTTTGTCCTTGCGGCCTGCAGGGTAGACTCGGACAAGGTAGATTTTTGTACAGGACCTTCCTCCTTTGAGTCCCTTACAGATCTCCGTACATTGAGAGCTGACCACAGGGGCTTCTTCATCAGTTTTCTTCTCCTTCCCATCGTGCTCCTCTGCTTGTGACAACACTCGTGGTGGTGGTCCAGGGTGCAAGGCTGTATTGTGATCCGTGCTGCTGCATTCTGCACATTTCACGCTAGCTTCACAGTTCCTGGCGAGGTGAGAGGTTGTGGCACAACATTTGAAGCAGATGTTGTTCTCTTTGAGGAAACCTTTGCGATCTTCCAAAGACTTCTCCCTGAAGGCTCTGTATTTTAGTAGAGGATGTGGTTTCTTGTGTAGAGGACACTGCTTACTGACATCCTGAGGCTTGTTCTCGTCTGGAGGGGGTTTACTCGCATTGTGAGGAGGGCCTGTGGAAACAATGTTAGTTTTGTGGACTGCCACGGGTGTCCTACTGGGTTTGACATCGGGGCAGTGGAACATGATAGAGTGAAGTCAAAACTAGAGTCATTTCTGATCTTAGCTTGTTGGGTGACAAATTCTACGAATACAGTGAAAGGAGGGAATGGTACATTATGAGTTTGTTTATTCCGTGAACCATATGTAACCCACTTTTCTTGTAGGTTGTAAGGAAGTTTTTGTATTATCAGATTGACACCCCTAGCTGTGTCTAAGAATGCCAATCCGAGCAAGTCTCCTTCCTCCTGAGCAACCTGTAACTCTATCAATAAATCACTCAATTCTCTAAGCTTTTGAAAATATCAATTCTTTTGTATAAAGCATTCTCTATGACTTCTACTGTCCCATAGCATTCATCAAGTCTTTCCCTCACTTTGCGTAGACCTGTATGTCGATGCTTTAAATTGATGTCTCTTAGTCTTTTGGCATGCTCGACCGACTCACTTCCGAGCCACTTTACTAGGAGATCTAACTCTTCACTACTAGAAAGGTCCAGAACTAGGCTCGCCATGACCTATAGTTCTCAGGTTTATCAGTGAACTTTACAAGTCCTCTTGTAACCAGTTCTTGGCAGGCAAGGAACTTTGCAAAGTCTATGGTGGCTTGGTCGGTGCTGGCACGAGCTGGTGTGTTATAGTCATGTCTATGTGTGGTGTATCACCATACCTGTGAGACGCTTCTGGCTTTGTATAGTCTGTGCAGTACCTTCTCGGTGAAGAAGGTGTCTCTTTAAGGCTGGATGGGAGCTGTACCTTCTGCTCAGTGGAACAGCTGCTGTGGTCGACATCTCTTTGCTGGACGACTCCTTGTTTGTGGTAACGAAGTTCGGGGTTGGATCGCTGGTAACCAGCGTAGGCTGGTCGATGTGGTGCGTCAGGGCTGTCATCGATGCCGGAATGTTGACGGACGTACTCTGCGACGCACTGCACTGGATCTTGCTGTTCTAGATCTGGTCCGGGAAAGTTGCGTCTCTCACAATCAGAATCCTTCATGGCTTCCAAATACTCTTCTTTAGCAATTGCACCTGCTGTCTCTTTGTCTGCCGCAGGTTTTTCTAGCTCTGCTCGCAAACGTGCAGTTTACGCTTCTTTCTCCGCCTGCAAACGTGCAGTTTCTGTTTCTCTCTCTGCTTGCAAACGTGCAGTTTCAACTTGCAGGCGTGTGGTTTCGGCCTCTCTCTTCGCTTGCAAATGTACAATATCTGCTTCTTGCTCCGCCTGCCTCCGCTTTAGGTACATCTCTCTTTTGGCGAAGGAGGATCTTGCTTTGGCTGCCTCGTCTTCGGCACGGGCGACAGCAGCGAGCTCTGCTAATAGCGACCTGCTGGAGCTTGCTCATGACCTTGTTTTGAGTGAGGATGTGCTGTTTCGAGACATGGTGAGCTTAGCTGCATTCTGCTGAGTATTTCGGCGGGAAACTGAGTCTATGCATGGCGGGAATGATGTAGCACTTGTTGGCGGGCTGCAGTAATGTTCTGCGGCTGTATGGAGGCTGCTGTGATACCCGTATGCGGAGTAGAGTGGGTGTTAGCGGTCCCGTACAGTCTGGTCAACTGCAGCCTGCGACCGGCTGTCAGTTTCACTGAAGGCAGCTAATCTGTTCTTATTGGGCCTGGTTCTTGTTCCCTGCGGCTGTATGGCGGCATATGTAATACCCGTATGTGGAGCAGTTTGGGTGGTAGCGGTCCCGTACAGTCTATGCAATCACAGCGTGCAATTGGCGGTCAGTTTTTACTGAGCACTGTGCTCTTACTCCCTGGGGCTGTATGGCGGCTGCTGTAATACCCGTCTGCGGTGCAGTCTGGGTGATAGCGGTCACATATAGCCTGTGTAACCACTGCCTGCGACTGGCGGTTCCGTTTTTACTGTTCTGCCTTCTTCCACGTATGACTGTGTGGCTTCCAGCATATGGCTAAACCCTTCATCCACTCCCAGTAAAAGACTGTATGGGTGTTTAAGTCTATATTTATTGAGATGATGTGAACAACAAGGGTAGATTATAACAGATGATATAGTGGAGGAAATTGGTGAACACAATAGTGGATGAGATCGGGTAAAAACTATAAGAGAAAAGACAGTATAATATGTCAATACTGGCAGATAACAGCAACAGCAGTAATACAGATGCTATTACATCAGTAGCAGGCATTATCTAAACAACTTAAGCTGCCAGCATTACATTCACTGAACAGGGATGAATTACATGCAGTGCAAAGACATCACAACAAGTTGAAATGCAATGCGCATATCACGGGCTGAATTATGGCTAACTAACACAGATACGTAGCACTACACATAACTGTGCTAAACGCTCACCGGAATCCGCTTGACAGAAGCAGTGATTTACAGAGAGCAAGACACACGTGAATCTCTTCAGAAAGCCCGGGAGAATATGTCTGCGTGACTAGTTTTCCCCGGGAAGCTAAGGGGCAGTTCTTAACCAGAACACATTGCTCCATTAAAGGGGAAACATCCCTGAAACCTGAAACAGGACAAATGGGAACACTAATGACATCTAATGGTCATAACCGGTACTACGCTAAAGAATTAACTTGCTGCACATAAGTGGGCAGAACAATCAGTATTTTAGTGGAAAAATGTAATTTTTTGCTTTCACATTTAATGTTATACAGTTTTGTGGATCATCTGTAGGCTGAAAATGCTTAGTACACCCCTAGATGAATTCCTTGAGGGGTCTAGTTTCCAAAGTGGGGTTACTTGTGGGAGGTTTCTGCTGTTTTTTGCACCTCAGGGGCTGGGCTGATAGAGCTCGCAATCTGTTCATATGGAATCTACGTTCTAAAAGCCATTTAGCACTCTTTCTCATCTGTTCCATGCTGTGTGCTCAGACAGTAGTGTACAACCACATATGGGGTGCTGCCATGTTCATTAAAAATTGCATAACAATCTATGGGGTTCATTTACTCCTATTGCCCCACATGGAAATTATACATTTGTTGCTAAATTTTGGAGGAAAAAATATATATTTTTTGTTTTTTATAACTAAGGCTACTTTCACACTTGCGTTTTTTAGCGCAGCGCATCGTGCGCTATTGGTCGCATGCGCAATGTTCCCCTATCATTAACATGGCGGGCGCAGTGTCTTGCGCTTGCACGCGCTCATTAGCGTTTGGCGTGCGCTGCGCATTTTCCAGATGTGCGCCCAAACGCGCTAGACGCTACATGTTGCATTTTTTTTTCCGGCACACCTATTTAAAAATGCGCGTGCGCACGCTATGCGCAAAAAAATAACATTGGCGTCTATGTGGGCGCTGGCGTGCGCGTGCCTTTGCGATTGTCAGCGCTTGTGCGCGCAAGCGATTTTTTAGTAAACATTGTCTAGACACTTGTCCAATGACCCCCTAGACAAGATACATTGTTTGTGAGGAGTCTAGATAAAAGTAGTATAGATTAAAGGAAGGTGTCAGTGCCACACAGACCCCTACACAGACTGCCTGGAGACTGCATGCTGATAAGACCTGAAGATACAGCCTGGATCCCTATAAAAAGGCCTGCAAACAGCGTGCACCAAACTACACTGCCTGGAGACTGGAGCTGGACACTGGACGATCCGTCTTGGACCACAACAGCCTGGATATTGCCTGGAGACACTGTGCCTGGACTCAAGAGCGATCCAAAGTGCAAGAATGTGAGTATTCTTTAAACAAATGACAGGCTGTCCTTATAATGTAATATGTGCTCATGTAAATTTTTTTTTTTTTTTCCAGCATGTCTTCTGGATCAGAATATTCCCCATCCCGGCAAGAACTGGCCGAAGCAGAGCATGATGTGAGTATCTTCCTGCCTTTGGGTAAGTATAGCTGCTGAATCTACAAATGGCTAAAATTTGTGTTTCTTTTTCAGACATCATCGTCGGACACGGCCATTGAGGAGTCTCAGCAGGAGCAGTCGCAGCCGAGTCAAGTCCCGGTGGCGAGACAGAATGTAAGTATATAGCCTTTGAATGTCTATTTCTTTTCTACTCCTATTGTTCTTTTATTTGTAAAAAATATACAAGATTGTAATTTTTATTTTGTTTCTTCTAGGTTCCACAACGGGACGACGACCTGTATGTGGATAATGAGGCCCTCATCTGCCAGGTCCATGAGCGTGTCCCGTTGTGGGACAGCCGTGATCCGCAGTACAAGGACAATGTGGTGACCCGGCGGCTATGGAACGAGGTGGCCGCAGCGTTGATGGATGGCTGGGACAGCGCCTCTCCAAACCTCAAAAAGGCGTTTAGTAAGTATTTTCATTCTCTGTAATGCTGCACTCACTGTTGTTCCTGAGGCCACTGATGGGTTTACTGGCAGATATATTCTGCCAGTAAACCCAACAGTGCCCTATGGTTCAACACTGACTGCCCTGTGTATGCTATTGCAATGTGTTCTGCATTCTAGTGTTTTTTTTTATGCTGCACTCACTGTTGTTCCTGAGGCCACTGATGGGTTTACTGGCAGATATATTCTGCCAGTAAACCCAACAGTGCCCTCTGTTCAACAGTCAATGACATGTGGATTCTTGAGCTATGTGTTGTGCTTTATATTCATTTTTTGACTGTCCAGTCACTCTTGTTCCTCATGTTAAGGTTGTTTTTGCTGCCAGATATATTCTAACAGCAAACATAACAGTGTCATGTGGTTCAACAGTCACTGACATGTGGATTCTTGAGCTTTTTATAATGCTGCATTAACAGTTTTAAATTTTCATTCAGGTATGTGTGTTGAGAGTGATTTTGCACAGACTCCATTGTCTAATTTTTTTTTTTTTTTTTTGATCAACAGTGAACAAAATCCGCACACGGTGGCGCTCGATGAAGGACCGCTTCAACACTGATGTTCGAGCAGAGGGACAGGTTCGCAGTGGTTCAGCAGTAAGGCCCAGAAATAAATATCGCTATTATCGCGAGTTGGCGTTCCTGAGACCGGTCCTTGCTAGCAGAGCGTAAGTTTTTTTGAATTTTTTTTTTTTTTTTTTAAGTTTTTTCTTTTCTTTTCTACAGCTGATGCTTCTTGTTCATGCATTATAGTAATGTTTTTTTTTTTCTTTCCACAGCACCTGGAGCAGCACCATGCAGCCTGTCCCTGAAGCGGTCCTTCCTCGGACAACCTTGGACTCGTCCCAGCCATCCGACACCCTGGAAGCAACTTGCAGGTCAGCAACACGGACAGCTGGTGACCAGGAAGCTGGTCCATCAGGTGTTCCCCTCTCCCAGGTCTCTGCCACTGGTTATGCGGGCACTTCCCGCCAGCGGCAGAGGGCCATGGAGAGGAATGTCTTGCCCGAGTTTGTTCACTTGAGCGAGTCCTTTCAAGGCAATATCAAGATGCTTGGAGGCAGAGTTGGAAGCGGTTTTTCACTGATGGAACGTGGTTTTACCCACATGGTTCACCGTTTCAACAGTGTCGAACAGCGTCTTGATCGCCTGGAGGCCGGCCTCAACAGACCAGCGCACCATTTTTTCAGTAAAATAGAACGGGGCATGGCGGAACACCTTACTCCTGAGCAACAGCTGAGTGTGATGCAGGCCTGCAGCACTGCTTTCTTGCAGCAGATGCAGCAGAATCGGTACGTGCAGCAGTCAGTGGTTGCATATCCAACAGTGCCACCACTGATTCGCCACACATCACTACCGACTTCTGCTGCATACCACTGCACGGCCACCAGCATTCCGAGTCACCACTACACCACCACAAGTCCGAGTACTGTTGAACACTCCACCGTCGCCACCACCATGGCAAGCGCTGCTCCTGTGTGGAGCAACACCCCCACAGACACTGGTCCACAGTCATGGACTCAAGCCACCGCAGTACCTGCTTGGGCCACGGCACCCACTTCTCCTTCTAGGAGTACTGCCACCAGTCAACAATTTCCCGCCACAGCACCCACTGATCCTATGAGTACCGTCACCAGTCAGCAACAATCCATTTCAAGGGCACCCACTTCTCCTTCTAGGAGTACCGCCACCAGTCAACAATTTACCGCCACAGCACCCACTGATCCTATGAGTACCGCCACCAGTCAGCAACAATCCATTTCAAGGGCACCCACTTCTCCTTGGAACACCGCCAACCCTTTGGTTACTCCGAGCACTGCCAACACTTCCACCGCCACTGCCACCACCGAGCATGAGAGCGGTGACCCACATTCAGTCTTTTTTGTTTCAAGGCCAAGGTCAACCAGCTCAAGGCGGACACAGAGAAGTCGGTCCATGCATACTCCTGTCCCCAAGAAGAAAAATAAAAAATCTTTGTTTGTCCATCCACCCTCTCCTCCTAATGTGTCTCAAAGTGACTCTCATTTGATGTGTGATCTTCCTTCACCCACTACTTTTGTTGCCCCTTCCTCTCGAACCCCTTCATCTGTTTCCAGCCGCTCTTCATCTCTGCACACCCCCAGAGTATCGAAATCACCACCAAAACGTCAGTAGCAATAAAAATTTGTAATAAAAAAGCAGATTTCTATACAACTTCTGTGGCAGTGACTACCAATTGCATCTTGTACAAACATTGTACTAATCTGATTTTTCTATTACTAGTGGGGCAGTGACTACCAATTGCATGTTGTACAAACATTGTACTAATCTGATTTTTCTATTACTAGTGGGGCAGTGACTACCAATTGCATGTTGTACAAACATTGTACTAATCTGATTTTTCTATTACTAGTGGGGCAGTGACTACCAATTGCATGTTGTACAAACATTGTACTAATCTGATTTTTCTATTACTAGTGGGGCAGTGACTACCAATTGCATGTTGTACAAACATTGTACTAATCTGATTTTTCTATTACTAGTGGGGCAGTGACTACCAATTGCATGTTGTACAAACATTGTACTAATCTGATTTTTCTATTACTAGTGGGGCAGTGACTACCAATTGCATGTTGTACAAACATTGTACTAATCTGATTTTTCTATTACTAGTGGGGCAGTGACTACCAATGGCATCTTGTACAAACATTGTACTAATCTGATTTTTCTATTACTACTGGGGCAGTGACTACCAATGGCATCTTGTACAAACATTGTACTAATCTGATTTTTCTATTACTACTGGGGCAGTGACTACCAATTGCATGTTGTACAAACATTGTACTAATCTGATTTTTCTATTACTAGTGGGGCAGTGACTACCAATTGCATGTTGTACAAACATTGTACTAATCTGATTTTTCTATTACTAGTGGGGCAGTGACTACCAATTGCATGTTGTACAAATATTGTACTAATCTGATTTTTCTATTACTAGTGGGGCAGTGACTACCAATTGCATGTTGTACAAACATTGTACTAATCTGATTTTTCTATTACTACTGGGGCAGTGACTACCAATGGCATCTTGTACAAACATTGTACTAATCTGATTTTTCTATAACTTCTGGGCCACTGACAATACCATGCTCCTGTTGGACACAAATTGTACTAATCTGATCTATCAAAAACCTTTGTGTGAATCGAAATATTTTCTTTTTTTGTTAATAAAAAGAAATTATAATGTTATCTATACAAATGTAATCAAAAAAATCATTGGCAATTCAAATGTTGTTTTCCTGTTGTACAAAATAAATGTGCCAATGTTCTTTTAGTAATTTTGGTTTGCTTTGTGTTTATTTCGCCACCTACACACTGCGACGTACACACACTGCGATGTACACTTTGTGTTTTTGACTACACATAAGTACAGGAATGACACAAGTTTGTGTACTTCATGGAGATATGTTTAGTCCAAAACACAAATATATTACTTTTTTTTGCAAAAACAGTCTGTCTGTCTGCTAATATTGCACAGACTGAATAGAGGATGGTGTTGAGTGCAAGGCATATCTATTTAACCTTGCCAGATATACTAAAAAATGAAATGAGTGTGGTGTGTTTTTGACATTATTTCAGTTTGTGATACAAGGCCAGGGATTCTAGATATAGCTTGTAATTGAGCACATCCTCTATTCAGTGTGTGTTGAAGAAAGTGAGGCGATGATGGTGAAAATACACTTTATATCTGTACAATACCCTGGCCTTGTATCATTACTATCACACCTGGGCAGGTGAATAGACATGAGTTTTAACCAGCTGCGTTGCTTCAGTATGCATATATTTGAAGCGTACTGTAGTGACGCTGCTGTTTATAACTCATGTGTACTCACCTGCCCAGCCTTGTATCATTACTATCACACCTGGGTAGGTGAATAGACATGAGTTTTAACCAGCAGCGTTGCTTCAGTCTGCATTAATTTAGAGCATACTGTAGCGATGCTGCTGTTTAGAACTCATGTGTACTCACCTGCCCAGGCCTGATACATTCTGAAGTGACGATGCGTTATTTGGGGCATCACCACTTCAGCATGCCACCAGGCATTGGTATAGAACAAGATGTATAATCTTTATTATCTCTGTGTTCCAAATCAAGTCACAGTGACACAAATAATTTATGTGTTAAATAAAGGTCATACAACTTGTGTGCATGTATATTTAACTACATAGTCAGGATTAAAAATAAATTCATGATGCACCCAAAAATATGCATCATGAATTCACTGGTAAACCTGGCCATTTCATAATTGTTTTTTAATTTAAAAACAGAGACTGCACGTGGTACAGGTATAAGCAGAGGTATTTTATTGAAGTAAAAAAAACAACATTTTTTATTTACATACAGACAAGAACATTCTTTTACACCATTTGTTCTTGCCAATCCACCCGTCCTACATCTGAGATGAAGTAGGCCGCAAATTGGTCTCTCATTTGGCTGACTTCAACAGAAGACCTGAGAGGGTGCTGAGTGAACTCAGGCAATGGGTTAGGAGCTGCATCATCAAGTTCAAAGTTTGGGTGCTCTTTCGCCATGACAAAGTTATGTAGCACCACACAGGCCTTCACAACTTCATCCACTGTTTGCACTTTCAGATGAATGGCTGTGCCCAGAATGCGCCACCTGGAAACCAGTATACCGAAGGCACACTCTACAGTTCTCCTTGCCCTGGTCAGCCTGTAATTGAAAATTTTTTTGTTGTGGTCCAAGTCCCGGCTGGAGTAGGGTTTAAGTAGGTGTTGGCTCATCTGGAATGCCTCATCCCAACCATTACAAATGGCATTGCTGGACCTTCGGTGTGGGGAAGAGGCCGTGGCATGGGGAAATTAAACTGGTTTCCATACAACCTCCGTCCCATGTCCGAGTTCTTAAACGCCTGTGAGTCATTCCCACGGCCAAATGCCCCAATGTCCACCGCAACAAACATACAGTCTGCATCTGCAATGGCCATAAGAACTGTAGAATAGTACTTCTTGTAATTGTAGTACTCCAAGCCTGTTCTTTTAGGTTTGATGATGCGGATGTGTTTCCCATCAACTGCTCCCAAACAGTTGGGGAAATTGCATGTTGTCCAGAATTTTTCTGCTATTTCTAGCCACTTTTCGGTGGTGGGCAGGGGCATAAATTCCGGACAGAGAACAGTCCACAATGCCCGGCAGGTGTCAACAACAATTCCTGACAACGTGGAGATACCAATCCGGTACTGGAAGTGAAGTGAAGACAGGCTCTCTCCAGTAGCAAGGAATCTATAGAAAGAACAAAAAAATTATTATTGTATATGTTTTTGTAAAACATTAATAAACCAAAAAATGGCATCAAAATAATTCTGCAGGTCTTTGTTTACTAGCTGTCAGAACAATAATTCTGTCATCTTTGTAATAGTACATGGCATTAGTAATACAATGATGCAGGCATTCGTTTATCAATAATACATACCGTAATGTCACCAGGAGTCTTTCCTCTGGAGGAATCGCCCGACGCAGCTGGGTGTCCTGTCTCCTTATTAATTGTTGTACCCGAGCAAGTAAATCAATGAAGGATTGTTGTGACATCCGGGTGTAGTCGTTAAATTTCTCCGGGTTTGACTGCAGCTCACTGTAGAGGGTGTGATACGCTCCACGGCTCTCCCGGAGTTCAACAATGGGATGTACCCACAAACGCCGCCGCTGCCGTCTACGCTGTCTATCTCTCTTCCTTTGTTCATGGCAAGCAACGGCATAAGACTGTGCCATAGCCATGTCCACATCCAGGTTGAAGAAGAAATTCTGCATAAGCTGATCCATGTTCACCAAGGCAAATGCAAGCAAATGTAAAAAAGGGCTGTGAACAGGCTCTATATAAAGATTTTAAATAAGACACGCCCACTGGTGTCCCATTGGTGGGTTCTGTTGCAAGAATTTTTCAAGGATTTTCATCATGTGTTTTGCACAGAAAAAAACGTAAACGCATACAAAAACGCTTTAAATCGCATACAATCGCTTACAAACGCTGCGTTTTTTAAAAGCAATGCGCACTATTCGACTGCAAAATATCGCAGCGATTACACGCGTTTGCACGCGGATTTTTCATGCGTTTCATGTGCGCTCGGTACGCAGCGCTAAAAAACGCAAGTGTGAAAGTAGCCTAAATGTTATTAAGTTTCCAAAATGGGGTCACACACATGGGGGGTTGCTGTTTTGGCATGTCAGGTGCTCTGAAAATGCGACTTTCCTTTCCAAGCCCTGCCATGTGCCCAAACGGAAAAGAAATTGTGTAACAAATTATGAGCATCCTTTTTCCTATTACCATTATGAAAATTACAAATTTGAGGCTAAAACAACATTTTAGCAGAAAAAAAAAATTTTTGTTTTCACATCCACATTTTAAAAAGTTCTGTGAAGCACCTATGAGTTCAACTAGCTCACCACCCTCCTAGTTGAATTCCTTTATGAGGTCTAGTTACCAAAATGGGGTCATTTGTGGGGGTTCCCGCTGTTTTGGTTCCTCAGGGACTCTGCAAATGATACATGGTGTCTGCAGTCTAGTCCAGCAAAATTTACTTTCCAATTACCGAATGTCACTTATTCCCTTCTGAGCTCTGCCATGTGTCCAAACAGAACTTTTTATCTACATGTGGGGGGTATCGCCATACTCAGCAGAAAGAGGGTAACAAACTGTGTGATGCGCTTTTTCATGTTACCTCTTAAAATGAAAAATTTGGAGCTAAAGCAACCTTATCATGAAAAAAATGAAAATTTTCAATATGATCTAATGCTATCAAATTCTATGTAGTACCTGTGAGTTCAAATTGCTCACTATATGCCTGGAAAAAATCCTTAAGGGGTGTAGTTTCCAAAATGAGGTCACTTGTGGGATTTTTGTGCTATTTGTGTGCCTTAGGGGTCGTGCAAATGCAACATGGCGGCCGCAATCTATTTCAGCCAAATTTGTGTTCAAAAATTCAAGTGGTGCTCCTTCCCTTCCAAGCCCTGCTGTTTGTCTATATAGAGATCTGTGGTGTATGTGGAGTTGATTTTCAGTTAGTGTCGGCTTGTGATTACAGTCGCCGATCAGTATGCACTGAGCAAAGACTGTGTGGCGTGCAGCTCACTGTGAGTGGAGCCCCAATTCATGAGCAATGATTGACATCTGCTGCTCTAAAACCAATGGTTATGTCATAGTTCTCAGTCTTTGTGTGTGGAAGAGAGAATATGATGACGCTGAGTAAGGGAAATGATAGTGTGCAGAACTGTGGGAATAGAAAAATCCACAAATGAATAAGTAAACCCACATTGTAGACTAAACACAGGAAGCAAAATATCAATGTTCTAATTTATCATTTCAACCAAATACTGCCAATTCACAGACAATAAAATGAATACAAACAAATTATTCATTGTAATAAACAATTTTAGTGCTTTGATATTTCAATTAAATACAAAATAAAATTGTTCTACGTGGCAGGTACAGATGAAATTGTTAAAAAAAAAAACTTAAAAGTGAATAATTAGCCTTCATATTCTATATACTGAATGTATAGTTCACAACATTAACATTTTAAATTCTTTTGATGAAGATTAGGTGATGGCAGAAGGTGTTTAATATTCATCTAATTAGTCACCATGTCTATAATGTAAAAATGCAAATGTAAAACACCTACTTGTGGTGTACAAGCTATATTCTTAGTTATACTTTTCAGGTGACTTAAAACAGTTTTTATAGAAGGACCAGATCAATGGCTATGGAGGCACTGTGGCAAAACACCATAAGGGTAGATTTGCCTTTTTTTATAAATACAATAACAGAGACTAAATAAGAGTGCTGAATGATGCCATGTAGTGCTGCGGCATAGGACACAGCTGCAGTCTGTAGCTACAGGACAGTGTGGACCGTTGGCTAAATCTGCATTGGGATAAAGGCTCGGTTACTCAGTATTACTCAGTCTAACATTGCCTTGTACTGGGTATTTCCAGCCATTAGACATTTGTGCAACCTATTTTTTTTCTCTCAGTGCCTTTTTAGCAAGTCGAAAGGTTCTGGATCGTAAATCCTGCACGTTTGGGTAAGAGTTCAGTTCTCATCACCTCCCGATGACATCCTTGGGTGCTATTAAAACATGATCCAGCAGACACCTGGTACTTTAGGTGCAAACCTTTCCTGGCTCTTTTGATTACTACCTATTGTGTACTTTGAATTTCTCTTTGACAATGTTCTGTATCATATTCCGGGTTTTGTCAATTGATTATTGTCCTCCTCTCTGGCTTCTTACTACTGATTTTTGTTCCACCTCATCTGACTAATCCTCTGTTTTGACCTGAGCTCTGTACAACTACCTTTTTACTTGCTGGACCCACCATAGTTCAAGATGATCTCAGGAGCATGACTTCAGAGTGGGGTTTTTACATGTCATCCACGTGTAGTGAAGAAAAGAACAATGGGACATTTAAGGCGAAATACAAATTTTGCATGCCCATTTTGTTGAGGAGTTGTTACTGTTTTTAACTCGGATTTCCCTCTTTATAATTTATCTTTAGCGGCTCAGTTAACAGCAGTTTATGCTGGTTTCACATTTGCGTTTTGGTGCGCAGTGTTTGATCCGCATAGATCCACATGCGTACATATCTTTAACATGATGTATCCAGGGACATGCATTTGCATGTGTTCGCATGCGTCGTTTCGCGGTGTGCAGTGAACACATGTTGAATTTTTTTGAAGCGTCAAAAATCCGTTAAATATGTGCAGTCATGCGCATGCGGATGAGTGCGTAAAAAAACGCATTACTGTCTATGGGAAAGCGTTGGTACGCAACGACATGTGCATGGATGCATTTGACTTCAGACTGCGCATGTCCAGGGACTGATTACAGCACCTGGAAATATCGAATGCATGCGCATAAACAACGCAAATGCATGCACACGCAGCGTTTTTGGAATAATGTGTAAGCTGATGCAGATTAAAAAAATGCTGCGCTTGCATGCATTTTGCGATGCGTTTGAACATGCAGATGATACGATGCGCACACAAACGCTAATGTGAACCTAGCCTTAGAGATATGGTTTATACTTTGCAGCCATATGGACATAGGCAATGGTGACTGGAGAAAACTCAGGTGTATTAAGAACTTGCAACTCCTTTAAGGATATATTGTATATTTCAGTTAGCAATGTCAAGTCATTCATATGATAGTTCAGTCTTGTGTAATCGGACCTTCATCACATATTATAATCAATTGAAAATGAGAAAAAAAAGGACATTTGTAAGAAGCAGTATGCATTAAATAACCATGCATAATATAATTCTTTAAGCCAATTAATTAGTGGTATGGAGAAAATTATCTCTAATCTGTAGAAGCAATATATAATTAATTACACTCCGAGACAGACAAGGTAACTCTGGAACAGACACATAATTCTGACAGTCACATTTGTGCTGTAACAGTAACTCAGTACAATATTGTTATCCTGCAATACAAAGGAAGAAAATAAAAATAATTAAAATAAAGGTATGGTTATTGTTTTAGGCTTAAAATGGGCTACAAATCTCATATCACATTGGGAGGTAGCCAAGGATAAGTGAGAAAAAATATATATTGAAATAAATAAAAGAATACCTTTATGCATGATAAGAGGTAAAGTAAGGGAGATATTCAGTATCACCGCTTGTGATATAGCACTTATTTGCTATTGGAATGTGATAGTTGAGGTATATGTGGCATTCCTTTTTTAAAAGACGCAAGTTTGCAGCCTTTTTTTTTGTACTTTGGAGAGTCTAGTACTTCGGGAAATAGCATCACTAGAAGAGAACTGAGTGTAAGGTTTATGAAGACCCACATAAAAGTTTTCCAGTTTATTCCAGAAGTGTCGCTACTATGTATAAAGTTGGTGGGTTAGAAACAGATATAGGAGATGTCAATTGGAGCAATAAACTACTATACTAACAGGGGCTCCAGAACTAACAAATGACAGGAGATAGAAGTAGAATGTGTAGCGAACACAGGATAAAGGGAAACATGTCATCAAAGAGACATAATAGAAATGAAAGAACTTAGAACATATAGTTGGAGAAAAAGTGGTGAAAAAGCACAAAGATAAAAGTGATGAAGATGTGACAGAATGGAGATATATACCAATATAGTAAGGTGAGATAAGATAATCTGGTGGCTCTGTAAAAGATTAACGATTTGTGAAGGAGAGAAAAGAGTGTAGCTAAATATATTATTAAAAACTTCCAGTTGAGCCCTTTAGGTTCAAGATGTAGTCATGCATCTCCTGGGAGGTGTCCTCAACACATGAGACAATGCTTACTGTTGTGAATGTGTTTGAGATGAGTTCTGAGCAGAGGCTCCCTCTGGTGGTTACAAGCGGTACTAGTGAAGATTGTGAGGACTGGGAATCAGGTGTTACTGACTGGTCTTATATAAGGGAGTCATTTTCCCATCAGGGTTGCCGGTGATCAATTGTTCTGGTCTGAATCCTTCATTCCAGTTTCCCTTGTAGCCTGCTGTGTCGTGTCTGCATCTCCTGCTACCAGATAAGAATTTTTCTTCTTTTGTGTTGTTGCTATATTTTTGCATTTTGTCCTGCACTTCTTTGGGGGCCTTCTGGGTCCCCTCCGGGGCTTCTGCCTTTTCAGTTTAGTTCAGCCACTGAGTTTTGTTCTTTTGCTTTTTCCAGTTTTTTTTTCAGTGGCTGCTGTTTTGATTTTGTTACACCAGAGAGCTAATTTAGGTGGTAGAGGTCGTGTGATCTCAGGTGATTTTGAAATTAGTAGAGTTGGTGTTTTTCAGGGTTTTCTGGGATTGCAGTAAGTACCCTTCCTGTCCTTTTCTATTTAGATAGTTTGGGCCCCAGCGTTTGCTCATTCTATTTTCTTTCTGTGTCAGTATTTCCTCTTGTCTAACTGCCATTACATGTTTGGGGGCTTTCTATTATCTTTGGGGTTCTGCTCCGGGGCAGATAGCTTTCCTATTTCTATCTTTAGGTGTAGTTAGTTTCTCAGGCTGTGACGAGGCGTCTAGGACCAACGTAGGAACGCTCCACGGCTGCCTCTAGTTGTGGTTAGTCAGGGTACTGCAATCCCATAGATTCCAACTGCTCTGGTGTATTTCCTTTTTACCTGCACTCCTCAGCTACCGAAACATAACAGCTTACACTTGTTGACACAAATAACTTTAATGGGAATTACCTGTCCAGATAGGGGATGACATACTTTATCCCCCCTTGAGAATGTTTTTTCATTGTAAACATTGACTCGTCTCTGGGTATGTAAAAACTGTTGGACAGATTTTTTTTTTATGGTTGTGATCAAACGTAAGCTCGGTATCAATTTGTTCCTAAAGTTAGGACAACAGCTCAAACTAAGGATAAATGTTTAAATTCCTGTACAAAGAGAATCCTTTTCCCTTTATTTCTATCCACCCTAATCAGACAAGATTTTTGGCATTGATCGATGAGTTTTACAGGGAACTTTTTGTGTCAAGAATTTTTGTTCCATTTCATTTAACAGTCTTTTGCATATTTGTACAATCCTTTCTAATCTTTTAAACTGGACTCAGACGTAGTTAGTAGCTAGAAATCTGGTTAATAACTGGATAAAAAGACGAGTAAGACATGGCATCTTAAGCAGTTTTACAGTCCACCCTAAGAAACACACACCTAGGCCAATGAAACATTGTCACGGTGATACCGCGACAGAGTGGGGTCAGATGATTGCAGCGTCTAATGATACATATGCCTGCAGTAGTTAGAATAGCTTCACCATCCTATTAGCAGTTCTGGCTTTCTTTATTCTGTTGCTACAAGGGTTAAATTGCTTATTTGGACTCCTGGAGTTGTCTATCTTGGGTTGTATCAGCTGTTCTTAGTTTGTTACTCCCAGCAGGTATAAGAATCCTCCTCCTTGCTTCTGACCTTGCCAGTGATAGTTACCACTACCTGGTTTGATTTTGAATGAGAGAGTTAATTATTTGTAGTAGGCTTTTGGAGAGTTTTTCAGGAGTTAATGTGTGGAGTTTGGTTTGCATGTTTATCCTTATCCTCTCCCATTTGGTTTCTTCCTTTTTATTCATCCTCTGTTTCCCACTCTGTGGTTTTGTGAGTGTATTTGTATGATTGTAGTTTTCTTTTATTCCTGTTTGTTTACCCCTGTTTGCCTTTACACTTCAGTATCACACATTCCTGGTGGGGGAGGGAGCAGATAAGGGTAAGATAGGAGCATAGCAAGGTATGAGACCTCAGCATCTCCACTATCTGGGTAATTCGGGGGCCAGGGATAGCCTAGTTCGAGGAATCGGGTAGGTGTCCATCGTCACTTTTACACTACATTACACACTAATCCTGTGTTTGGTAAAAAGATTTGTAGAATCCAGGTGCTCAGTACTAACACCAATTGAGTATGTAGGAATACCTGTTATATGACAGATGACATTTCCCACCAGGGTCCACTAGAAGAATGCTAAGACCAGCTTTTCTCATACAAATGTCCATTGTGTTTCCATAAATACATTTCTATTCTCTAGCACCCAAAATCTTTTGTTTTCTTTTTATGTGTTCTTTACTTACAGTATCATATACAAGTTATTTGGCAGAATGTTTGGAAAGCAAGTATAAACCAGCAATAATAATCTAACAAATCTCATCTAAATATTTTTTTTTCCGTTTTCAACTGCAGTGTCAAATGCAAACATTGGTTTTGCAGTCTTTTTTTACCTCAAATAACCTTTCTGAGTACATGCAGTGCAGTATGTAGAAGATCTATCATAAAGCTTTTTTTTTTTATTTGGTCACATTGAGAATGTACTTAGTGCAGAAACACCAATCCTCCAATCTTCCAGTCCCTGACAATTAAATGAATGGAAACAAATGACCAAACAATGGGATGTGATACTGTCTTAATAGCTGAAGAACCTACTCATATGAGATGGTGTGTAATGAGGTTCTCCCCTATTGTTATTATTATTTATTTATATAGCACCATGGATTCCATGGTGCTGTACATGAGAAGGGGTTACATACAAATATTTAACCCCTTTCCGACATTGGGTGTAATAGTACTCCCATGTCGGACTCCCCATTTGGTGCGGGCTCCTGCGCTAAGCCCACACCTTTCTGGGCACATGACAGCTTATCTATACAGCTGACATGTGCCCGCAACAGCCGTGGGTGCAATCTCGATCCACCAGGGACTGTTAACTAGTTAAATGCCGCTGTCACTCTCTGACAGTGGCATTTAACTCTCACTTACCGGAAGCACATCGCTAAACCCGCCCATCGGTGACCCTGTTATATGATCGTGGGACATCGATGGGTCGGCATGACAATCAGAGGTCTGCAGCAGACCTCTATGGTTGTCATTACCAGATTTCTATGAGTGCCGCCCCATGGTCGGTGTTGACAGCAAGTGAGCATTTCTACTACACACAGGTGATCTGATAATCGCTTGTGTGTAGCAAAGGCGATCAAAGTATTGCAGCTTCTAGTCTCCCATGGAGATTATTGAAGCATGCAAAAAGTAAAAATATATTATTTTTAATTTTTTTTAATATTTTTAAAAAGTTCATTCGAAATAAACAATATACCAAAAAAAATCAAATATACACGCATTTGGTATCGCCGCGTTCAGAATTGCCTGATCTATCAATATATAAAAAGAATTAACCCGATCGCTAAACGGAGTACCAAGAAAAAAATTAAAAACACCAGAATTTTTTTTTTTTGTCGCCGCTACATTGCAATAAAATGCCATAACGGGCTATCAAAAGATCTTATCTAAAGCAAAATGGTATCAATAAAAACATCAGTTTAGCGCCCTCACCCAGCCCCTGATCACAAAAAATGAAGACGCTACAGGTCTCGGAAAATGGCGCCTTTTTTTTAACAAATTTAGTTTTTTTTTTCGTTCACTACTTAAATAAAAAAGAACCTAGACATGTTTGGTGTCTATGAACTCGTACTGACCTGGAGAATCAAAATGGCAGGCCAGATTTAACATTTAGTAAACATGGTAAAAAAAAAACTGTGAAATTGCACTTTCTTCAATTTCACCGCACTTGGAATTTTTTTTCCCGTTTTCCAGTACACGATTCATTAAAACCAATGGTGTTGTTCAAAAGTACATCTTGTCCCGCAAAAAACAAGCCCTCACCTGGCCATATTGACCTAAAAATAAAAGTTATGGCTCTGAGAAGAAGGGAAACAAAAAACGGAGATTCAAAAACTGAATTATCCCTGGTCGTTAAGTGGTTAAAGCCATTTCTTACAGTAAACAAACTAACAATGATAGACTGGTACAGAGTAAAGATACCTCCTGCCCTTGTGGGCTTACATTCTACAGGATGATGGGGAAGGAGACAGTAGGTCGGGGAGTTGCAGTAGCTTTGGTGGTATTGAGGTGGCAGCAGAGGCGTATCTAGGCTTTCTGGCACCCGGGGCAAGAATTCGTTTCGGCGCCCCCCCCCCCCGCACACATGCGATTTGCACACTTAGTAATGTACCGACGAGCTGCTCTTCCTACTGCTCTCAATGTTCAGTGAAAAACTGAGAGAAGCAGGAAGAGAAGCTCGTTGTCACAGGACCATAAGTATGAAAATCGCATATGAGTGAAGTGTCCATGTGACGACTGCTGGAACCTGCAGAGCTGAATCCTGACATTGCAGCTTCTGAATTCTAACAACGAATGCTCTGCACACTTTTAGGATTCTCCATTACCGGTGGCAAGAGTACATGGTCATGTCAGCATAAGCATGTGATTTATATACTTCTGGCCACATTCCGACTAGACGTGCTCGGCCTCGCTCTGTTCATTTTCATTGAGTGAGGGCACACGTCTAGTCAGCATGTGACCGCATGTATGTAAATCACCGGCACGAGAGAATCCTAACAGCGTGCAGTGCGCACTGTGAGAATTCTGAAATTGACTAATTCTCATGTTTTTATTTATGTTAGGAGCATTAAAGGGGCTGTCCAGGTTTGTGCTGAGTCTGCAGTCATTCTATGTGACACAGACCTGGAGAACCCCTTTAATGCTCCTAACAAATAAAGACATGAGAATTAGTCAATTTCACAAATAATATTTACATCCAGGTACCTTATAGATGACGTCGTCTCTGGAGTCGTTCTCCTTTTCTTCATTTTGTCAAGACCCCATGATGAGTTTTCTCATCCACAGCCGTCTCTGCAGACCTCCATCTTCTCCGCTCTTCTGCACCAACTCTCCACACGATGCCTTTAAAGATAGAAGTGTCATTATAATGCCCCTAAATAAAAATATCTGCAATATACTGTCACCTCACACTATTCCCCTTCTCACACTGTCTCCTCTCACATCCCCCCTGTTCAGCATACTGTCTCCTTATATATTTACCCCCTCACTATACTGTCTGCTCACACATACCCCTGACTCCCCACACTGTGTCCACATACATTCACCCGTTCACTCCCCACACTGTCTGCAACCATCCCCATACTGTTTCCTCATACATATATACTCTTCAGTACCCTCAAATCCCCCCACACATATTAAATACCCCCATCCCCACTCCAAATCCCGGCCCCACACGTAAAATAGCCCCCGGCCCCCACACATAAAATAGCCCCCCATCTCCACTCCAAATCCCCGGCCCCCACACATAAAATAGCCCCCCATCTCCACTCCAAATCCCCGGCCCCCACACATAAAATAGCCCCCCATCCCCACTCTAAATCCCCCCACACATAAAATAGCCCCTCATACCCATTCCAAATTCCCCCACACATAAAATAGCCCCCCATCCCCACTCCAAATCCCCCCACACATAAAATAGCCCCTCATCCCCACTCCAAATCCCCCCACACATAAAATAGCCCCCCATCCCCACTCCAAATTCCCCCCCACATAAAATAGCCCCTCATCCCCACTCCAAATCCCCCCACACATAAAATAGCCCCTCATCCCACTCCAAATCCCCCCACACATAAATAGCCCCCCATCCCCACTCCAAATCCCCCCCCACATAAAATAGCCCCTATCCCCACTCCAAATCCCCTCACACATAAAATAGCCCCTCATACCCATTCCAAATTCCCCCACAATAAAATAGCCCCCATCCCCACTCCAAATCCCCCACACATAAAATAGCCCCTCATCCCCACTCCAAATCCCCCCACACATAAAATAGCCCCCCATCCCCACTCCAAATCCCCCCCACATAAAATAGCCCCTCATCCCCACTCCAAATCCCCCCACACATAAAATAGCCCCTCATCCCCACTCCAAATCCCCCCACACATAAAATAGCCCCCCATCCCCCCACACATAAAATAGCCCCTCATCCCCACTCCAAATCCCCCCACACATAAAATAGCCCCCCATCCCCACTCCAAATCCCCCCACACATAAAATAGCCCCCCATCCCCACTCCAAATCCCCGGCCCCCACACATAAAATAGCCCTCCATCCCCAAATCCCCCCACACATAAAGTAACCCCCCTTCCCCACTCTAAATTCACCCCCCATACACACACATTATGCCCCCCTATCTTCGGTGGTATCTTCAGCTCCATATTGGAGCACACTTACCACCATTGTTCCCCCACCTTGCCGCCGCCGGCGAGTGACGTCAGCAGCGTGATCACATGACCTGATCACGCTGCTGGCGTCGCTCTGACCCGCAGTCAGAGCTTCAATTGCACTGGCGTCTGTATAGACGCCAGTGCAATTGATTCCTGGCTGGGAGCCGGCACGCAGCAGCTTCTCTGCGCCGGCTGTCAGCTTGACTGCCAGCACAGGGAACCGCCGACTCTCAGGCCGGGGGCGGCAGAACACAGCCGCGGGGGAGACACTGCGGACCGCCGCATTAGGCGGCCCGACTGCGCCCCCCTGCCGGCTGCGCCCGGAGCACCTGCCCCGGCTGCCCCCCCCTAGATACGCCCATGGGTGGCAGTGTGGTCATTGCAGGTTGTAAGCTTTCTTGAAGAGATGGGTTTTCAGGTTCCATCTGAAGGATCCGAATGTGGTGGATAATCAGACTTGTTGGGCACAGAATTCCACAGGATGGGGGATATTCTGGAGAAGTCTTGGAGGCCATTGGGTGAGGAATAAATATGTGTGGATTAGAGAAGTATGTCTCGGGAAGATAACAAGAGATTAGTTTTGAGATGTATGGTGAAGAAAGGTTATGGATGGCTTTGCAGGTCTGTGTTAGTAGTTTTAACTAGAAACGCTGGAGAATTGGGAGCCAATGAAGGGATTTGCGTAGGGGTAGCGAGGAGAGAGATGAACTAGTCGGGCAGCAGAGTTAACGACCGACTGGAGAGGTGCGAGAGGTGCTAGCAGGTAGGCCACAGAGGAAGATGTTGCAGTAGTCGAGGCGGGAGATCATGAGGGCATGCACAAGCATTTTAGTAGAGTGAGGATAAAGGAAAGAACGGATTCTGGAAATATTTTTGAACTGGATGCAACAGGAAGTGGTGAGAGCTTGGAGATGCAGTTTGAAGGACAAGGCAGAGTCAAAGGTTACTCCGAGGCAGCGGATTTCAGATACAGGGGAAAGCATGATGTCATTTATTGTGACAGATAGATAGATAGATCGATCAGCTAGGGAATATACGTGAGATGTAGGAAAGAAAATTAGTTCAGTTCAGTTTTGTCCACATTGAGCTTCAGGAAGCTAGAAGAGGAGGAGTAGAATATCGCTGATAGATACTCTGGGATTTTGGACAGCAGAGAGGTGATATCTGGGCCAGAGACGTAGATCTGAGTTTAATCAGCATACAGATGATACTGGAAGCCATGGGATTTTGAGTTGTCCCAGGTCAAGTGTATAGATGAAGAAGAGTAGGGGTCCTAGGATAGAGCCTTGAGGAGGTAGTGTGGGAGTGGGAGACTCTAAATGTGCGATTGGAAAGGTATGAGGAGATCCATGATAGGGCGCAATGTCTTTGACGTCAAAAGAAGAGCGCATGTGTAGTTGGAGGTAGTGGTCAACTGTGTCGAAGGCAGAGGGCAGGTGTATAAGGAGGAGTATAGAGAAATGTCTGTTAGCTTTTGTCCGTAAGTAAGTCATTACTATTAGTCATTTTGGTCAGGGCAGTTTCATGGGATGGTGGGGGTGGAAGCCAGATAGTACAGTCATGGCCAAAAGTTTTGAGAATGACACAAATATTAATTTTTACAAAGTCTACTGCTTCACTTTTTCTAATGGCAATTTGCATATACTCCAGAATGTTATAAAGAGTGATCAGCTTAACAGCAATTACTTGCAAAGTCAATATTTGGCTAGAAAATTAACTTTATCCCCCAAAACACATTTCAACATCATTGCAGCCCTGCCTTAAAAGGACCAGCTAACCTCTTTTCAGTGATTGCTCCATTAACACAGGTGTGGGTGTTGATGAGAACATGGCTTGAGATCAATTTGTCATGATTAAGTAAGAATGACACCACTGGACACTTTAAAAGGAGGCTGGTGCTTGGCATCATTGTTTCTCTTCTGTTAACCATGGTTATCTCTAAAGAAACATGTGCAGTCATCATTGCAATGCACAAAAATGGTCTAACAGGGAAGAGTATCGCAGCTAGAAAGATTGCACCTCAGTCAACAATCTATCGCATCATCAAGAACTTCAAGGAGAGAGGTTCCATTGTTGCCAAAAAGGCTCCAGGGCGCCCAAGAAAGACCAGCAAGTGCCAGGACCGTCTCTTAAAAGTGTTTCAGCTGCGGGATCGGGCTACCAGCAGTGCAGAGCTTGCTCAGGAATGGCAGCAGGCAGGTGTGAGTGCATCTGCACGCACTGTGAGGCGGAGACTCTTGGAGCAAGGCCTGGTCTCAAGGAGAGCAGCAAAGAAGCCACTTCTCTCCAGAAAAAACATCATGGACAGACTGATATTCTGCAAAAGGTACAGGCAGTGGACTGCTGAGGACTGGGGTAAAGTTATTTTCTCTGATGAATCCCCTTTTTGATTGTTTGGGACATCAGGAAAACGCCTCATTCGGAGAAGACAAGGTGAGCGCTACCAGCAGTCTTGTCTCATGCCAAGTGTTAAGCATCCTGAAACCATTCATGTGTGGGGTTGCTTCTCAGCCAAGGGAATCGGCTCTCTCACAGTCTTGCCTAAAAACACAGCCATGAATAAAGAATGGTACCAGAATGTCCTCCAAGAGCAACTTCTCCCAACCCTCCAAGAGCAGTTTGGCGGTCAACAATGCCTTTTCCAGCATGATGGAGCAACTTGCCATAAAGCAAAGGTGATAACTAAATGGCTCAGGGAACAAAACATAGAGATTTTGGGTCCATGGCCTGGAAACTCCCCAGATCTTAATCCCATTGAGAACTTGTGGTCAATCATCAAGAGACGGGTGGACAAACAAAAGCCTAAAAATTCTGACAAAATGAAAGCATTGATTGTGGAAGAATGGACTGCTATCAGTCAGGATTTGGTCCAGAAGTTGATTGAGAGCATGCCAGGGAGAATTGCAGAGGTCCTGAAGAAGAAGGGTCAACACTGCAAATATTGACTTGCTGCATTAACTCATTCTAACTGTCAATATAAGCTTTTGTTACTCATATGTTTGCAATTATTATATTTCTGTCTGTGATAAAAACATCTGTCAAACACACATAAAAACCAGAGGGCAGCAGATCATGTGAAAATATAATATTTGTGTCATTCTCAAAACTTTTGGCTATGACTGTAGGTTATCAAAGAGTGAGTTAGATGAGAGGTGGGAGGAAAGTTCAGTGTGAACATGCTGCTCAAGGAGTTTGGAAGTGAATGGGAGCAGCGATATGGGGTGATAGCTGGACATAGCAGTTGGGTTGAGGGATGGCTTTTTGAGGATAGGTGTGATTATGGCATGTTTGAAAGCAGAAGGGAAGTTACCAGAAGTTAGGGATAGGTTGAATAGATGGGTTAGGGATGGGATACGTGTTCACGGTTAGGTTGAGGAGAAGATGGGATGGGGTCTAGTGCACAAGCGGTGATGTGTGATTTGGAGTGGACACAAGTAAGCTCTCCTTCAGTGATGTTTGAGAGGGAACTTATGGGATTAGGGCATTGGTGTGGTATACAAAGAGATTGTGGTGGTCTAACAATAAAGACTTACCTTGTTTTTTTCGATCTTATTTTTGAAGTGTGTAGTAAAGTCCTCGGCAGAAATTAGGGAGGTCAGAGGGGGCAGTTGAGGGCAGAGGAGTAGGTTATAAGTTTTGAATAACTGGGGTTGTAGGATAAGGGTGATATGAGGGTTGTGAAGTAGGCCTGTTTAGCAGAGGTGAGGGCTGATTTGAATGCAAGTGTTGAGTGTTTGAATGTGGTGAAGTCATCTTGCGAATGCGTTTTCTTCTAACGCCATTCCACAACACTGGACACTTGCCGAAGCTTTTTAGTGAGGTTATTGTGCCAGGGTTGTCTATTGATTTGTTGCACTCTGCCATGCACAAGAGGCTGATGCAAGAGTGGTATTGTAGGAAGCAGTGTCTGTGTTGTGGAGTGAAGATGTGGATGCCAGTGGTAGAATAGAGTCAGTGGCCTCAACCTGAAATGTGCTGCTGATTCATAGTTGCTGATGCATACAGTAGTTGCTGGACATGGGTGACAGGTGAGGAGAACAGGGATGATAATGTGAGTAGATGGTGGTCAGATAGGGGGAGAGAGGAGGTGAGGCTAAATAGGGAGCAGAGTCAGGTGAAGATATTCAGCTTCAATGTCCATGTTGCACCTATTTTGCCAGGTGGGGAATTATTGTTCATTTCAGCTGTTGCATGTCATGTCACCATGGGAAGGGTTCTTCTAGTTACCTAAGACCGTAGAGAAATTAGGCTGTCATCCTCAATGGGGATAGGGATCTCTCATCTGCTTGAAGCTTATTACTAAAAATATCCCTACAATATGAGATATTATGTCTAACTTATGTAAATTAGACTCTTAGCTCATTGGAACAGTTGAACATAATAAGTGTATGTTGCATTGTCCTCTTGGTGTGTGCGCATGTCTAGCAGCCCCAATGTGTTTACCATGAAATTAATTTTTTTTCAGGTACCACAAATCAGGCACGTGCCGCATTTTTGGCTTTTCACAGAAAATATACTATGAAAAGCCATAAACGTGGGTCTCAGATGACTAATTTGAGGTCTGTCACCACCGGCCTATCCTTACCTCGTTCCTGGTGACTAAGAAGTCTTTCTTTGGGGGGGGGGATTATAGGGAAAAATCTGTCAGTCATGGGGAGTGAGGCATAGTGATGACAATGTGAAACCTGTCTTGGACTAATCTGGCTTTCCAAACAATTTTTTTTTCTGAAACACGGCAGTATAGATCATGCACTGCTGCAATAACACAGCCAATATCCATTTCATTTTGTCTCTGGTTCAAGCAGCATGAATCAGTTGATGTTTCCTTTAAAGTGAATCTGTCAGCTGGGTTTTGTTATGTAATCTGACAACAGCATGATTTAGGGACAGTGATCCTGATCGCACTGATTTATTGCTTATTTTACTGGGCGTAGCAGTTGTAATATACTCACAGTTTTCTCTGCTGCAGATCAAGCAAAGCTCAGATGTTGCGCCCTGTGTAACCCTGCCCATACCACTGAATGGCAGCTGCTAATCACATGTTTGGACTAGGAGGCACAAGGCATCTTGTCCTGTGGTGATAATCTCCTGCTGATATAACACTGATTGTATTGAAAAAGCAAAACACAGCCTAGTAAGTGACACATTGCTGGAATAAGGGTCTCTGCCCCACCTCACTCTGATCTCAGATTAAAAAGCAAGAACCTGATGACAGATTCCCTTTAAACAAATAAGTTTAACTGTTCTCATGCTGTCCTATATCTGTATAAATCCCTGAATCTAATACCTGATACAACCCCTCTAATCTGGCCTTTTATTATACAGATCTGGGCTTCTCCTCTGTATTAAAATAAACGTGGCATTTCTGTGTTTATACTTCTCCCAAGTACATTCTCCTAATTGATGCCATGGGCTTTTAACATTTTAAAGTGTAAATAACTGCTTATATAGTCATCTACACAAAAGGCTTTATGTAGAATTTTCAAACACTGCGGCATCAAGTTGTAAACATACTTCACTATGTGATTTAAATGTTATTCTCTCGCCCCTGTTCAGTTCCTTTTTACTTGGATACTAATGACCAGTATCCATCCATTAAATACTATAATTTACTTCAAGGATGTACAACTTGTGGCACCTTGGCCTCATTCAGCCCAGGATGACTATGAATGCTGTCAAATACAAAATCGTAAACTTATTTAAAATATGAGATGTTTTTTGTGATCACATGTCACAATGTCTTATGAACATTTGCTATTTGTACGCATGTGGCGGTGTGCGGTTCCTAGCAGGTTATCTGACACCATCATACAGTTGTGCTCAAAAGTTTACATATCCCGGCAGAATTTTTGCTTTCTTGGCCTTTTTTAACGGAATATGAATGATAGCACCAAAACTTTTTCTCCATTCATGTTTAGGGTATGTATGCACGTTGCGGATTTGCCTATGGAATTTTCTGCACAGATTCTTCCTCTCTTGGCAGAAAACGCAGGTAAAAATCAGCACATTTTTGATGCGGATTTTCATGCGGATTTGTATGCGTTTTTGTAAGCTAAATAAAGATGTTATTTAACAAAAAAAAGAATTGTGATGTAATTTTTGTCCAACCTCTCATTTTACATACTCCATTGAAGAATAATGTTTACACACATAGATAGATAGATGGATAGATCTATCTATCCATCTATCTATAGATATATCTATCCATCTATCTAAAGATATATCTATCCATCTATCTATATATATATCTGTCCATCTATCTATAGATATATCTGTCCATCTATCTATAGATATATCTGTCCGTCTATCTGTAGATATATCTGTCCATCTATCTATAGATATATCTGTCTTATCTATAGATATATCTGTCCTATCTATAGATATATCTGTCCTTCTATTTGGAGATATATCTATCCACCTATTTGGAGATATATCTATCCAACTATCTATAGATATATCTATCCAACTATCTATAGATATATCTATACAACTATCTATAGATATATCTATACAACTATCTATAGATATATCTATACAACTATCTATAGATATATCTATCCATCTATCAATCTATCTATCTATAGATATATCTATCCATCTATCTATAGATATATCTATCCATCTATCTATAGATATTTCTATCCATCTATCTATAGATACATCTATCTATAGATATATCTATCCATCTATCTATAGATATATCTAGCCATCTATCTATAGATATATCTAGCCATCTATCTATAGATATATCTAGCCATCTATCTATAGATAGATGGCTAGATATATCTATAGATAGATGGCTAGATATATCTATAGATAGATGGCTAGATATATCTATAGATAGATGGATAGATAGATAATACCATGCCTGATGTTTAGTAATAAACATACTAAAATGGTACATAAATAGTTAAATAAAGACACACACACAAAATCTGCGTTAGGCCGGGGTCACACTTGCAAGAACCTCGCACGAGTCTTGCACCTCAATACCAGACACTGCCGCCAGCACTCGGATCGGAGTGTGTGGCTGCGGTCAGAGTGCCAGCGGCAGTGCCGGGTATTGGGGTGCGAGACTTGTGCGAGTTTCTCGCAAGTGTGACCACGGCTTTAAACGCATTATCTGTTTAAAAAAAATGGAAGAAAAAATGGTGTGGGCTCCCGCGCAATTTTCTGCGCCAGAGAGGGAATGCCAGCGACTGGGGGTGATGTTTGTAATACCCATGGAGCTTCCCAGGCTATGAATATCAGCCCGCAGCTGTATATTTAGCCTTTACTGGCTATTAAAATAGGGGGACCCCCAAAAAATGACGTGGGGTCCCCCTATAATTAATAGCCAGAAAGGCTATGCAGACAGCTGCGGCTGATATTCATAGCCTAGAAACAGACCATGGTTATTGCCCCCCCAACTACAAACACCAGCTCTCAACTGCCCCAGAAATGGCGCATCTCTAAGATGCACCAATTCCGGCACTTAGCCTCTCTCTTCCCACTGCCGTGTAGCATTTGCATATGGGGTATTAGGGGGTTGATGTGACCTTTGTATTGTAAGGTTATATCAAGTCCGGCTTAGTAATGGAGAGGCGTCAATAAGACACCTATCCATTACTAATCTATAGTTGGTAATGGGTTAAAAAAAGACACGGCCAGAAAAAAGTCTTTTAATGAAATAAAACACCACACACAGTTTTGCCATATTTATTATACTGCTAATCCATGCGACGCCCTCGAACTCCTGCAAAAAAATAAAAAAATAAACAAATACTCCCTGTTCCGACGTAATCCATTTAAAAACGAGTGTCCCACAACGATGTCCCCTGTAGAACAGTGACATCGGGTGATGTCATTGCTCTACAGGGCCTCCCGTGATGCACTGACAGGAGATAATGGGTCCTGCAGTGAATCACTGAAGAGGTCACCTTAGTTTGGGCTCTCACTTTACGGCAATGCTGTGTGAGAATTTTCTCACATAGTGTTGCCGGTGAGAGAATGAATTCAGCTTACCTTTCTCCCAGCGGTGGAGTGATGCGTCATTCTCTCCCGGTGGAGCGATACACACCGCGGAGGATTACCTCCGCCTGTCAGTGCATCGCGGAGGCCCTGTAGAACACTGACATCGCTCGATGTCAGTATTCTACATGGGAGATCGTCATGGGACACTCGTTATTAACTGGACTACTACGAAAGGTTGGTTTATTATTTTATTTTGGTTACAGGAGATCGAGGGTATTTGATTGGTGAATATGTACTGTTATATGTTGTATGTACTGTCTGTACTATGTTTTTTTTTTTTTTACTATTCAACACATGCATCGTGTGATGGGACTACTGCCCATCATCGGCAATGCTGTCACTGTCATACGTGACAGCATTCATAGCCGGATGGGAGCAGTAGTCACATCACACGATGCCTGGCCACACAGACCCACACACACACAGATACACGCACACACATACACGCAGACCCCCGCAGACAGACACGCACATAGTCTCCGCCCACACACTCTTCCTCCTCACGATCTGCAGCGTTTCTCGCACCCACATCCGCAGCAAATCTGCAAATCTTTTTACATCTGTGTTTTTGCTGTGGATTTTCCTGACTCCATGGAAGTCAATGGGTGCAGAAACGCTGCAGATCCACAGAAATAATTGACATGCTGCGGAAAATAAAACGCCTCGAATCTGCGTGGATTTTTCCGCAGAATGTGCACACCAATTCTTAATTTTCCATTGGCTAACATTGGTTGTGCACTACACTGCAGATTTGATGCAATTCCGCACGTCCAAAAACACTGCGGAAACGCATCAAAATCTGCAACGTGTGCACATAGCCTTAGTGGTTGTGTGAAGCCATTTATTGTCAAACTACTGTGTTTTCTCTTTTTAAATCATAATGACAACCCAAAACATCCAATTGACCCTGATCAAAAGTTTACATACCCCATTTCTTATTACCGTGTATTGCCCCTCTAACATCAATGACAGCTTGAAGTCTTTTGTGGTAGTTGTGGATGAGGTTCTTTATTTTCTCAGATGGTAAAGCTGCCCACTCACTCTTCTTGGCAAAAAACTCCAGTTCCTGTAAATTCCTGGGCTGTATAGCAGGTATTGAGATCTCCCCAGAGTGGTTCAATAATATTGAGGTCAGGAGACTTAGATGGCCACTTCGCAACCTTCACTTTGTTCTGCTGTAGCCAATGACAGGTCGACTTGGCCTTATGTTTTGGCTCATTATCATGTTGAATCGTCCAAGTATGTCCCATGTGCAACTTCTGGACTGATGATTGCAAATTTGTCTCCAGTATTTGCTGATAAAGTGCTGCATTCATCTTTCCATAAACTTTGACCAAGTTTCCTGTGCCTTTGTAGCTCACACATCCCCAAAACATCAGCGATCCACCTCCGTGCTTTACCATGGAAATGGTGTTCCTTTCATCATTAGTCTTGTTGACCTCTTTCCAAATGTAACGTTTATGTTTGTGGCCAAAAAGTTTAATTTTGGTCTCATCACTCTAAATTACCTTGTTCCGGGAGTTTTGAGGCTTGTCTCTGTGCTGTTTTGCGCATTGTAGGTGAGATCCTTTGTGGCATTTGCGCAGTAATGGTTTTCTAATGGCAACTCGACCATGCAGCCCATTTTTCTTCAAGTGCCTCCTTATTGTGCATCTTGAAAGAGCCACACTGCTAGTTTTCAGAGAGTCCAGTGTTTCAGCTAATGTTGTTTGTGGGTTTTTCTTTGCATCCCAAACAATTTTCCTGGCAGTTCTGGACAAAATTTTTGTTGGTCTACCTGACCGTGGTTTTGTTTTTACAGAGCCCCTGATTTTACATTTGTTAATCACAGTTTGAACGCTGCTGACTGGCATTATCAATTCCTTGGATATCTTTTTGTATCCCTTTCCTGTTTTATACAGTTCAACTACCTTTTCCCGTAGATCTGTTGATAATTCTTTTGCTTTCCCCATGACTCACAATCCAGAAACGTCAGTGGCTGGATGGAAGATGCAAGAGTCTGTCTGGATTCCAGAAACTCACTCCGCTTTTATGCACACACTGATTACAAGCAAACAGGTCACAGGTGAGGATGTTACCTTTAGTAGCCATTCAACCCATTTGTGTTATCAGGGCAAAATCACCAGGGTATGTGAACTTTTGATCAGGGTCTTTTGGATGTTTTCGATTGTCATTATAATTTAAAAAGAGAAAACACAGTAGTTTGACAATAAATTGCTTCACCCAATCACTAACCATGAGTGGAGAAAAAGTTTTCGTGTTATTATTCATATTCTCTGAAAAAGGCCAAGAAAGCAAAAATTCTGCCAGGGTATGTAAACTTTTGAGCACAACTGTTCATTATATGTGCTCATTGTGACATGGCGAGAAATCAATAATATTTCAATCTACCATTGCAACATTAGGAGTTTAACCGTGTTTAGAAGTCAGGCAGTCATTCTTATTTGATTTTTAAGGGAATTTCTACACCTTGGCAGCACCTCGTATGCATCAGCAGCACATTTCAGGTGAAGCCACATACAGGCCCATCACCCCCTTGGCAGTCAACTTACACCTGCTGGGCACAGACCAGGCCTGTATTAAAAAGCGAGGTGGGGAATTGTTTAGTTGCCAAGGGCCCCATCACCAGAGGGCCCCTTATGAGACCCCACACAGTGTCAGGTGTGGTGGGTTATTTACTTGGGCCGCCTGTCTTTAAAAAAACAGAAACTGCACAGATAATGTTAGTTCTGCATAATCAATACAGTTTCCAAGGGAAGATGGACCTTTACTGACATCATGGTCAAGTGAGCAAAGCTCAATATGTGGCCCAAGACAACTTTTCTTTTTCCAATATGGCCCAGTGATGCCAAAATGTTGGACACCCCTGATTTATATTATCGGGGAAAAACAAACTTTTATTATTATTTACACGAGCAGTAACATTTGTTATTTAGATAAAAAGCAAATATATTAGTTAAACTAAGCATAATGCACAAAAAAGACAATGTACAACTAAGCCAATAAGCCAAGCAGTGTCACCATTATAAAAACTGTATAGCTCCTATACATTTAAAGTTACTAGCACATCATAACCGCTTATTATCTATCCACAAAAATAAGTGGTAGGTGTCTTATCAGTGAAGACCCCACGGATCCTTCCTGATATCAGCCTCTTCTTGGGATCATTGGGAGACCTAGCGGTTGGACCTCCAGTGATCAAACACCTACAATATGTTCTATGTTGTGGATATTTTAGATTACTAGGCTTCAATATGTCCTTTTCATATACGGTAATTTTGCTAGCGCTCTAGAGTTTTTTCAGAAATGGTCATTTATATTGGCAAGTATTTAAAAAGTGCTGTAGTTTTCTGTTAAGCTTAATACGATGGAGGTAGCTCATTAAGACTGACATTGTGCCCGTCAGTCTTTAATTATAGGGTCCATGGAGTATGATGCACCTAATTCATTAATAGGTTCACGCTACTTAATAAATTTGGTGTATCTTCACTGTAGCTTGCGCCTTTCCTGAATGCTACTCTAATCTGAGATTGGAGTAGCATTTATGGCATAAAAAAGGCCATCAGTTTTAATGAATTTGATGATCAGGCATAGTCAGACCCTGGTTCGTCTCCTCCTCAGCTCCATCCATTTATGCTAAACGAATCTGGTGTGAAAATGACAAAAGCGAACTTGCACAAAAAGTTTAGCAACTTTTCAAAGTTTTTTTACGGGCTTAAACAGTTTTATGAATTGGCCCATTCGACTTTCTGAAAAATATGAAACATATTCTGAATTTTCTTAGAGTGGTTTTGTAAACGATTGATATTTAATTAATGGAAAAATAACACTTAAGGCATCCAATTTTTCATCTATGTAATAAGCACACTATGACTCATTAAGAGCGCTTAGAAAAATATTTAGACTTGAGAGTCCTCGGTGGTTGATACCTTTTAATGGCTAACTGAAAAGATGGTAACAAATTGCAAGCTTTCGAGACTACTCCGGTCTCTTCATCAGGCAAAGACTAAAACAAAAACTGAAGAATCACATATATATATATATATATATATATACACAAAAGGATACAGGAATAGTGCAATAGGTAAGAATGGATTTACCTGTGGCAAAACACTTTTGTATGCCCGGTCATAGCATAATGGATATGGAATTACTGGTATTAAAATCTAACTTCAAATCTGAGAAAGATAGAAAGGTTTGGGAATACAAACTTATGATGATCTTTGACACTCTTAGTGCTGGAATGAACGTGTCACATGGATTCATGTCATTCTATATAAATTAAGAAATCTGCATCTCTGACCTTCTAGGGGCATCAAAACACAATACCAGACCCCAATCAGAGGGTAATAAAACTCTCTCCTTATCTATGATCTGTTCCAATATTTATGTTCATCCCTCTGCCATAATGACAGTTCTGCTTCACGTCACTTGTCTTACCTATTGCACTATTCCTGTATCCTTTTGTGTATATATATATATATATATATGTGATTCTTCAGTTTTTGTTTTAGTCTTGCCTGATGAAGAGACCGGAGTAGTCTCGAAAGCTTGCAATTTGTTACCATCTTTTCAGTTAGCCATTAAAAGGTATCAACCACCGAGGACTCTCAAGTCTAAATATTTTTCTATCTACTGGCTAACACGGTACGAAGATACACATCTTTCCTATATTAAGAGCGCTTAGACGTTTAGAGCCGTTCTCTGGATTACCCTAAGCTCACCTGGTGAGTTTTTGATGTTGCAGATTTTCTGCAACATTTTTACATCTATCAGCTACATTTTTTGTGCATTTTTTTACTTGATTTAGCATGATAAAACTTAATACAATCATGTGACTTTTTGTGTAGTGGAAATGCACTAAAGATATGTGTATTTTTCACTTACGGATTTCCTACATCTAATGCAATTCTATGGACAAAATCAGCATATACTGTACAACTCAGTGTACCCGAAAGAGAAATTAACTTGTTGCAATTTCAAACAAGCACCACATGTCATTTTACCAAGGGTTAAAAAAAAAAGCATGAGATTTCTTTATATCCTTTCCATTACATTAGAGCTGTAAGGCTATGTTCACATGTGTCCGATAGTCATCCGTTAGAACAGATCTAGCTGAAATATGTTGTCAAAAAGTTGTACAGACACCACTTTTTAGTCTGTTTTTCAAAAACTGATTTCTGCTGAATTACTCTTTTTTTTTTACTTTGAAGTCTATGGACAACGGATCCATTAATAAGCCATCTGTTCTCCTATTTCTAAAAGATCCGTTAGAAATGGTAGTCATGGTAACTTAACCTAAGCCGTTTTACCAAAAGGTTTTACCGAACTGGATCAACCCTTTCATGTGATGGAAACAAGCCTTCGTTTTGAACTGCAATGGTAGTGTTAATGCAACTCAGATACAGGAATCAGAGTTTGTAATTTTCTGGAGGTTCTGTATTCTGTCTTGCTCTCGTTATCTGCACATCAGTTGATCAATGTAAAAGAACTACTTGCTCCTACTATGATCAAACATTTACACTATCGTCATTCTTGCTGGGACATTGGAGAGAGACAGCTATGCTCAGTTATTAGGTCTACCTCGCTGGAACCTGCTCCTGATGCTCACTGGTTATTTATAGGTTTCACAAATCCTGTGCAAATGAGTCCAAGCTTTACTTAGACAGATTAGCCAGGCAGTGTTTTTCAGTCTGGTAAAAAGGTTAACCTGTTTATGCTTTTCAGTCAGTCCTGTATAATTTATTTGGCAAGTAAACACTGTGAAGGATAATCATCTTAAATTGCTGTTAAGAAAGAACGTGTAAGTATTGGATATGGTGAATAAAAAAAAATATATACAGGTCCTTCTCAAAAAATTAGCATATAGTGCAAAATTTCATTATTTTCCATAATGTAATGATTACAATTAAACTTTCATATATTTTAGAATCATTACACACCAACTGAAATTTGTCAGGTCTTTTATTGTTTTAATACTGATGATTTTGGCATACAACTCCTGATAACCCAAAAAACCTGTCTCAAAAAATTAACATATTTCAACCGTCCAATAAAATAAAAGTGTTTTTTAAAAACAAACAAAAAAAACATCAAATAATAAAGTTCAGTTATGCACTCAATACTTGGTCGGGAATCCTTTTGCAGAAATGACTGCTTCAATGCGGCGTTGCATGGAGGCAATCAGCCTGTGACACTGCTGAGGTGTTATGGAGGCCCAGGATGCTTCGATAGCGGCCTTAAGCTCATCCAGAGTGTTGGGTCTTGCGTCTCTCAACTTTCTCTTCACAATATCCCACAGATTCTCTATGGGGTTCAGGTCGGGAGAGTTGGCAGGCCAATTGAGCACAGTAATACCATGGTCAGTAAACCATTTACCAGTGGTTTTGGCACTGTGAGCAGGTGCCAGGTCATGCTGAAAAATGAAATCTTCATCTCCATAAAGCATTTCAGCCGATGGAAGCATGAAGTGCTCCAAAATCTCCTGATAGCTAGCTGCATTGACCCTGCCCTTGATGAAACACAGTGGACCAACACCAGCAGCTGACATGGCACCCCACACCCTCACTGACTGTGGGTACTTGACACTGGACTTCAGGCATTTTGGCATTTCCTTCTCCCCAGTCTTCCTCCAGACTCTGGCACCTTCATTTCCGAATGACATGCAAAATTTGCTTTCATCAGAAAAAAGTACTTGGGACCACTTAGCAACAGTCCAGTGCTGCTTCTCTGTAGCCCAGGTCAGGCGCTTCTGCCGCTGTTTATGGTTCAAAAGTGGCTTTACCTGGGGAATGCGGCACCTGTAGCCCATTTCCTGCACACGCCTGTGCACGGTGGCTCTGGATGTTTCTACACCAGATTCAGTCCACTGCTTCCTCAGGTCCCCCAAGGTCTGGAATCGGTCCTTCTCCACAATCTTCCTCAGGGTCCAGTCACCTCTTCTCGTTGTACAGCGTTTTCTGCCACATTGTTTCCTTCCAACAGACTTCCCATTGAGGTGCCTTGATACAGCACTCTGGGAACAGCCTATTTGTTGAGAAATTTCTTCCTGGGTCTTACCCTCTTGCTTGAGGGTGTCAATGATGGCCTTCTTGACATTAGTAAGGTCGCTAGTCTTACCCATGATGGGGGTTTTGAGTAATGAACCAGGCAGGGAGTTTTTAAAAGCCTCAGGAATCTTTTGCATGTGTTTAGAGTTAATTAGTTGATTCAGAAGATTAGGGTAATAGGTCGTTTAGAGAACCTTTTCTTGATATGCTAATTTTTTGAGACAGGTTTTTTGCGTTATCAGGAGTTGTATGCCAAAATCATCAGTATTAAAACAATAAAAGACCTGACAAATTTCAGTTGGTGTGTAATGATTCTAAAATATATGAAAGTTTAATTGTAATCATTACATTATGGAAAATAATGAAATTTTGCACTATATGCTAATTTTTTGAGAAGGACCTGTAGATATATATTATAATGACAGACAGACAAGCAGGAGCAGTACTAAAACAATGTTGGTGCAGAGCCTCCCTGGTAAAAAAAAAAAAAGTTTATTGGCTCATAGTGGCAACGTTTCAATTCTAAAGTGTGAATTTTTTTTAGATAGATAAAATAGGCACTTTTGACTCAAAAATGGGTACAAAGCCCCCAAGATTATCACCAAAACTTCTTGTACACAAATCCTAAAAATTGGGGCAGCACAAGTTCAGATGGTAAGTATATGGATTTTAATCAGACCATGCGAAGTTCCAGATTAAGATGGCAGAGCTTTAGATATAAATGGATGGATGGATAGATAGATAGATAGATATTAACCCCTTTACCACCTTTACCAGATGTATAAGTATGTCTAAGGTTGGCTCCTCCTGTTTGCTGCGGGCTCCTGCGATGAACCCGCAACTTTTCCGGCAGCTGATATGTGTCCCTACAATCCACAGGTGAAATCGAGATCCACATGTTAAATGCCGCTGTCAAACTCGGACAGTGGCATTTAAAACGATAGCGCCGAAAGTGCGTCACTAATCCCGTCCATCAGCGCTCGTGTTCCATGACCACGGATCGCTGATGGATTGGCATGACAACCCGGGGTCTGCAGGAGACTCCTGTGGTTGTCATTGCCAGATAGCTATGAGTGTCGCCCAGAGGTCGGCGCTCGTTGCAAATGAGCATTTCTGCTACATAGAGCAGGGCTGAAGCCCTACTGTGTGTAGTACAAGTGAACGGATGATCGCAGCTTCTAGTCTCCCATGGAGACTATTGCAACAAGTATAAAGTAAAAAAAAGTTTATAAAAATATAAAAAAAATATAAAAGTTCAAATCACCCCCCATTCGCCCCATTCAAAATAAAACAATAAAAAAAATACACATATTTGGTATCGCTGCATTCGGAATCGCCCGACCTATCAATATATAAAAACAATTGATCCGATCTGTAAATGGCATAATGAGAAAAAAAGATCAAAAACACCAGAATTAATTTTTTCCAGGACGCCCTCCTAACAGCACCATGAAGGTCATCCTCCTCCTTACAGGGACAGGAAACACACGAGAGGTTAAATGGCCCCTCCTCACCCACCTCCCTCTGTGATTTTTCCTGTCCCTGCATGGAGGGACGCACGACAGAGAGAGTGAAGTGCAGGAGTTTACCGGATTGACTCAGGGGGATCGTGCTTCGCAGCCAATCCTTCTCCCTGTCAAGAAGGCCAGAGGCTGACACTTTCCAGTGGGGAGGCCCTCAGCCACAGAGACCAATTGAGTGGTGCTCCTGGGTAGAGCCACTTCCTCCCAATGGGGAGGCTCTCAGCCAATGACTTCGGCCAGCAGGGCGCTGCTTAGTCTGGAAGTCGCACGGTAGAGAGGTCCGTCACACTTCCGGTTAAGTCAGGAAAGGAGCCGGGTTTACGAGGTCGGCTTGCGTTCCAGGATAGAACGCCGAAGTGATGTGAGACAGGTAATAAAACCATTACCTGGGTCTCAGGAGGCACAGGGCATGCACGGGGCTGTGATGGAGGAATCAGGTAAACCCCAGCTATGCCCCTTCCTACACTCAAACGGTCTGGCAAAGCTTCTGCAAAAATCAGACAATGCCCTACATGCAATATAAAATTACCAGAGGCATATGACAGAACGCTCTGCGATACCTGCACCACCAGAGTTGTGAGGGAAGAACAACCATCCCTATTTTCTAACATAAGGTCGCAACTCTGGGAAGTCTAGGCCTCTATATCTAGCCTTACCCGTCCGCAACCTCCCAGTCTGGGTCCAAGAGCTAAGAGACATCGGTGGGAGATGGAACTAAGCTCTGATGAGGAGTCTCAGCTCCCAGGTTCAGACCAGGAAGAAGAGGGTGAAGTAGTGATGGAAAATCCTGAAAGGGGCAGGAGATACTTATTTGCCTCTGAGGATACCAATGACCTAGTCCAGGCAATCAGAGATACGATGCAGGTGGAGTAGGTCCCAAAACCACAGTCCAGACAGGATGAGATGTTTGGGGGTCTCAGAGCTCAGAAGCAGCGGGTGTTCCCAGTGAATGACTATAGTTGGTCTATGGTCCTGGAGGAATGGGAGGATGCGGAAAAACGCTTGGTGATACCACGGGACTTTGAAAATCGTTTACCATTTGATCTGGAATACATTAAGATCTGGGAGGAGGTTCCCAAGATAGATGTACCGGTCACCAAGGTCGCTAGGAAGACATCTATACCCTTTGAGGACTCATCAAGTCTAAAGGACCCTATGCATAGTTAGGCAGATAACCTCCTGAAATAGGCTTGGGAGACATCCGCGGCTTTAATCAAGACCAATATAGCAGCCACTTCAGTTGCCACGTCTATGTTTCTATGAATGGGGCCACTGGAGGAGCACTTAAATATTAAAGCTCCTAGGGAAGATATTATAGCCTCCCTCCCACTGATGAGGTCTGCTACAGCCTTTTTGGCAGATACATCTGCAAAATCTGTAAGGTTCTCAGCTAGGAATAGCACGTTGTCTGATTCGTCCCGTAGAGCTATCTGGATGAAAATCTGGTCAGGGACAACGCCTCTAAAAATAAGTTACGCTCCATTCCTTTCTCAGGGTTAAGGGTGTTCGGGCCGGCATTAGACAACATAGAGAAAGCATTGGACAAAAAGAAAGGGTTTCCTGAAGATAGGTTTAGAAGGACCCAGTCCTTTCGCAAACCAGGGCCGTCTCGGAGAAAGTCCGATTACAGGGGCCAAGGGAAGTCCAGTAGAGCAACCTATCATAAAGGAGGGAAGCGTAAGGGATACCTATTTGGGTCAGGTTCGAGATAAAGAAAACAATGATGCCATCCTGGTTAGGGGGCAACTCAGACGGTTCGCGGCAAGTTGGCACCACATTACCCAGGATCAGTGGGTTCTCAGAACCGTAGCGGAGGGTTATGCAAAAGAGTTTACTGCGCCTGCCCCCGAAAGGTTTATCGCTCTCTGTACCTTGTCGACAAAGTCACCCATGGTAGCAGACTTAAGGGAGCTGGTCGACACTGCTGTTATAATCCAGGTCCCCCAGGCAGAGAAGGGCAAAGGTCACTATTCAGCATTATTCACCATCATAAAGCCATCAGGAGAATCCTGCACTATAATAAATCTGCAGTCCTTAAACTTCTGGGTAAAGTACAAAAGGTTCAGGATGGAGTCAATAAAATCTATGGTTTCCTTTATGTGCACCCTGGATCTAAAAAGTGCATATTACCAGGTTCTGATACACCTGGCATCCCAAAAATTTTTGAGATTTGCGGTAAAGATCCAGAATCGAACCTGCCACTAGCAGTTTCAGTGCCTCCCATTCGGCCTAGCATCAACTCCCTGGGTATTTACCAAATTGGTGTCAGAGATGGTAGCCTACTTAAGAAAAAAAGGGATAATCATAGTGCCATACTTGGACGATTTCCTCCTGGTGGCGAATTCAGTGGAAGAACTTCTACTTCACAGGGAGAAGACAATAGCCACAATAGAGTACCTTGGATGAATTCTCACCGGCATAAGTTGGACCTGGTGCTGGAAAACAGGAATATTTTCCTGGGAGTACTATTGGATTCCAGATGGAAAACATCCTTCCTACTGGATGAAAAGCAGAAGACTGTGCGAAACAGAATCCCAGAGTTCCTGAGAAGTCGAGATTCAATCAGGTCGGCAATGAAGATTCTAGTCCTCCTGACAGCTTGCATCCCCCATGTCCGGTGGGCACAATTCCACTCGAGAGCCTTGCAGAGGGAAGTCTTGTCCATCTGGGACCGGCGTCAGTCATCATTTGACAGAGAAATGTCCTTTCCACCGGCAGTGAGAAGATCACTACTTTGATGGACTCAGCCAAAAAATCTGCAGTTAGGAATCCTTGGATCTCCTCACCGTGCGTGGTGATCACTATGGATGCCAGCAAGTAGGGTTGAGGAGCACACTTGGAGGGAAGGATTCTTCAGGGCAGATGGCCATCGGAGATCCAGTCCAAGTCGTCCAACTACAGGGAGCTCTACACCACATGGGAAGCCCTAAGGAGAAATTAGTCATATCTAAGGGGCAACATGTAAAGATCCTATTGGACAACATAATGATAGTATCTTTCTTGCGACACCAAGGGGACCCCAGACACCGGGCGCTCCAGGATCTGGCGTACAGAATCTTTTCCTAGGCAGAGAAAACGGTCCTTTCGGTGGCAGCGGTTCATCTCGAGGGATCCCAAAATATAGTGGCGGATTACCTGAGCCAGCAGAAGGTCTGGCCGATGGAATGGGAGATAAATGAAGAAGTTTTCCAGTACTTGTGTCATCTCTGGAGTACACCTCAAATAGACCTATTCGCAACCAGGAAGAACACAAAGGTTGCCAGGTTTTACTCCCTAAATCCAATGGACAATCCAGAAGCCATCGATGCATTGAGTCAGAAGTGGGACAGGTCTCTGTCTTATGCCTTTCCCCTGATGGCACTTTTTCCCGGAGTTCTCAGGAAAATCCAAGAGGATCAGACAAAGGTACTTCTGATTGCCCCGTATTGGCCAAAGAGAAGTTGGTTCTCATTGGTAAGAGCCAGGGCTTTAGAAGATCTGGATATGCTTCCCCAGAGGAAAGATATAATCCACCAGGGTCCAGTCTTCCATTAGAACCCAGAGCAGGACATACTGAGAGCTCAGGGGTTATCGGACCAGGTTATTACCATGATTCAGGCTAGTAAAAAGCTGGTCACATCTGCAAGATGCAACAAAATCTGGAAAAGATTCTGTTTGGAAGGTGGCAGGTCTGATGTTGTTCCGGGCAGGCCCAACTATTGTGAATGTGTTAGAAATTAATTCTGAGCGGGAGCTCCCTCTGGTGGTTACAAACAGTACTGAACCATTCAATGAAGATTGTGAAGATTGGCAATCAGGAGTTACTGACTGGTCTTATATAAGGGAGGTTCCCTCCCATCAGGGTTGCCGGTGATCAATTGTTCTTGTCTCAACTTTGGTTCCTGGTTCACTTGGAAGCCTGCTGTGTCTTGCCTGCATCTTCTGCTAACAGATAAGATATCTTCTGCTTGTATTTTTGTGCTTGCTTTTTGCATTGTTTCCTGCACTCTTGTGGAGGTCAGCCAGGTCCCCTTCGGGGGCTTGTGCTCCTCTCAGTTTATCTGAGCCTCTGTTATTTGTTCATTTGCCTTTTCCAGTTTTTTCAGTGGCTGCGGCTTAGTTTTGTTACACCAGAGAACTAATTTAGGTGGTAGAGGTCGTGTGATCTCAGGTGTTTTCGTAATTAGTAGAGTTGGTACTTTTTAGGGTTTTTTGGGATTGCAGTAAGTGTCCTTCCTATCCTTTTCTGTCCAGGTAGATTGGGCCCCAACGTTTGCTCATACTATTTTCTGTCTGTGTCTGTATTTCCTCTTGTCTAACCGCCATTACATGTTTGGGGGCTTCCTATGTTCTTTGGGGATCTGCTCCGGGGCAGATAGTTTTCCTCTTTCTATCTTTAGGTGTAATTAGCTTCTCAGGCTGTGACGAGGCGTCTAGGACCAACGTAGGAACGCTCCACGGCTGCCTTTAGTTGTGGTGGTTAGTCAGGGTACTGCAATCCAGTAGATTCCAACCTCTCTGGTGTATTGCCGTTTTTGCCTGCTCTCCTCAGTTACCAAAACATAACACCCAACATTCCAAGGGTCTTAGATTTCCTTCAGGCAGTTTTTAATAAGGGTTCTCAGAACAAGCACCCTTAAAGTCCAGATATTAGCATTAAGTACATTCTTTGACTGTCCGTAGGCCATTCACCCATGGGTAGCCAGGTTTGTTAGGGCAAATCAGAGGATGCGACCTACTATAAGGTGGTCAGTGATCCCTTGGGACCTGAATCTGGTCCTTAAGGCTCTCTGTAAAGATCCTTATGTACCCGGGGAGAATATATCCATCTCATATCGGACCATCAAAACGGTCTTTTTAGTGGCTAAACTGCGAAGAGGGTGGGAGAAATTCAGGCCCTGTCCACTCGGGATCCTTATCTAAGGATATTGGAGGATCGCATAATCCTAAAATTAGACTCTGCTTTCTTACCTAAAATAGTGTCCTCTCAGAACCTAAACCAGGAGATTAACTTACCCTCCTTTTGTGAAAACCCATCAAATCAAAAAGAGCAGACCATTCAAACGTTGGACGTTAAGCAGGTGGTCATCAAATATCTAGCGGCCATTCGTAGTTGGAGGCAGGATCCTAACTTGTTTATTTTGTTTGGGGAAAAAGTCTCAAAAACCACCATCGCAAGATGGATCACCTCAGCAAACTCTCTAGCCTACCAGTCAGAAGGGATCATTCCCCCCCCCGAAAGGATTAAGAGGCCGCTCGACTAGAGCAGTCTCCACCTCCTGGGCTGAACAGGTGGGGCATTAGTCGAGCAAATTTGTAAGGCCGCAACCTGGGCCAGGCTAGATACGTTTTGCAAACATTAAAAATTAGACGTATTCTCTAGTCAACAAACTGCCTTTGGGAGAAAGGTTCTCCAGGCAGTGGTCCCATCCTGAGGAGGTACTTTGGTATTCTTCATGGTGCTGTCAGGAGGGACGTCCTGGAAAATAGGAATTAGACCTACCGGTAATTTATGTTTCCAGTAGTCTATCCTGACAGCACGGTTAGTTCCCTCCCTGTTTGTGTTGTTTCATGATGTATTAATATGATATCGGTTGAAATAAACGTGTTAAGTTGCATCAGTCATGGTGTGTTACTTGTTAAAACACTGAGGGAGGTGGGTGGGGACTGGCCTTTTAACCTATCGTGTGCTTCCTGTCCCTGTAAGGAGGAGGACGATTTCCATGGTGCTGTCAGGATGGACTCCTGGAAACATAATTACCGTATATACTCGAGTATAAGCCGACCCGAGTATAAGCCGACCCCCCTAATTTTGCCACAAAAAACTGGGAAAACTTATCGACTCGAGTATAAGCCTAGGGTGGAAAATGAGGCAGCTACTGGAAAATTTCAAAAATAAAAATAGATACCAATAAAAGTAAAATTAAAATAGGTTAAATGTTTTTGAATAGCCATATTGAATCAGGAGCCCCATATATTATGCCCCAAATGCTGCCCCATGTATTATGCCCCATATTCTGCCCCATGTATTATGCCCCATATTCTGCCCCATGTATTATGCCCCATATGCTGCCCCATATGCTGCCCATGTATTGTGCCCCATATTCTGCCCCATGTATTATGCCCTATATGCTGCCCATGTATTGTGCCCCATATGCTGCCCCATGTATTATGCAATCATATGATGCTCCATAGATTGTGCCCCATATGCTGCCCATGTATTATGCCCCCATATGATGCTCCATAGATTATGCCCCATATGCTGCCCATGTATTATGCCCCATATTCTGCCCCATGAATTGTGCCCCATATGCTCCACAGATTATGCCCCATATGCTCCACAAAATATGCCCCATATGTTCCACAGATTATGCCCCATATGTTCCACAGATTATGCCCCATATGCTCCACAGATTATGCCCCATATGCTCCACAGATTATGCCCCATATGTTCCACAGATTATGCCCCATATGCTCCATAGATTATGCCCCATATGTTCCACAGATTATGCCCCATATGTTTCACAGATTATGCCCCATATGTTCCACAGATTATGCCGCATATGCTCCACAGATTATGCCCCATATGCTCCACAGATTATGCCCCATATGTTCCACAGATTATGCCGCATATGTTCCACAGATTATGCCCCATATGCTCCACAGATTATGCCCCATAGATACGTTATCATTGCTGTCCTCATTGGGGCTCACATTCTAAGTTCCCTATCAGTATGTCTTTGGAGTGTGAGAGGAAAATATTAAACTGAAAAAAGATCAAGTATAAGGGCCTCAATAATCAAAAATCATATACAATGCCCCATAGGCAATACTTTATTAATAAAAAACCTCAATGGGTTAATACCAAGAAAAAGACGTGACAATTACAAACAGTGTGTTACATTACCCTTTAAAACATTTGGGTACAACTAGGTTGTCCCTAGATTAGCACCTAGGCTTACCCCTACCTGGCTGCGGAGGTTGGCACCCTAGGGGGGAGCGTTGTGGCGCCCCCGCTCCTCGATGGCTGACCCTAGGGGCCCTGTTGAACCCTACCGCCGCTAGGGAATCCCTCTACCCAATCACTAAAGGGACCCCAACAATAGACATAGACCAACCTATATCTAAGACAACCCTATGTCCCAAAAGATTAAAAACAAAAAATGAACACAATTGGTAACAGGTGGTTCTTTAAATGTGTACTGCTGGTGCAGGGACTGTAGGTAATACGCCCCCCGCTTGGGTAGGTCAACCCTGTAAACTCAACACCACAGTGTCTATTTATATAGCTTGCAAAGATGTATATTTATGCAGCTTACAGGGAAAGTGTAATCTCTGTCCTGAAATAGTCCAATCAATAGGGACACTCAATACCCCTCATAAAAATACAAAGATTGTTACAGTTTGTTAACTATAATATAATAACTGGGATAGACCTTGTAATGTTAAATCCCAGATACGAGAAAGTGTATATACATCAATGATAACATGTATTACCCAGATCAAGAATAACTGTTTTGTACAGTCATGGCCAAAAGTTTTGAGAATGACACAAATATTAATTTTTACAAAGTCTACTGCTTCACTTTTTCTAATAGCAATTTGCATATACTCCAGAATGTTATAAAGAGTGATCAGCTTAACAGCAATTACTTGCAAAGTCAATATTTGGCTAGAAAATGAACTTTATCCCCCAAAACACATTTCAACATCATTGCAGCCCTGCCTTAAAAGGACCAGCTAACCTCTTTTCAGTGATTGCTCCATTAACACAGGTGTGGGTGTTGATGAGGACATGGCTGGAGATCAATCTGTCATGATTAAGTAAGAATCACACCACTGGACACTTTAAAAGGAGGCTGGTGCTTGGCATCATTGTTTCTCTTCTGTTAACCATGGTTATCTCTAAAGAAACATGTGCAGTCATCATTGCAATGCACAAAAATGGCCTAACAGGGAAGAGTATCGCAGCTAGAAAGATTGCATCTCAGTCAACAATCTATCGCATCATCAAGAACTTCAAAGAGAGAGGTTCCATTGTTGCCAAAAAGGCTCCAGGGCGCCCAAGAAAGACCAGCAAGCGCCAGGACCGTCTCTTAAAAGTGTTTCAGCTGTGGGATCGGGCTACCAGCAGTGCAGAGCTTGCTCAGGAATGGCAGCAGGCAGGTGTGAGTGCATCTGCACGCACTGTGAGGCGGAGAGCCTTGGAGCAAGGCCTGGTCTCAAGGAGGGCAGCAAAGAAGCCACTTCTCTCCAGAAAAAACATCATGGACAGACTGATATTCTGCAAAAGGTACAGGCAGTGGACTGCTGAGGACTGGGGTAAAGTTATTTTCTCTGATGAATCCCCTTTTCAATTGTTTGGGACATCAGGAAAACGCCTCATTCGGAGAAGACAAGGTGAGCGCTACCACCAGTCTTGTCTCATGCCAACTGTTAAGCATCCTGAAACCATTCATGTGTGGGATTGCTTCTCAGCCAAGGGAATCGGCTCTCTCACAGTATTGCCTAAAAACACAGCCATGAATAAAGAATGGTACCAGAATGTCCTCCAAGAGCAACTTCTCCCAACCCTCCAAGAGCAGTTTGGCGATCAACAATGCCTTTTCCAGCATGATGGAGCACCTTGCCATAAAGCAAAGGTGATAACTAAATGGCTCAGGGAACAAAACATAGAGATTTTGGGTCCATGGCCTGGAAACTCCCCAGATCTTAATCCTATTGAGAACTTGTGGTCAATCATCAAGAGACGGGTGGACAAACAAAAACCTAAAAATTCTGACAAAATGAAAGCATTGATTGTGCAAGAATGGACTGCTATCAGTCAGGATTTGGTCCAGAAGTTGATTGAGAGCATGCCAGGGAGAATTGCAGAGGTCCTGAAGAAGAAGGGTCAACACTGCAAATATTGACTTGCTGCATTAACTCATTCTAACTGTCAATATAAGCTTTTGTTACTCATATGTTTGCAATCATATTTCTGTCTGTGATAAAAACATCTGTCAAACACACACATAAAAACCAGAGGGCAGCAGATCATGTGAAAATATAATATTTGTGTCATTCTCAAAACTTTTGGCCATGACTGTAGATATTGCACCAGCCCCATATCACAGAAATGCAATCACAGATAGATAATGTGCAGATCCTACACTAGGAATAACCAGACTGTGGGAACTTCCACATTGTCAAAATGAACGCAAAGAACCAGCTCAGATTACAAGCAGATAAGTTGCTAATAATGATGATTGCAATACTCATCTGTCACACTTGCCACCTGTCACCCATAGATAGACGCCTCAACACGTTTCGCCCTAAGGGGGCTCATCAGGAGGCTAGATGTGCCGATATAGTGTGTCTCCAAAATGGTGTAGCTAACCGATGCTCAGGTACCGTCCTCCTTTTGTATGGATAGCCACCGCCCCCAGTACTAGTCTCCGCCAATCGGTGGACATGCCGATAGCCCTGCCCCCGAATTGCGACCACTCACTTCCACGTGCCTCCACATCAAAGGGTGTACATTGAAGTTAGATCATGCGGTGCGTCACTTCCGCTTCCTGTGCATGCCTACCATCGGCTTCAAAGCGAAGCAACACGCCTGCTTAATAGCAGTGATGTCACACCCAGATCAAACATGGTGAGACGTATAGAGTGGTGTGTTCAGGGGCGTGGCCTATAGCTTCTCCCTCCAGAACGTTCCATTTTTTATTGCTTCATTTAATAAAGGCTTAGCAGCATGGAGTATGCATGATCTATCTAATTTTTGCCCCTCTTAATTTATTGTCACCATGGGCTGCTGAATTTTTTGATCCTGTGATCTGGAATTTCATTTTGTGCCTTATATCGCTGCACTAATGAGCGGTTTACATGTATTTACCATGCGCAGCGGCAGTGGGCTTCAGTGCCTGCTGTAGGGGATGCGCTTGATATCTGGAGCATGCGCAGTTGTCCCCTGTGGCTGACCCTCTGTGGAGGGCGTTGCTACTTTGGGGACCGCTGATATGGGGGTGGAACAATGGGGAACGCCCCATAACATACCGCCGTGAATGTGGAGGGTGGAGCTATAGGCCACGCCCCTGAACACACAGCTCTATATGTCTCACCATGTTTGATCTGGGTGTGATGTCACTGCTATTGAGCAGGCGCAGCCAATGGTAGGTATGCACTGGAAGAGGAAGTGATGCACCGCATGATCTAACTTCAATGTACACCCTTTGATGTGGAGGCACGTGGAAGTGAGTGGTCGCAATTTGGGGGGCGGGGCTATCGGCATGTCCACCTATTGGTGGAGACTAGTATGGGGCGGTGGCTATCTATACAAAAGGAGGATGGTACCTGAGCATCGGTGAGCTGCAACACCATTTTGGAGACGCACAATATCGGCACATCTAGCCTCCTGATGAGCCCCCTTTGGGCGAAACGCGTTGAGGCGTCTATTATATTAGTTAACAAACTGTAACCATCTTTGTATTTTTATGAGGGGTATTGAGTGTCCCTATTGATTGGACTATTTCAGGACAGAGATTGCTCTTTCCCTGTAAGCTGCATAAATATACATCTTTGCAAGCTATATAAATAGACACTGTGGTGTTGAGTTTACAGGGTTGACCTACCCCAAGCGGGGGGCGTATTACCTACAGTCCCTGCACCAGCAGGACACATTTAAAGAACCACCTGTTACCAATTGTGTTCATTTTTTGTTTTTAAACTTTTGGGACCTAGGGTCGTCTTAGATATAGGTTGGTCTATGTCTATTGTAGGCGTCCCTTTAGTGATTGGGTAGAGGGATTCCCTAGCGGCGGTAGGGTTCAACAGGGCCCCTAGGGTCAGCCATTGAGGAGCAGGGGCACCACAATGTTCCCCCCTAGGGTGCCAACCTCCGCAGCCAGGTAGGGGTAAGCCTAAGTGCTACTCTAGGGACAACCTAGTTGTACCAAAATGTTTTAAAGGGTAATGTAACACACTGTTTGTAATTGTCACGGTGTTAACCCATTGAGATTTTTTATTAATAAAGTATTGCCTATATGATTTTTGAGTGTGAGAGGAAACCCTTCGCAAACACAGGAGAGAACATACAAACACCTTGCCGATGTTGTCTATGGTGAGATTTAAACTGATAACTCCAGCGCTACAAGGCTGCAGTGCTAACCACTGAGCCACTGTGCTGACTACTATTTAACATGGTTGTATGGGTACCAATAAGGATAAAAAACTATTTAACATGAGTTTAAATGTTATTGTCCAATACTGAAAACCCCCACATCACCGATTATAAGAGCGTGTTCACACTTATACAACCAGATTATTTTAGTTTTAATACTTTTATGTCCTCTCTCAAAATTATTTCAGTTTATTTCTCCATGGATTTGTACAGATTATGAGTGACATTAAAGGTGGAGAAAGATCTCAAATGATTCTTCTTGGTATAATTTTTATATGACAAAATCTTGGCAGAATAACAAGAGTGTTTAGACTTTTTCAATTCACTGTAGATGTGGCATAGGACCCTTGCTCTCTTGAAAGGTGGGCCCCTTTAAATATCTATGACAACCTGTTAATGTAAATTATATATGTGAAATGTGAAAACCCCCGAAAAGCACTATACGAATTGATGTGGAAATGGGAGCAAATATGTGTACTTATAATGTAGCATGCAGTAACCTGCATATTATGAGTGTGAACGGAGGCTGTGAGAATGGGACTAAATGGAGGCTGAGACTCGGAGGTATTTTCATATTAAGTAGACCAAAATGGGGAACTGGCATCATAATTAATTTATCTATTCCAGTCTCATGTAATAAAAGTTCACCAAGGTTGTGGTGCTTTATGTAGGTCTTAATGCTATGCAATTCCTACTTGAATATAATATGCAAATTGCCTCTTCAGAGAAAAAGAGGACTTCAACTCTATAGCACCACCTGTTGGAAGTAGCGATCCTACAAGTCACAGTCAACCTTTTAACGAATCTTTCAATATGACTTAGTATAAAAGCCAAATCAGTATCTCAATTTGCAGATATGGTGTTTCGGGCTATTGACCCTCGTCAGTCCAGAGTATGAGAACTGATTTCTGTCTCTCACAGACCTATTAATTTTTCTTTAAGGCTAGGTTCACATTGCGACATTGCGTTAGGGCAGTCCATTCAACGTATGTGTTAGGCCTCTTTCACACATCCGTTTTTTGCCGTCAGGCGCGATCCGGCGCTTTTTAAAAAAAACTGATCTGGTTTTTTAAACCGCCGAATCTGTTTTTTTGTCATTGACTATCATTAGCGCCGGATCGCTCCGGATGTCATTGCGTTGCGTCCATTTTTTTCCGGATCCAGCGGAAATGTACTTTCCGGCGGCCGGATAAAACGGACACTGCAACGTTTATTTTTTCTGCCGCATCCGGCGGGCGCAAACAATACAAGTCTATGGTGCCGGGTCAGTCTTTTGTGCAATCCGGCAAAAGACTGATCCGGATTCTGGAAGATCTCTCTCTCTCTATCCTCGGTCCGGACATGCGTACCTGCATTTTCCGGGTTGAAAAGTTCAGGACGGATCCGGCAGAAAACCTGATCCGATGCATCAGTTTTTTCAGAATCAGCGCCGGATTTGTCCTTTCCGGTTTTGGACGGATTGTGCCTGACAGCACAAAACGGATGTGTGAAAGAGGCCTTAAACGGACTGCGCTAACTGAACTGCCTTTTTTGATCGCGTCATGCGATCGCGCTAGCATCTGCGCTAGCAGTGACGGACCCTCGAATGCAGCAGATCACGTCTGAGGGTCCATCACAGCATGACGGCACATCACTAACGCATGGCGATTATGACATGCGTTAGCGATTCGCTATGTTATGGCAGTCTATGGGTGCGTTAACGGATGCGTTTCGTCGTGTTAATACCGCGTTGTAACGCAATCCGTTAGACTGACTGCCATAACGCAATGTGAACCCAGCCTAAGAAGCCTCTTACTCTGCACTCATTACCTGCACCTGTTTGAATTTGTTACATCTCTAAAACACACCTGTCTACACACTCAATCACACTCCAACCTCTCCACCATGGCCAAGACCAAAGAGCTGTCTAAGGACACCAGGGACAAAACTGTAGACCTGTACAAGGCTTGGTTGGCTACAAGACAATACGCAAGCAGCATAGGAAGAAGGTAACGACTGTTGACACAATTATTAGAAAATGGAAGAAAAACAAGATAAGTGTCAATCATCCTCAGTCTGGGGCTCCATGCATGGTCTTGCCTCGTGGTGTAAGGATGTGTTATGATTTGGTAGCTGAGGAGAGCAGGCAAAAACGGCAATACACCAGAGAGGTTGGAATCTACTGGATTGCAGTACCCTGACTAACCACCACAACTAAAGGCAGCCGTGGAGCGTTCCTACGTTGGTCCTAGATGCCTCGTCACAGCCTGAGAGGTTAACTACACCTAAAGATAGAAAGAGGAAAGCTATCTGCCCCGGAGCAGATCCCCAAAGAACACAGGAAGCCCCCAAACATGTAATGGCGGTTAGACAAGAGGAAATACAGACACAGACAAAAAATAGTATGAGCAAACGTTGGGGCCCAATCTACCTGGACAGAAAAGGATAGGAAGGACACTTACTGCAATCCAAAAAACCCTAAAAAATACCAACTCTACTAATTGCAAAAACACCTGAGATCACAGGACCTCTACCACCTAAATTAGTTCTCTGGTGTCACAAAACTAAGCCGCAGCCACTGAAAAAACTGGAAAAGGCAAATGAACAAATAACAGTGGCTCAGATAAACTGAGAGGAGCACAAGCCCCTGGAGGGGACCTGGCTGACCTCCACAGAAGTGCAAAGAACAATGCAAAAAGCAAGCACAAAAATAAAAGCAGAAAATATCTTATCTGATGGCAGAAGATGCAGGCAAGACTCAGCAAGCTTCCAAGTGAACCAGGAACCACAGTTGAGACAAGAACAATTGATCACCGGCAACCATGATGGGAGGGAACCTCCCTTATATAAGACCAGTCTGTAACTCCTGATTGCCAATCATCATTGAATGGTTCAGTACTGTTTGTAACCACCAGAGGGAGCTTCTGCTCAGAATTCATTTCTAACACATTCACAACAGGATGATTCTGAGAAAGGTCAGGAATCAGCCCAAATCTACACGGGAGGACCTGGTTAATGACCTGAAGAGAGCTGGGACCACAAACTCAAACATTACTGTTAGTAACAGAATATGCCGTCATGGATTAATGTCCTGCACAGCACTCAAGGTTCCCTGCTCACACCAACACATATCCAGGCCCGTTTTAAGCTCGCCAGTGACCATCTGGATGATCCAGAAGAGGCTTTTGAAAAGGTCATGTGGTCAGATGAGACCAAAATAGGTCTTTTTGGTATCAACGCCACTCGCTGTGTTTGGAAGAAGATAAAGGATGAGTACAACTCTAAGAACACCGTCCATGGTCAGAGAAACATCATACTTTGGGGTGCTTTTCTGCAAAGGAGACAGGACGGCTGCGCCGTATTAAAGGGAGGATGGATGGGGTCATGTGTTATGAAGGTGCTGGAGATGGTTTCTGAGCAGAGGCTCCCTCTGGTGGTTGCAGACAGTACTGAACCTCACAGTGAGGAATGGCAATCTGGGATCACGGACTGGACTGATATAAGGGAGGTTCCCTCCCATTATGGTCGCCGGTGATCAATTGTTCTTCTCTCAATTGTGGTTCCTGGTTCATTTGGAAGTTTGCTGAGTCTTGCCTGCATCTTCTGCTTTCAGATAAGATATTTTCGGCTTTTATTTTTGTGCTTGCTTTTTGCATAGTTCTCTGCATTTCTGTGGAGGTCAGCCAGATCCCCTCCTGGGGGCCTGTGCTCCTCTCAGTTTATCTGAAGCCACTGTTATTTGTTAATTTGCTTTTTCCTGTTTTTTCAGTGGCTGCAGCTTAGTTTTGTTACACCAGAGATCTGATTTAGGTGGTAGAGATCGTGTGATCTCAGGTGTTTTTGCAATCAGAAGAGTTGGTATTTTTTAGGGTTTTTTTTTTTAATTGCAGTAAGAATCCTTTCCTGTACTCTTCAGTCTAGACAGATTGGGCCCCAGCATTTGCTCATTCTATTTCTGTCTGTGTCCGTGCTTCTTGTCTAACCGCCATTACATGTTTGGGGGCTTCCTATATTCTTTGGGGATCTTGTTATGATTTGGTAGCTGAGGAGAGCAGGCAAAAAAGGAAATACACCAGAGAGGTTGGAATCTATGGGATTGCAGTACCCTGACTAACCACCACAACTAAAGGCAGCCGTGGAGCGTACCTACGTTGGTCCTAGACGCCTCGTCACAGGCTGAGAAGCTAACTACACCTAAAGACAGAAAGAGGAAAACTATCTGCCCCGGAGCAGATCCCCAAAGAACATAGAAAGCCCCCAAACATGTAATGGCGGTTAGACAAGAAGAAATACACAGACAGAAAATAGTATGAGCAAATGTTGGGGCCCAAACTTCCTAAATAGAAAAGGATAGGAAGGACACTTACTGCAATCCCAAAAAACCCTGAAAAGTACCAACACTACTAATTACAAAAACACCTGAGATCACACGACCTCTACCACCTAAATTAGTTCTCTGGTGTAACAAAACTAGACAGCAGCCACTGAAAAAACTGGAAAAGGCAAATGAACAAACAACAGTGGCTGAACTAAACTGAGAGGAGCACAAGCCCCTGGAGGGGACCCGGCAGACCCCCACAGAAGTGCAGGACAAAATGCAAAAAGCAAGCACAAAAAACTAAAAGAAGAAAATGTCTTATCTGTTAGCAGAAGATGCAGGCACTAAACAGCAAGCTACAAAGTGAACAGGAAACAAAGATGAGACCAGAACAATTGATCACCGGCAACCCTGATGGGAGGGAACCTCCCTTATATAAGACCAGTCAGTAACACCTGATCGCCAATCTTCACAATCTTCATTGGATAGTTCAGTACTGGTTGTAACCACCAGAGGGAGCTTCTGCTCAGAATTCATTTCTAGCACATTCACAACAGTACCCCCCCTTGAGGAGGGGTCACCGAACCCTCATTTGAGCAACCAGGTCGGTCAGGATGAGCTCTGTGATACGCACGGATGAGTCTCCTAGCATGGATGTCCAAAGCAAACACCCAAGAATTTTCCTCCTGACCATAACCTCCCCACTTAACCAAATACTGGAGTTTCCGTCTAGAAAAACGAGAATCCAATATTTTCTCAACCACATACTCCAGATTGCCCTCAACCAAAACAGGGTCAGGAGGCACAGCCATAGGAACCACTGGCTCGACAAACCTCTTCAATAAGGACTTGTGGAACACGTTATGGATCTTAAATGTCCCTGGAAGAAGTAACCGAAAGGAAACAGGATTAAGAATCTCCATGATCTTATAAGGTCCAATGAACCTAGGCTTAAACTTAGGAGATGCAACTCTCATAGGGATATTTCTTGAGGACAACAGACCACGTCCCCCACTTCAAACCGAGGACCAACCTCTCCACTACCTGGTCCCAAATCTGCTGCATACGCTCCACAACAGAGTCAACACCTGGACAGACAGAAGCCTCTGTCTGTCCTGAAGAAAATCGAGGGTGAAACCCAAAATTGCAGAAAAATGGAGACATCAAAGTGGCAGAGCTAGCCCTATTATTAAGAGCAAACTCAGCCAAAGGCAAAAAAGAGACCCAGTCATCCTGATCAGCAGACACAAAGCATCTCAGATAAGTCTCCAATGTCTGGTTTGTTCTCTCAGTTTGTCCATTGGTCTGAGGATGAAAAGCCGAGGAGAAAGACAATTGAACACCAAGTTTAGAACAAAAAGTCCTCCAAAATCTGGAAACAAACTGGACTCCTCTGTCAGACACAATGTTCTCAGGAATGCCGTGTAACCGAACCACGTGCTGAAGGAACAAAGGCACCAATTCAGAGGAGGAAGGCAACTTAGGTAATGGCACAAGATGTATCATTTTGGAAAACCTATCACAAATCACCCAGATAACGGTCATTCTCTGAGAAACAGGGAGGTCGGAAATGAAATCCATAGAGGTATGGGTCCATGGTCTCTTGGGCACAGGCAATGGCATCAACAAACCACTAGAGCGAGAGCAAGGCTTGGAGCGAGAGCAAGTCCCGCAGGACTGCACAAATTCCCTGACGTCACGAGACAAAGTAGGCCACCAAAAGGACCGACTAACCAAGTCTCTGGTACCAAAAATTCCGGGATGACCGGCCAACGCGGAACAATGAATCTCAGACATCACACTCTTTTTCCACCGGTCAGGGACAAACAATTTCCCAAAAGGGCAGCGCTCGGGTTTATCCTCCTGACACCCTTCCAGAGCCAGTCTCAAATTGGGCGAGATGGCGGAAAGAACTACACCCTCTTTCAAAATAACAGTAGGATCAGATAACTCAGGAGAGTCCGCAAGGAAACTCCTCGAGAGGGCATCCGCTTTAAGATTCTTAGTGCCAGGAAGAAAGGAAACCACAAAATTAAAACGTGTGAAAAACAAGGCCCACCTGGCCTGTCTAGGATTAAGTCGCTTGGCTGATTCCAGATAAACCAGACTCTTATGGTCCGTGAGGACCACCACCTGATGTTTGGCTCCCTCCAGCCAATGTCTCCACTCCTCAAAAGCCCACTTCATGGCCAATAACTCCCGATTACCCACGTCATAATTACGTTCAGTTGGAGAAAATTTTCGAGAGACAAAGGCCCAAGGGTTACTTTTAGAGGTCTCTGGATCTCTTTGGGACAAAACGGCACCTGCCTCAATTTCAGAGGCATCAACCTCCACCTGAAATGGCAGAGAAACATCAGGCTGCCGTAGAACAGGAGCAGAAGAGAATCTCTGCTTAAGTTCCTGTAAACGCAGAGACTGCCTCAGGAGGCCAATTCACCACATCAGAACCCTTTTTGGTCAAATCAGTCAATGGTTTAACAATAACAGAGAAATTACCAATAAATTTACGATAAAAATTGGCAAAACCCAAGAATCTTTGAAGAGCCTTTAATGAAGTAGGTTGGACCCAATCACAGTTGGCCTGAACCTTGACCGGGTCCATTTCAATAACAGATGGGGACAAAATGAATCCCAGAAATGAGATCCTCTGTACGCCAAAAAGACACTTTGATCCCTTCACATACAGAGCATTCTTTCTCAAAATCCGGAACACAGTCCGAACATGTTTCACATGAGAGTCCCAGTCATTGGAAAAAATCAAGATATCATCCAAATAAACAATCAGAAATTTATCCACAAAATCCCTGAAAATGTCATTCATGAAGGACTGGAAGACAGAAGGAGCATTAGTGAGCCCAAAGGGCATCACTAGGTACTCAAAATGCCCCTCTGGGGTATTAAATGCCGTCTTCCATTCATCCCCGTGCTTAATGCGAATAAGGTTATATGCCCCCCTGAGGTCAAGCTTGGTAAACCAAGTAGCACTTTTCACCCTGGAAAACAGGTCAGAAATCAAGGGTAACGGATATTGATATTTCACAGTGATATTGTTCAAGAGACGATAATCAATACACGGCCTTAATGAACCATCCTTTTTGGCCACAAAGAAAAAACCGGCACCCAAGGGTGAAGAGGATGGTCTGATATGACCCTTCTCCAATGACTCCTTGATATAAGACCGCATAGCGTCATGTTCAGGTACAGACAAGTTAAAAAGGCGACCTTTAGGGAATTTACTACCAGGCACTAATTCAATAGCGCAGTCATAGCTCCTATGGTGGGGCAAGGATGCAGATTTACTTTCGCTAAACACATCAGAAAAATCAGTCAAAAAGTCAGGAACATCCTGAGCCTGGGGGAGGCAGAAAAAACAGGAGTGTTGGTATTAACACATTGGCAGCCCCAACTGGTTACAGACACAGATTTCCAATCCAAAACAGGATTATGAGACTGTAACCAAGGGAAACCCAGTACGATAATGTCATGCAGATTATACAGCACCAAAAATTTGCAAACTCTCCTGATGATCAGGTTCAACCCTCATTATCACCTGAGTAGAGAACTGAGGTTTATTCTCAGCCAAAGGGGTAGAATCGATCCCCAGTAGGGGAATAGACTTCCGTAGGGGTATCAAGGGAAACCC
>JARQOD010000002.1:262604133-262703703 GCA_033576555.1 Oophaga sylvatica
AAGTTTGCATCTCATCAACAATCTATCCATCATCAAGAACTTCAAAAGAGAGTTCCTTGTTGAAAAAAAGGGCCCCCCGGGGCGCCCAAGAAAACCACAAGCGCCGGGACCGTCTCAAAATGTTTCAACTGTGGGACGGCCCCACATGCGGGGAGCTTGCTGGAATGCAGCAGGCAGTGGAGTGCCTTCACGCACTGTGAGGGGAGAGCGGGAGCGCCGCCCAAAGGGGGGCAGAAAAAAAGCCCTTCTCCCAAAAAAAAACATCATGCAGACTGATATTCTGAAAAAGGACAGGCAGGGGACCTGAGGACTGGGGAAATTTTTTTCTCTGAAAACCCCTTTTTTCAATTGTTGGGACATCGAAAACCCTCTTCGAGAAAAAGGGACGCTCCCACCATTCTTGCCATCCCAAAATTTTAAGCACCCTAAAACCCTTTCATGGGGGGGATTGCTTCTCACCAAAGGGGAATCGCTCCTCACATAAATTGCCTAAAAACACGCCATGAATAAAGAAAGGACCAGAAGTCCCCCAAAGCAACTTCCCAACCCTCCAAGAGCAGTTTGGCGATCAACAATGCCTTTTTCCAGCATGATGGCACACCCTTGCCATAAAGCAAAGGTGATAACTAAATGCTCAGGGAACAAACAAAGAGATTTTGGTCCTGGGCCTGGAAACCCCCAATCTTAATCCTATTGGAACTTGTGGTCAAATCATCAAGAGACGGGTGGACAAACAAAAACCTAAAAATTCTGACAAAATGAAGCTTGATTGTGCAAGAATGGACTGCTATCAGTCAGGATTTTGGTCCAGAAGTGATTGAGAGCATGCCAGGAGAATTGCAGAGGTCCTGAAGAAGAAGGGCTCAACACTGCAAATATTGACTTGCTGCATTAACTCATTCTAACTGTCAATATAAGCTTTTGTTACTCATATGTTTGGCAATCATATTTCTGTCTGTGATAAAAAACATCTGTCAAACACACCATAAAAACCAGAGGGCAGCAATCATGTAAAATATAATATTTGTGTCATTCTCAAAACTTTGGCCATGACTGTAGATATTGCACCACCCCATATCACAGAAATGCAATCACAGATATGATAATGTCAGATCCTACACTAGAATAACCAACTGTGGGAACTTCACATTGTCAAAAGAACGCAAAGACCAGCTCAGATTACAAGCAATAAGTTGCTAATAAATGAGATTGCAATACTCATCTGTCACACTTGCCACCTGTCACCCCATAATAGACGCCTCAACACGTTCGCCCTAAGGGGCTCATCAGGAGGCTAGATGTGCCGATATAGTGTTTCCCAAAATGGTGTAGCTAACCGATGCGCAGGTACCGTCCTCCTTTTGTATGGATAGCCACCGCCCCCAGTACTAGTCTCCCGCCAATCGGTGGACATGCCGATAGCCCTGCCCCCCCGAATTGCGACCACTCACTTCCACGTGCCTCCACATCAAAGGGTGTACATTGAAGTTAGATCATGCGGTGCGTCACTTCCGCTTCCTGTCATGCCTACCATCGGCTTCAAAGCGAAGCAACACGCCTGCTTAATACAGTGATGTCACACCCCAGATCAAACATGTGAGACGTATAGAGTGGTGTGTTTCAGGGCGTGGCCTATAGCTTCTCCCTCCAGAACTTCCATTTTTTATTGCTTCATTTAATAAAGGCTTAGCAGCATGAGTATGCAGATCTATCTAATTTTTGCCCCTCTTAATTTATTGTCACCATGGCTGCTGAATTTTTTGATCCTGGATCTGGAATTTCATTTGTGCCTTATATCGCTGCACTAATGAGCGTTTACATGTATTTACCATGCGCAGCGCAGTGGGCTTCAGTGCCTGCTGTAGGGGATGCGCTTGATATCTGGAGCATGCGCAGTTGTCCCCTGTGCTGACCCTCTGTGGAGGGCGTTGCTACTTTGGGGACCGCTGATATGGGGGTGGAACAATGGGAACGCCCCATAACATACCGCCGTGAATGTGGAGGGTGGAGCTATAGGCCACGCCCCTGAACACACAGCTCTATAATGTCTCACCATGTTTGATCTGGTGTGATGTCACTGCTATTGAGCAGGCGCAGCCAATGGTAGGTATGCACTGAAGAGGAAGTGATGCACCGCATGATCTAACTTCATGTACACCCTTGATGTGGAGGCACGTGAAGTGAGTGGTCGCAATTTGGGGGCGGGGCTATCGCATGTCCCACCTATTGTGGAGACTAGTACTGGGGCGGTGGCTATCTATACAAAAGGAGGATGGTACCTGAGCATCGGTGAGCTGCAACACCATTTTGGAGACGCACAATATCGGCACATCTAGCCTCCTGATGAGCCCCCTTTGGGCGAAACGCGTTGAGGCGTCTATTATATTAGTTAACAAACTGTAACCATCTTTGTATTTTATGAGGGGTATGAGTGTCCCTATTGATTGGACTATTTCAGGACAGAGATTGCTCTTTCCCTGTAAGCTGCATTAAATATACATCTTTGCAAGCTATATAAATAGACACTGTGGTGTTGATTTACAGGGTTGACCTACCCCAAGCGGGGCGTATTACCTACAGTCCCTGCACCAGCAGACACATTTAAAGAACCACCTGTTACCAATTTGTGTTCATTTTTTTGTTTTTAAACTTTTGGGACCTAGGGCGTCTTAGATATAGGTTGGTCTATGTCTATTGTAGGCGTCCCTTTAGTGATTGGGTAGAGGGATTCCTAGCGGCGGTAGGGTTCAACAGGGCCCCTAGGGTCAGCCATTGAGGAGCAGGGCACCACAATGTTCCCCCCCTAGGGTGCCAACCTCCGCAGCCAGGTAGGGTAAGCCTAAGTGCTACTCTAGGACAACCTAGTTGTACCAAAATGTTTTAAAGGTAATGTAACACACTGTTTGTAATTGTCACGGTTTAACCCATTGAGATTTTTTATTAATAAAGTATTGCCTATATGATTTTGAGTGTGAGAGGAAACCCTTCGCAAACACAGGAGAGAAACATACAAACACCTTGCCGATGTTGTCTATGGTAGATTTAAACTGATAACTCCAGCGCTACAAGCTGCAGTGCTAACCACTGAGCCACGTGCTGACTACTATTTAACATGGTTGTATGGTACCAATAAGATAAAAAACTATTTAACATGATTTAAATGTTATTGTCCAATACTGAAAACCCCCACATCACCGATTATAAGAGCGTGTTCACACTTATACAACCAGATTATTTTAGTTTTAATACTTTATGTCCTCTCTCAAAATTATTTCAGTTTATTTCTCCATGGATTTGTACAGATTATGATGACATTAAAGGTGGAGAAAGATCTCAAATGATTCTTCTTGTAATAATTTTATATTGACAAAATCTTGGCAGAATAACAAGAGTGTTTAGACTTTTTCAATTCACTGTAGATGTGGCATAGGACCCTTGCTCTCTGAAAGGTGGCCCCTTTAAATATCTATGACAACCTGTTAATGTAAATTATATATGTGAAATGTGAAACCCCTGAAAAGCACTATACGAATTGATGTGGAAATGGGAGCAAATATGTGTACTTATAATGTAGCATGCAGTAACCTGCATATTATGAGTGTGAACGGAGGCTGTGAGAATGGGACAAAATGGAGGCTGAGACTCGGAGGTATTTCATATTAAGTAGACCAAAATGGGAACTGGCATCATAATTAATTTATCTATTCCAGTCTCATGTAATAAAAGTTCACCAAGGTTTGGTGCTTTATGTAGTCTTAATGCTATGCAATTCCTACTTGAATATAATATGCAAATTGCCTCTTCAGAGAAAAAGAGACTTCAACTCTATAGCACCACCTGTTGGAAGTAGCGATCCTACAAGTCACAGTCAACCTTTTAAACGAATCTTTCAATATGACTTAGTATAAAAGCCAAATCAGTATCTCAATTGCAGATATGGTGTTTCGGGCTATTGACCCTCGTCAGTCCAGAGTATGAGAACTGATTTCTGTCTCTCACAGACCTATTAATTTTTCTTTAAGGCTAGGTTCACATTGCGACATTGCGTTAGGCAGTCCATTCAACGTATGTGTTAGGCCCTCTTCACACATCCTTTTTTGCCGTCAGGCGCGATCCGGCGCTTTTTAAAAAAAACTGATCTGGTTTTAAACCGCCGAATCTGTTTTTTTGTCATTGACTATCATTAAGCGCCGGATCGCTCCGGATGTCATTGCGTTGCGTCCATTTTTTCCGGATCCACGGAAATGTACTTTCCGGCGGCCGATAAAACGGACACTGCAACTTTATTTTTTCTGCCGCATCCGCGGCGCAAACAATACAAGTCTATGGTGCCGGGTCAGTCTTTTGTGCAATCCGGCAAAAGACTGATCCGGATTCTGGAAGATCTCTCTCTCTCTATCCCGGTCCGGACATGCGTACCTGCATTTTTCCGGGTTGAAAAGTTCAGGACGGATCCGCAGAAAACCTGATCCGATGCATCATTTTTTCAGAATCAGCGCCGGATTTGCCCTTTTTCCGTTTGGACGGATTGTGCCTGACAGCACAAAACGGATGTGTGAAAGAGCCTTAAACGGACTGCGCTAACTGAACTGCCTTTTTTTGATCCGCTCATGCGATCGCGCTAGCATCTGCGCTAGCAGTGACGGACCCTCGAATGCACAGATCACGTCTGAGGGTCCATCACAGCATGACGCACATCACTAACGCATGGCGATTATGACATGCTAGCGATTCGCTATGTTATGGCAGTCTATGGGTGCGTTAAACGGATGCGTTTCGTCGTGTTAATACCGCGTTGTAAACGCAATCCGTTAGACTGACTGCCATAACGCAATGTGAACCCAGCCTAAGAAGCCTCTTACTCTGCACTCATTACCTGCACCTGTTTGAATTTGTTACATCTCTAAAACACACCTGTCTACACACTCAATCACACTCCAACCTCTCCACCATGGCCAAGACCAAAGAGCTGTCTAAGGACACCAGGACAAAACTGTAGACCTGTACAAGGCTTGGTTGGCTACAAGACAATACGCAAGCAGCATAGAAGAAGTAACGACTGTTGACACAATTATTAGAAAATGGAAGAAAAACAAGATAAGTGTCAATCATCCTCAGTCTGGGGCTTCCCATGCATGGTCTTGCCTCGTGGTGTAAGGATGTGTTATGATTTGGTAGCTGAGGAGAGCAGCAAAAACGGCAATACACCAGAGAGGTTGAATCTACTGGATTGCAGTACCCTGACTAACCACCACAACTAAAGGCAGCCGTGAGCGTTCCTACGTTGGTCCTAGATGCCTCGTCACAGCCTGAGAGGTTAACTACAACCTAAAGATAGAAAGAGGAAAGCTATCTGCCCCGAGCAGATCCCCAAAGAACACAGGAAGCCCCCAAACATGTAATGGCGTTAGACAAGAGGAAATACAGACACAGACAAAAAATAGTATGAGCAAACGTTGGGGCCCAATCTACCTGGACGAAAAGGATAGGAAGGACACTTACTGCAATCCAAAAACCCTAAAAAATACCAACTCTACTAAATTGCAAAAACACCTGAGATCACAGACCTCTACCACCTAAATTAGTTCTCTGGTGTCACAAAACTAAACCGCAGCCAAGAAAAAACTGGAAAAGGCAAATGAACAAATAACAGTGGCTCAGATAAACTGAGAGGAGCACAAGCCCCTGGAGGGGACCTGGCGACCTCCACAGAAGTGCAAAGAACAATGCAAAAAGCAAGCACAAAAATAAAAGCAGAAAATATCTTATCTGATGGCAGAAGATGCAGGCAAGACTCAGCAAGCTTCCAAGTGAACCAGGAACCACAGTTGAGACAAGAACAATTGATCACCGGCAACCATGATGGGAGGGAACCTCCCTTATATAAACCATCTGTAACTCCTGATTGCCATCATCATTGAATGGTTCAGTACTGTTTGTAACCACCAGAGGGAGCTTCTGCTCAGAATTCATTTCTAACACATTCACAACAGGATGATTTCTGAGAAAGGTCAGAATCAGCCCAAATCTACACGGGAGGACCTGGTTAATGACCTGAAGAGAGCTGGACCACAAACTCAAACATTACTGTTAGTAACAGAATATGCCGTCATGGATTAATGCCTGCACAGCACTCAGTTCCCTGCTCACACCAACACATATCCAGGCCCTTTTAAGCTCGCCAGTGACCATCTGATGATCCAGAAGAGGCTTTTGAAAAGGTCATGTGGTCAGATGAGACCAAAATAGTCTTTTTGTATCAACGCCACTCGCTGTGTTTGGAAGAAGATAAAGGATGAGTACAACTCTAAGAACAACCGTCCATGGTCAGAGAAACATCATACTTTGGGGTGCTTTTCTGCAAAGGAGACAAGGACGGCTGCGCCGTATTAAAGGGAGGATGGATGGGGTCATGTGTTATGAAGGTGCTGGAGATGGTTTCTGAGCAGAGGCTCCCTCTGGTGGTTGCAGACAGTACTGAACCTCACAGTGAGGAATGGCAATCTGGGATCACGACTGGACTGATATAAGGGAGGTTCCCTCCCATTATGGTCGCCGGTGATCAATTGTTCTTCTCTCAATTGTGGTTCCTGGTTCATTTGGAAGTTTGCTGAGTCTTGCCTGCATCTTCTGCTTTCAATAAGATATTTTCGGCTTTTATTTTTGTGCTTGCTTTTTGCATAGTTCTCTGCATTTCTGTGGAGGTCAGCCAGATCCCCTCCTGGGGGCCTGTGCTCCTCTCAGTTTATCTGAAGCCACTGTTATTTGTTAATTTGCTTTTCCTGTTTTTTCAGTGCTGCAGCTTAGTTTTGTTACACCAGAGATCTGATTTAGGTGGTAGAGATCGTGTGATCTCAGGTGTTTTTGCAATCAGAAGAGTTGGTATTTTTTAGGGTTTTTTTTTTAATTGCAGTAAGAATCCTTTCCTGTACTCTTCAGTCTAGACAGATTGGCCCCAGCATTGCTCATTCTATTTCTGTCTGTGTCCGTGCTTCTTGTCTAACCGCCATTACATTTTGGGGCTTCCTATATTCTTTGGGATCTGTTATGATTTGGTACTGAGGAGAGCAGGCAAAAAAGGAAATACACCAGAGAGGTTGGAATCTATGGGATTGCAGTACCCTGACTAACCACCACAACTAAAGGCAGCCGTGGAGCGTACCTACTTGGTCCTAGACGCCTCGTCACAGCTGAGAAGCTAACTACACCTAAAGACAGAAAGAGGAAAACTAATCTGCCCCGGAGCAGATCCCCAAAACATAGAAAGCCCCCAAACATGTAATGGCGGTTAGACAAGAAGAAATACACAGACAGAAAATAGTATGAGCAAATGTTGGGGCCCAAACTTCCTAAATAGAAAAGGATAGGAAGGACACTTACTGCAATCCCAAAAAACCCTGAAAAGTACCAACACTACTATTACAAAAACACCTGAGATCACAACGACCTCTACCACCTAAATTAGTTCTCTGGTGTAACAAAACTAGACAGCAGCCACGAAAAAACTGGAAAAGGCAAATGAACAAACAACAGTGGCTGAACTAAACTGAGAGAGCACAAGCCCCTGGAGGGACCCGCAGACCCCCACAGAAGTGCAGGACAAAATGCAAAAAGCAAGCACAAAAAACTAAAAGAAGAAAATGTCTTATCTGTTAGCAGAAGATGCAGGCACTAAACAGCAAGCTACAAAGTGAACAGGAAACAAAGATGAACCAGAACAATTGATCACCGGCAACCCTGATGGGAGGAACCTCCCTTATATAAGACCAGTCATAACACCTGATCGCCAATCTTCACAATCTTCATTGGATAGTTCAGTACTGTTGTAACCACCAGAGGGAGCTTCTGCTCAGAATTCATTTCTAGCACATTCACAACAGTACCCCCCCTTGAGGAGGGTCACCGAACCCTCATTTGAGCAACCAGGTCGGTCAGGATGACTCTGTGATACGCACGGATGAGTCTCCTAGCATGGATGTCCAAAGCAAACACCCAAGAATTTTTCCTCCTGACCAATAACCTCCCCACTTAACCAAATACTGGAGTTTCCGTCTAGAAAACGAGAATCCAATATTTTCTCAACCACATACTCCAGATTTGCCCTCAACCAAAACAGGTCAGGAGGCACAGCCATAGGAACCACTGCTCACAAACCTCTTCAATAAGGACTTGTGGAACACGTTATGGATCTTAAATGTCCCTGAAGAAGTAACCGAAAGAAACAGATTAAGAATCTCCATGATCTTATAAGGTCCAATGAACCTAGGCTTAAACTTAGAGATGCAACTCTCATAGGATATTTCTTGAGGACAAACAGACCACGTCCCCCACTTCAAACCGAGGACCAACCTCTCCACTACCTGGTCCCAAATCTGCTGCATACGCTCCACAACAGAGTCAACACCTGGACAACAGAAGCCTCTGTCTGTCCTGAAGAAAATCGAGGGTGAAACCCAAATTGCAGAAAAATGGAGACATCAAAGTGGCAGAGCTAGCCCTATTATTAAGAGCAAACTCAGCCAAAGGCAAAAAAGAACCCAGTCATCCTGATCAGCAGACACAAAGCATCTCAATAAGTCTCCAATGTCTGTTTGTTCTCTCAGTTTGTCCATTGGTCTGAGGATGAAAAGCCGAGAGAAAGACAATTGAACACCAAGTTTAGAACAAAAAGTCCTCCAAAATCTGAAACAAACTGGACTCCTCTGTCAGACACAATGTTCTCAGGAATGCCGTGTAACCGAACCACGGCTGAAGGAACAAAGGCACCAATTCAGAGGAGGAAGGCAACTTAGGTAATGGCACAAGATGTATCATTTTGGAAAACCTATCACAAATCACCCAGATAACGGTCATTCTCTGAGAAACAGGGAGGTCGGAAATGAAATCCATAGAGGTATGGGTCCATGGTCTCTTGGGCACAGGCAATGGCATCAACAAACCACTAAGCGAAGCAAGGCTTGGAGCGAGAGCAAGTCCCGCAGGACTGCACAAATTCCCTGACGTCACGAGACAAAGTAGGCCACCAAAAGGACCGACTAACCAAGTCTCTGGTACCAAAAATTCCGGGATGACCGCCAACGCGGAACAATGAATCTCAGACATCACACTCTTTTTCCACCGGTCAGGGACAAACAATTTCCCAAAAGGCAGCGCTCGGGTTTATCCTCCTGACACCCTCCAGAGCCAGTCTCAAATTGGCGAGATGGCGGAAAGAACTACACCCTCTTTCAAAATAACAGTAGGATCAGATAACTCAGGAGAGTCCCGCAAGGAAACTCCTCGAGAGGGCATCCGCTTTAAGATTCTTAGTGCCAGGAAGAAAGGAAACCACAAAATTAAAACGTGTGAAAAACAAGGCCCACCTGCCTGTCTAGGATTAAGTCGCTTGGCTGATTCCAGATAAACCAGACTCTTATGGTCCGTGAGGACCACCACCTGATGTTTGGCTCCCTCCAGCCAATGTCTCCACTCCTCAAAAGCCCACTTCATGCCAATAACTCCCGATTACCCACGTCATAATTACGTTCAGTTGGAGAAAATTTCGAGAGACAAAGGCCCAAGGTTACTTTTAGAGGTCTCTGGATCTCTTGGGACAAAAACGGCACCTGCCTCAATTTCAGAGGCATCAACCTCCACCTGAAATGGCAGAGAAACATCAGGCTGCCGTAGAACAGGAGCAGAAGAGAATCTCTGCTTAAGTTCCTGTAAACGCAGAGACTGCCTCAGGAGGCCAATTCACCACATCAGAACCCTTTTTGGTCAAATCAGTCAATGGTTTAAACAATAACAGAGAAATTACCAATAAATTTACGATAAAAATTGGCAAAACCCAAGAATCTTTGAAGAGCCTTTAATGAAGTAGGTTGGACCCAATCACAGTTGGCCTGAACCTTGACCGGGTCCATTTCAATAACAGATGGGGACAAAATGAATCCCAGAAATGAGATCCTCTGTACGCCAAAAAGACACTTTGATCCCTTCACATACAGAGCATTCTTTCTCAAAATCCGGAACACAGTCCGAACATGTTTCACATGAGAGTCCCAGTCATTGGAAAAAAACAAGATATCATCCAAATAAACAATCAGAAATTTATCCACAAAATCCCTGAAAATGTCATTCATGAAGGACTGGAAGACAGAAGGAGCATTAGTGAGCCCAAAGGGCATCACTAGGTACTCAAAATGCCCCTCTGGGGTATTAAATGCCGTCTTCCATTCATCCCCGTGCTTAATGCGAATAAGGTTATATGCCCCCCTGAGGTCAAGCTTGGTAAACCAAGTAGCACTTTTCACCCTGAAAACAGGTCAGAAATCAAGGGTAACGGATATTGATATTTCACAGTGATATTGTTCAAGAGACGATAATCAATACACGGCCTTAATGAACCATCCTTTTTGGCCACAAAGAAAAAACCGGCACCCAAGGGTGAAGAGGATGGTCTGATATGACCCTTCTCCAATGACTCCTGATATAAGACCGCATAGCGTCATGTTCAGGTACAGACAAGTTAAAAAGGCGACCTTTAGGGAATTTACTACCAGGCACTAATTCAATAGCGCAGTCATAGCTCCTATGGTGGGGCAAGGATGCAGATTTACTTTCGCTAAACACATCAGAAAAATCAGTCAAAAAGTCAGGAACATCCTGAGCCTGGGGGAGGCAGAAAAAACAGGAGTGTTGGTATTAACACATTGGCAGCCCCAACTGGTTACAGACACAGATTTCCAATCCAAAACAGGATATGAGACGTAACCAAGGGAAACCCAGTACGATAATGTCATGCAGATTATACAGCACCAAAAATTTGCAACTCTCCTGATGATCAGGTTCAACCCTCATTATCACCTGAGTAGAGAACTGAGGTTTATTCTCAGCCAAAGGGGTAGAATCGATCCCAGTAGGGGAATAGACTTCCGTAGGGGTATCAAGGAAACCCACAACGTTTAGCAAAATCAAAATCCATCAGGTTAATAGCTGCTCCCGAATCAACAAAAGCCTGAGCAGAAAATGTGGACAGGAGCAAATCAGGTAACAGTCAACAAAAATTTAGTCTGAACACTACCCAAGACAACTGAACGTGCAAAACATCTTCCCCGCTTAGGCAGACTGAAATAGCATGAGAGGCATCACCACAGTAGAAACATAACCCATTGCGTTTTCGAAACTCATGACGCTGTGCCCCAGATGCCACTCTATCACACTGCATGGGTTCAGAAGCTGGTTCACAAGGCAACACTGTTCCACGCATACCTCTACGCTCACGCAAACGTCTGTCAATTTGAATCGCTAATGACATAGAATCATTGAGACCAAGGGGACAGGGAATCCCACCATAACATCCTTTACATTCTCTGACAGACCCTTCCGAAAAAGGGCTGCCAAAGCATCGTCATTCCATTTGGTCAGGACTGCCCACCTTCCGAATCTCTGACAGTACAACTCAGCGTCTTCAAGCCCCTGATTTAATGCCAACAAGGCTTTTTCAGCTTGCTCAGTGACATTAGGCTCATCGTACAATAACCCCAGAGCTTGAAAAAATGCATCAACATTACTCAAAACAGGATCCCCAGGTGTCAGGGAAAAAGCCCAATCCTGAGATCGCCGCGCAGGAGAGAGATGACAATTTGAACCTGCTGTGCTGCGTTCCCTGAGGACTTAGATTTCAAGGCAAAAAACAACTTACAATTATTTTTGAAATTCAGAAATTTAGCTCGATCCCCTAAAAACAAATCTGGCATGGGAATCCTAGTTCCACAACAGCAACCCTGCAAGATAGGTAGCAATACTCCGAACTTCAGTGCAAGCTGATCCACACGGCCAGACAACTGTGCAAACTCCATTGAGAGGAAAAAAAAAAAATCCTCCTCAGCATTCAGAGAAACAGAGGGGAAAAAAAAAAAAATCTCTGACAACTCTGACAATCTTCTTTCTTTAACACTATTTTTCCCTTCTGTGAGTACCATACAAATATCATTTTTTGGGCCGGTGATACTGTTATGATTTGGTAGCTGAGGAGAGCAGGCAAAAAAGGAAATACACCAGAGAGGTTGGAATCTATGGGATTGCAGTACCCTGACTAACCACCACAACTAAAGGCAGCCGTGGAGCGTACCTACGTTAGTCCTAGACGCCTCGTCACAGCCTGAGAAGCTAACTACACCTAAAGACAGAAGAGGAAAACTATCTGCCCCGGAGCAGATCCCCAAAGAACATAGAAAGCCCCCAAACATGTAATGGCGGTTAGACAAGAGGAAATACACAGACAGAAAATAGTATGAGCAAATGTTGGGGCCCAAACTTCCTAAATAGAAAAGGATAGGAAGGACACTTACTGCAATCCCAAAAAACCCTGAAAAGTACCAACACTACTAATTACAAAAACACCTGAGATCACACGACCTCTACCACCTAAATTAGTTCTCTGGTGTAACAAAACTAAACAGCAGCCACTGAAAAAACTGGAAAAGGCAAATGAACAAACAACAGTGGCTGAACTAAACTGAGAGGAGCACAAGCCCCCGGAGGGACCTGGCAGACCCCCACAGAAGTGCAGGACAAAATGCAAAAAGCAAGCACAAAAACTAAAAGAAGAAAATGTCTTATCTGTTAGCAGAAGATGCAGGCACGAAACAGCAAGCTACAAAGTGAACAGGAATCAAAGATGAGACCAGAACAATTGATCACCGCAACCCTGATGGGAGGGAACCTCCCTTATATAAGACCAGTCAGTAACACCTGATCGTCAATCTTCACAATCTTCATTGGATAGTCAGTACTGTTTGTAACCACCAGAGGGAGCTTCTGCTCAGAATTCATTTCAGCACATTCACAACAGGATCTGCTCCGGGCAGATAGCTTTCCTCTTTCTGCCTTAGGTGTAGTTATCTCTCAGGCTGTGATGAGGCGTCTAGGATCAACGTAGGAACGTTCCACGGCTACCTCTAGTTGTGTGGTTAGTTCAGGTTACTGCAATCCAATAGGTTCCAGCCTCTCTGCGTATTACTGTTTTTTCTTTTTCTCCTCAGCTACCTAAACATAACAGTCATGTATTTTAAGATTTTGGCCAACAACCTCATTCCCTCAGTAAGAGCATTGAAGATGGGTCGAGCTGAGTCTTCCAGCATGGCAATAACCTAAACACACAGGCAGGGTAGCTAAGGAGTGGCTCAGTAAGAAGCATTTCAAGGTCCTGGAGAGGCCTAGCGAGTCTCCAGACCTAAACCCAATAGAAAATCTTGGACGGAGCTGAAACCCAATGTCCCGAAACCAGAAAGATCTGGGTTAAATTTGAATGGAGGAGTGGGCCAAAATCCTTTCTGCAGTGTGTGCAAACTTGGTCAAGAACTACAGGAAATGTCTGACGTCTGTAATTGCAAACAAAGGTTTCTGTACAAAATATTAAGTTGTTTTTCTATTGTATCAAATACTTATTTCATGCAATAAAATGCAATTTAATTATTTAAAAATCATACAATGTGATTTCTGCTTCTTATTTTTAGATTCGGTCTGTCATAGTTGAAGTGTACCTACGATAAAAATTACAGACCTCTCCATTTTTTGTACAGTAGGTGGGAAAACTTGCAAAATTGGCAGTGTATCGCATACTTATTTTCCCTGCTGTAGTTAAAACTGCAGGTTATGTGCAGTAGGGATATTTGTGATTGTTAATTACCGGTATGTTCGTTTCTATCATTGCCATGCAAGAGACTAATAGGACAGTTCAGAAAAGGAATGATGTGAACACTGTGTTCTAGACAGAACTGATAATTATCTTTCATTAGATGCTTGTGTTCTATGGTAGCAGGAACAACTGGAGTATAAAGTAAACTTTGTTTTATATTGTCAATTCTGACTTCATTTTCATACTATGACTATTAAATTGAAGTTTCACTAAAGAGTAGTTCCTGTATATATGTAGAGATATAAACATTTAATCCACTAACAAGTGACCTTGTCTATGGTGCTGATCAGGCCGACATTAGGGGCAGGCAGACCAGCCAGCCGCTAAGGGGCCCCTGAGTAAGATGGGCCCCGTGCCGCATCCCCCCGCACATTCAACTTATCGGAATCATAGATGCCGATACAGTTGAAAGCAGTGATTGAGGAGACGCTCCCTCTTCCATCACTCCCCCTCTGCCTCTGACTCAGCAGCGTGTGCCAGCAGTGGAGCTGATCAGAGGCTGAGACACTTTTTAGAAGCCAGAGCAGCGGGGGAACGAGGAGGAGAGCGGTAGATAGTGTGTGTGTATCTGTGTGCGTGTCTATGTGTGTTTGCTGCACTATACTGTGTGTGGGGAGACAGCACTATACTATGTGTGTGTGTGTGTTGTGTGTGTGTATGTGGGGCTGCATTATACTGTGTGTTGTGGGACTGCACTATACTGTTTGTGTGTGGGGGGCTGAATTATACTGTGAGGGCGCTGCATTATACTGTGAGTGGGGACCTGCATTATACTGTTACTGGGGGGCTGCATTATACTGTGAATGGGGGCTGCACAATACTATGTGTATGTGGGGGATAAATTATACTATGTGTGGGGGCTGCATTATACTGTATGTGGAGGGCTGCATTATACTCTGATGGGACTACATTATACTCTCTGAGGGGGCTACATTATACTCTGAGGGGGCTGCATTATACTGTGTGTGGGGCTGCATTATACTCTGAGGGGACTACATTATATTCTCTGAGGGGGTCTGCATTACACTCTGAAGGGGCTGCAATATACTCTAAGGGGGCTACATTATACTCTGAGGTGGCTGCATTATACTGTGTGTAAGGGGCAGTATGATACTCTGAGGGGACTACATTATACTCTGAGGGGATTGGTGTCTGTGCATACTCTGAGGGGGGCTGCATTATACTCTCAGGGGCTTCATTATACTGTGTGTGTGTGAGGCTGCATTATACTCTGAGGGGACTACATTATACTCTCTGAGGGGAGTTGCATTACACTCTGAAGGGACTGCAATATACTCTGAGGTGGCTGCATTATACTGTGTGTAGGGGCTGCATGATACTCTGAGGGGACTACATTATACTCTATGAGGGATTGGTGTCTGTGCATACTCTGAGGGGGCTGCATTATACTCTGAGGGGGCTTCATTATACTGTGTGTGTGTGTGTGAGGCTGCATTATACCCTGAGGGGGCTGCATTATACTCTGAGGGGACTACATTATACTCTCTGAGGGGGTTGCATTACACTCTGAAGGGACTGCAATATACTCTGAGGGGGCTACATTATACTCTGAGTTGGCTGCATTATACTGTGTGTAGGGGGCTGCATGATACTCTATGAGGGAATCCATTGTACTCTGAGGGGACTGGTGTATACTCTGAGGGGGCTGCATTATACTCTATCAAGGACCATGGGGAGTGCATTATACTATATGTACTATATGGGACCTGCATTATACTGTGTCGAGGACTACCTGCACCAATCATTCTTCTTCAGCTGGAGTAAGGGTAGGTACACACGGTCAGTAAACGCTGTATGTTGGGCGCTGCATACTTGTGCAACGTCCAGATGTTACAGCATAGTGTATGGGATTTCAAGAAATCCCATGTCCACTACACTTGCACAGACATCTGCATTGATGGACATGCGGCGTGTCTCTCCAGACCGCAGCATGTCTATTTATCTTGCAGACAAGAAAAAAAGGTAGCACACTGTAGCGCTATAGCTTGCAAACACGAAATATGAAAAATATGAAAAATGAATTGCATCATTACCTTAGAAATATGAAAAATTGAGAAGTCTTAGCGCATAAGATGGCCAAATTATGTGAGCCTGATAGCCACGTCAAGTCTCTTCTCGTATATCAGGTCCTAACTAATGCCTATCCTCGCTTAGAAAAGTCTGTCTGCATGGGAACATATGAATCCTCTCTCCAGACTAAAATCTACATCTCTGTGGAGGGGTGATGAACCTGTTGTAATTAAAAAGCCTGTGACCACCAGGTGGAGTGCTCAGGTAGAAGGTAAATGAATACATATCAAAAAACTGACCGGCACATCCAAACATAGATTCAGTGTGAACAGGTGCTAAACCTAGAGTCACCAACTCATATACATACAAGAAAAAAAGGTAGCACACTGTAGCGCTATAGCTTGCAAACACGAAATATGAAAAATATGAAAAATGAATTGCATCATTACCTTAGAAATATGAAAAATTGAGAAGTCTTAGCGCATAAGATGGCCAAATTATGTGAGCCTGATAGCCACGTCAAGGCTCTTCTCGTATATCAGGTCCTAACTAATGCCTATCCTCGCTTAGAAAAGTCTGTCTATGTTTGGATGTGCCGGTCAGTTTTTTGATATGTATTCATTTACCTTCTACCTGAGCAATGTGTGGTCTTTACAGGAAATTAGGAAATAGTAGTATTTGTGTGTGTATATATATGTGTGTGTATATATATATACTAGATGGTGGCCCGATTCTAACATATCGGGTATTCTAGAATATGTATGTAGTTTATTTATGAAGATTTAAGAATGCGGTGTATATAGAGGCTGCTGCTGGGGTGTATATAGAGGCTGCTGCTGGGGTGTATATAGAGGCTGCTGCGGTGTATATAGAGGCTGCTGCTGCGGTGTACGTGGAGGCTGCTGCTGGGGTATCTGTGAAGGCTGCTGCTGCTGGGGTATATGTGGAGGCTGCTACTGCTGGGGTATATGTGGAGGCTGCTGCGGTGTATATAGAGGCTGCTGCGGTGTACGTGGAGGCTGCTGCTGGGGTATCTGGAGGCTGCTGCTGGGGTATCTGTGGAGGCTGCTGCTGCTGGGGTATATGTGGAGGCTGCTACTGCTGGGGTATACATGGAGGCTGCTGCTGCTGGGGTATATGTGGAGGCTGCTGGGGTGTATATAGAGGCTTCTGCTGGGGTGTACGTGGAGGCTGCTGCTTTGGTATATGTGGAGGCTGCTGCTGCTGGGGTATATGTGGAGGCTGCTGCTGCTGGGGTGTATATGGATGCTGCTGGGGTGTATATGGATGCTGCTGGGGTATATGTGGAGGCTGCTGCTGGGGTATATGTGGAAGCTGCTGCTGCTGGGGTATATGTGGAGGCTGCTGCTGCTGGGGTATATAGGGGCTGCTGTTGGGGTATATAGGGGCTGCTGCTGCTGGGGTATATGTGGAGGCTGCTGCTGGGGTATACGTGGAGGCTGCTGCTGCTGCTGGGGTGTATATAGAGGCTGCTGCTGGGTGTATGTGGAGGCTGCTGCTGATGGGGTATATGTGGAGGCTGCTGCTGCTGGGGTATATGTGGAGGCTGCTGCTGCTGGGGTATAAGTGGAGGCTGCTACTGCTGGGTATACATGGAGGCTGCTGCTGGGGTATATGTGGAGGCTGCTGCGGTGTATATAGAGGCTGCTGCTGCGGTGTACGTGGAGGCTGCTGCTGGGGTATCTGGAGGCTGCTGCTGGGGTATCTGTTAAGGCTGCTACTGCTGTGGTATACATGGAGGCTGCTGCTGCTGGGTATATGTGGAGGCTGCTGGGGTGTATATAGAGGCTTCTGCTGGGGTGTACGTGGAGGCTGCTGCTTTGGTATATGTGGAGGCTGCTGCTGCTGGGGTATATGTGGAGGCTGCTGCTGCTGGGGTATACGTGGAGGCTGCTGCTGCTGGGGTGTATATGGATGCTGCTGGGGTGTATATGGATGCTGCTGGGGTATATGTGGAGGCTGCTGCTGGGGTATATGTGGAGGCTGCTGCTGCTGGGGTATATATGGGCTGCTGCTGGGGTATATAGGGGTTGCTGCTGCTGGGGTATATGTGGAGGCTGCTGCTGGGGTATATGTGGAGGCTGCTGCTGCTGGGGTATATGTGGAGGCTGCTGCTGCTGGGGTATAAGTGGAGGCTGCTGCTGCTGGGGTATATGTGGAGACTGCTGCTGCTGGGGTATATAGAGGCTGTTGCTGGGTTTTACATGGAGGCCGTCGGTCGGGGTACTTCTGCTGCAAGCAGCCGGGAGATGACCGGCTGGCGCGGGTCATCTCCCGGCTGCGTCGCCGCTGGCCTCTATGCGGCAGGAGATGACCCGCGCTACTGTCGGGAGATCAGCCGCTGATCTCCCGACGATAGTGGTGGCGTGCGTGGTTCAAATCCTGCGCCAATTCGCGGCCAGACTGCACCTGTCGGTATTTGGTCGCGTCCGGCCGGGCGCGACCAATCAGCCACGCAGGATTTTCTGTTACAGACAGACAGAATTAGACGATTATATAGTAGATATCTATCTATATATATAATAAATATCTAATATATATATTTCATAGGCACATCTTCTTGACCACAACAGGATACACTGCCTGTGATGCCCATAGCAACTAATCACTAAGCATCTTTCATTTCAACAGAGCTGTTTAAAAGATGAAAGCTGAGTTGTGATTGGTTGCTATGAGCAAGTTTTACCACTCCACACCTCAGCAGACACTGACTGTGTGGGAGAATGTCGCTGATTGGTCGCATTCGGCAGGGCACGACCAATCAGCGATGCGGGATTTCTGTTACAGACAGATAGAATTAGATGATTATATAGTAGATATTACCTCATGTTACCTGTGTATTACCTCATATTACTGTGTATTACCTCATGTTACTGTGTATTACCTCATTTTACTGTGTATTACCTTATGTTACTTATGTATTACCTCATGTCACCTGTGTATTATCTCATGTCACTGTGTATTACCCGTGTTCAGTAAACGTGACAGAAGTACATCAGACACTGTAACTGACAAAACATGTTCAGTACATCATAGGCAGTTGGTGAGTCACATGACCACATGGCCAGAGTTAGCCCTGCGTCGCTGATTGGCTGCGACCGGACAAATCAGCGACGCGGGATTTCCTGGACAGACAGACAGGATAAGACGATTATATAAATAGATGTGTGTGTGTGTGTGTGTGTGTGTATATATATATATATATATATAGAGAGAGAGAGAGAGATACACTGCTCAAAAAAATAAAGGGTACACTCCAATAACACATCCTAGATCTAAATGAATGAAATATTCTCATTGAATACTTTGTTGTGTACAAAGTTGAATGAATGTGCTGACAGCATAACCACATAAAAATCATCAATGGAAATCAAATTTTTGAACCAATGGAGGCCTGAATTTGGAGAGACCCCCGAAATGAAAGTGTAAACAAGTCAAAATAAAAATCAAAACAAGACTAAATTAAAGTGGATACAAGTCAAAGTGATGATCAGTATTGTGTGTGGCCTCCACGTGCCTGTATGACCTCCATACAACGCCTGGGCATGCTACTTATGAGGTTGCGGATGTTCTCCTGAGGGATCTCCTTCCAGACCTGGACTAAAGCATCCGTCAACTCCTGGACAGTCTTGTGCAACGGGACGTTGGTGGATGGAGCGAGACATGCTGTCCCAGATGTGCTCAATCAGATTCAGGTCTGGGGAACGGGCAGGCCAGTCTATAGCTTCATTACCTTCATCTTGCAGGAACTGCTGACACACTCCAGCCACATGAGGTCTGGCATTGTCCTGCATTAGGAGGAACCCAGGGCCAAACGCACCAGCATATAGTCTCACAAGGGATCTGAGGTTCTCATCTCGGTACCTAATGGCAGTCAGGCTACCTCTGGCGAGCAAATGGAGGGCTGTGTGGCCCTCCAAATAAATGCCACCCCACACCATTACTGACCCACTGCTAAACTGGTCATGCTTCAGTTTCTCTCGCATGGAAATAGGCTTCATTTCTAAGAACAAGAATAGACTGTCGAGTTTCACACGAAAGTTCTTTTTTTTCTGGCCATTTTGAGAGTTTAATGGAACCAACAAATGTAATGCTCCAGATTCTCAACTAGCTCTATGGAAGGTCAGGTTTATCGCTTCTCTAATCAGCCAAACTGTTTTCAGCTGTGCTAACATACTTGCACAAGGGTTTTCAAGGGTATTATAACCATCCATTAGCCTTCTTACACAGTTAGTAAACACAAAGTACCATAAGAACACTGGAGTGATGGTTGCTGGAAATGGGCCTCTATGCACCTTTGAAGATTTTGCATTACAAACCAGACGTTTGCAGCTAGAATAGTCATTTACCACATTAACATTGTATAGACTAGAGTGTATTTCTGAATCATTTAATGTTTCATTTGAAAAAAGTGTGCTTTTCTTTCAAAAATAAGGAAATTCCTTAGTGACATGGTAGTGTGTATATCTATCTATCTATTTATATATATAGATATCTATATATATCTATATATATAGATATGTATATCTATATATATAGATATATATAGATATCTATCTATCCATATAGATAGATAAATATATATAGATATATATATATATATATATCTATATATATTTACAAATATATTATTATTGTAAACTGTCAGCCTGGATTTCATTTTGTTATTTTGCATAAAAAGCTTTCATGATAAAAGGGTTTTTTGATGAATATTCTATGGGAATTAATAAGATGGGAATGTTAACCCTGGTGGGGACTCAGCATTAGATACCAGTGTGTGTTTGTGTAAGGTACAGGCAGGTACGCAGGATGCAGTGACACTCAGGAGGCAGATCAAGAGTTAACAGGTGGATTTATTACAGGGATACTCCACGCAGGAAGGTAGTAATTGGGGGGAATGGTTGGCAAAGTTTAAACTGCAAAGAAGGGTTCAATAAATGATGGCACTTATCCGTCAGTTGCTTTCAGGGGATGAAGGCGAACAGGATCCGCAATGACATTGTAAGTGACGGGTGGAGACACTGGCTCCGGACCGACGCGACATATCCTGATGCTTCTGGAGGTGTTCTGAAGGTTCTGGTGCGAAGTCTCAGCGGAGGGGAAGCTGAAGACCCAGGAATGCAAGGGCCACGAGGCATGGGAGAGCCCAGGTCCAGTCCACAACAAGCACCGCCAGCAGACTGCAGCACAGCGCGGGATGTCTCTGTGGTGTCGGGGGTTGAAGCGGTAACGGTCACACGGCCGTGTGTGGAGGTTCGGCCTTGCTTGCGACAGCTGAGGTGAGGAGAGCAAGTTAACTTTCCCCTGCTGCGCGCTCTGTCTTCCTGCCAAAAGCCTTGCTTTCCCAATATCTGCCCCTTTTATATCCAATCCGCCCCCTGCAGTCAGTGCAAAGGTCGGTCCAGGCTAGAATGTCTTCCCCACAGCAACAATTTTGTCAGTCTCAACAGTTCCGGCCCAGATATGAGAGGAGTGTCACGGACCCGGTCCATCTTCCTACATGTGTGTGAATGAAAAATATGTAAATGATGTTTGGACACTACAGATGGACATGGTTTACATGCCAGGAAGAGTCTGTGTATGGGGATCTGTAAATGCCGAGAGTCCACTGATCCAAGAGTCAGACCCATACTGAAGTCTAATATTAAAGTTCTGAAAGACCTTTTTTATTGCAGTAACTTTATTTTTAATTATTCTGTGATAAGCGCTATGAAAGAATTTACATGTGTCTTTACATTAGAAGACTCCGTAATTTGTAGGGATTCCACTGTTTATTTCAGTTCTTTGGTCTTTTAGACCCCCACATGTACACATGATGATTTCTAGACAGTCCCTGAAGGCAATGTCTGTGGACTTGGCAGATGATTTCTATGGGAGAGGTAGCTACATGTGTTGCTTATAAACGCTTCTTTTTTTAAGCCTGTTTTGCTTTCCTTAGAGACGTTCTACTGAGGTCTCTGGAGAAATGTTACTGAGATTTCCTATTGCACATTTACATGGTTATGACATATATTAGGGCATACCGTTAAAAGCAAAGCACTGCTTTTAACAAATATTTATAACAGGCCTTTGACAACTAAAGATTTTTTTCTTTGCTCTCATGAAGTTGACATAGCAGATTGGACTTTATTTTTGTATATTACCCCATAGAAATAATCTCATAACTGTATTGAAGAATGGGCAATGCACATTGGTAGGTAGCTACTTTCGTTTTTGCTAAGCAAAACTCTGTTTATGCTTAGCATGGACATAGCTGCAGATATCTATTTCCAGGAGCTTACACTGTGTTCCAAATTATTATGCAAATAATATTTTCTCAGATTTTCCCAAATTACCTATATTGCAGTCACTGTAATTTTCCAGTCAATAACTATTAGAGTACAATTGAAAGGTTTTTGTACAAACTGCCTATGATAACAGTATATTTTTTAAAAAATAAAACACTCAAACTGCACTCAAAATGCATTTTCCAAATTATTATGCACAGCAGAGTTTTCAACCTTTTCATTTTAATAAAGAACAGAAAAATGGTCATTTTTGAAATTATAAGCATTAGCAGGTTCTTACAAACTGAAATCAAACAGTTTTCAACTCAAAACTTTATTCTAGGTGATGTTAAATTTGCACATAGGACCCCTTGTTCGAAAGGAGCTTCTGAACTCTCTTGTCCATTTAATTTGTCAGGTTTTGGATGGTTTCTGCTTCAATTGTTTTGCATGAGGACAGAATACCATCCCAGAGCTGTTGCTTAGATGTGAACTGCCTCCCGCCATCATAGACACTCCTTTTGATGATGCTCCAGAGGTTCTCAATGGGGTTGAGGTCAGGGAAGCATGGGGGCCACACCATAAGTTGTCCCCTTTTATGCCCATAGCAGCCAGAGATGCAGATGTGTTATGTGCAGCATGAGACGGTGCATTATCATGCATGAAAATGATCTTGCTGTGGAATGCACAATTCTTCTTCTTGAACCATGGCAGGAAGTGCTGATTGAGAAAGTCAACATACACTATGGAGTTCATCTTTACCCCTTCAGGGATTCTAAAGGGGCCGACAATCTCTCTCCCAATGATTCCAGCCCAAAACCTTACTCCACCTTCTCCTTGTTGGCGCCGTAGCCGTGTTTGCATGGGTGTCCATCAACCAGCCATCCTCCACTCCATCCATCTGGACCATCGAGCGTTGCACGGCACTCATCGGTGAACAAAACAGTTTTGAAGTCAGTCTTCATGTATTGTTTGGCCCACTGGAGCCGTTTCTGCTTGTGTGCAGTGGATAGAGGAGGTCGACAGGATGGCTTACGCACAGCTGCAAACCTCTGAAGGACCCTGCATCTTGTTGTTCGGGGAACGTTGGAGGCACCAGCAGCTTCAAAAATTTGTCTGCTGCTATGGCAAGACTTTTTTGCCGCTGCTCTTTTAACCTGACGTAATTGCCTGTAGGAAAGAGTCCTCAATTTTCCCTTAACAGCACGCACACGTGTGTACTGTGAATCCGCTACATACTTCTTGATTGTGCAATGATCACGATGAAGTGTCTTGGCAATGTTGATTGCAGTCATGCCTTGACCTAAACACTCCACAATTTGTTGCTTCTCAGCAGCCGACACATCCTTTTTCTTTCCCATTTTGGCAGAAAATGTAGGCTGCTTAATAATGTGGGACAGCCTTCTTAAGTAGTCTTGCCTTTCATTGGACATACAGTACAGACCAAAAGTTTGGACACACCTTCTCATTCAACGATTTTTCTGTATTTTCATGACTGTGAAAATTGTAGAATCACACTGAAGGCATCAAAAACTATGAATTAACACATGTGGATTATACATTACACTTTACAAAAAAGTGTGAAACAACTGAAAATATGTCTTATATTCTAGGTTCTTCAAAGTAGCCACCTTTTGCTTTGATTACTGCTTTGCACGCAGAAAAGGTGAACGGATGGATTCTACATGCCTGGTTCCCACCGTGAAGCATGGAGGAGGTGGTGTGATGATGTGGGGTTGCTTTGCTGGTGACACTGTTGGGGATTATTCAAAATTGAAGGCATACTGAACCAGCATGGCTACCACAGCTTCTTGCAGCAGCATGCTATTCCATCCGGTTTGCGTTTAGTTGGACCATCAATTATTTTTCAACAGGGCAATGACCCCAAACACATCTCCAGACTGTGTAAGGGCTATTTGACCAAGGGGAAGAGTGTTGGGGTGCTATGCCAGATGACCTGGCCTCCATTGTCATCAGACCTGAACCCAATCGAGATGGTTTGGGGTGAGCTGGACCGCTCACCGCTTCAATTATGAATAATCCCCAACAGTGTCACCAGCAAAGCACCCCCACACCATCACACCACCTCCTCCATGCTTCACGGTGGGAACTAGGCATGTAGAGTCCATCCGTTCACCTTTTCTGCATGCAAAGCAGTAATCAAAGCAAAAGGTGGCTACTTTGAAGAACCTAGAATATAAGACATATTTTCAGCTGTTTCACACTTTTTTGTAAAGTGTAATGTATAATTCCACATGTGTTAATTCATAATTTTGATGCCTTCAGTGTGATTCTACGATTTTCATAGTCATGAAAATATAGAAGAATCTTTGAATGAGAAGGTGTGTCCAAACTTTTGGTCTGTACTGTACCTGCCAAACTAATTAGCACAGGTGTCTACAATTGCTTACAGTGATATAAAGAGCCCTGACACACATCACCATCAATGAGTTTAACTTACAAACAAAAAAATTCTTACCTTATCACTCCTAAACAATTTTTGCATAATAATTTGGAACTCCGTGTAATCCAATATTGAAAAGCTCATGATGTATGCATGTAGCCTGTAGGTGAACAATGAGATGCATGCACAAGTGGCAACCTGCATTTAAAATATCATTCTATCCTTCAAGAGGATTTTTTTATTTTCACGATTTGTTCGTTATAATTAGGGTCTAAGGGGTAAGGTTTCTCCTTGTGGAGAGTGACATACCAGCTCTGGTGTGTCGAGGTAAGGAGGATTATTCGCCGTGCAATGCTCCTCTGGGAAATTTAATATGCAAATTGCCCCTTCAAAAAAAAGAGAGGACTTGTACTTTATAGCGCCACCTATTGGAAGTAGTGATCCTACAAGTCACAATCAACCCTTTAACGAGTCTTGTAATATGACTTAGGATAAAAGCCAAATGAGTATCTCCATTTGCAGACACGGTGTATCGGACTATTGGTCCTTGTCGTGCAAAGTAGGAGAGATCTGATTTGGCTAGATGAGAGGCTCTGGACTAGGGTCTAAGGGGTAAGGTTTCTCCTTATGGAGAGTGACATACCAGCTCTGGCGTGTCGAGGTAAGGAGGGTTATTCGCCGTGCAATGCTCCTCTGGGAAATTTAATATGCAAATTGCCTCTTCAAAAAAAAGAGAGAACTTGTACTCTATAGCGCCACCTATTGGAAGTAGCGATCCTACAAGTCACAATCAACCCTTTAATGAGTCTTGTAATATGACTTCGGATAAAAGCCAAATGAGTATCTCCATTTGCAGACACGGTGTATCGGACTATTGGTCCTTGTCAGTGCAAAGTAGGAGAGATCTGATTTGGCTAGGCTGAGGGGCTCTGGACTAGGGTCTAAGGGTAAGGTTTCTCCTTGTGGAGAGTGACATACCAGCTCTGGCGTGTCGAGGTAAGGAGGCCTATTCGCCGTGCAATGTTCCTCTGGGAAATTTAATATGCAAATTGCCTCTTCAAAAAAAAGAGGACTTGTACTCTATAGCGCCACCTATTGGAAGTAGCGATCCTACAAGTCACAATCAACCCTTTAACGAGTCTTGTAATATGACTTAGGATAAAAGCCAAATCAGTATCTCCATTTGCAGACACGGTGCTTCGGACTATTGGTCCTCGTCAGTGCAAAGTAGGAGAGATCTGATTTGGCTAGGCTGAGAGGCTCTGGACTAGGGTCTAAGGGGTAAGGTTTCTCCTTGTGGAGAGTGACATACCAGCTCTGGCATGTCGAGGTAAGGAGGCTTATTCGCCGTGCAATGCTCCTCTGGGAAATTTAATATACAAATTGCCTCTTCAAAAAAAAGAGAGGACTTGTACTCTATAGTGCCACCTATTGGAAGTAGCGAGCGTTCCTACAAGTCACAATCAACCCTTTAACGAGTCTTGTAATATGACTTAGGATAAAAGCCAAATCAGTATCTCCATTTGCAGACACGATGTTTCGGACTATTGGTGCTCGTCAGTGCAAAGTAGGAGAGATCTGATTTGGCTAGGCTGAGAGGCTCTGGACTAGGGTCTAAGGGGTAAGGTTTCTCCTTGTGGAGAGTGACATACCAGCTCTGGCATGTCGAGGTAAGGAGGCTTATTCGCCGTGCAATGCTCCTCTGGGAAATTTAATATACAAATTGCCTCTTCAAAAAAAAGAGAGGACTTGTACTCTATAGTGCCACCTATTGGAAGTAGCGAGCGATCCTACAAGTCACAATCAACCCTTTAACGAGTCTTGTAATATGACTTAGGATAAAAGCCAAATCAGTATCTCCATTTGCAGACACGATGTTTCGGACTATTGGTGCTCGTCAGTGCAAAGTAGGAGAGATCTGATTTGGCTAGGCTGTGAGGCTCTGGACTAGGGTCTAAGGGGTAAGGTTTCTCCTTGTGGAGAGTGACATACCAGCTCTGGCGTGTCGAGGTAAGGAGGCTTATTCGACATGCAATGCTCCTCTGGGAAATTTAATATGCAAATTGCCTCTTCAAAAAAAATTAAATTATAATTAAAATCATGAACATTTTTTTTCTATGTAATCTGAGGGCACCATGAGGTAGGGATTGAGACACAGATTTCAGAGTTGTCACTTGTTAGGCTGTGTGCTGTTGATGTGCAATGAGAGTTTTATCACCAGGAGATTATTACTGCCTGGACTACAGCTCATGTGCCTCCTAGTCCAACCACTCCCCCTCCTCTGATAAGCAGCTCTTTGTAACTGTACAATGTACATAGAAAGTAGTGGTGTGGTTGGTATCAGTTTTCTGCGCTCTGCAACATACTGCATCTAAGAACTTTGATTGTTACACAGCTGCTGCACCCAGTAAACTGAGTGATACATCATTGAGATGAATCGGGGTCTCTTCTCCTACATTATGCTGTTCTTAGAGAAGGTAACAAAAGCCTGGTAACAGCTTCCCTATAATGCATATTCAGTGTTTGCATGCAAATACTTGCCTGTCAATGTCTTCTGCCATTTCCAGTGCTGCTTCAGTCCCTCTACACCAACTTGTGATGGCTGCTCTTCATTGCAGGATCTCACAATTAACTGTTACTTCCTCTCTAAGGCCGGGGTCACACTTGCGAAAAACTCGCACATGTCTCTCACGTCAATACCTGGCACTGCCGCCAGCAGTAGGGACCGGAGTGTGCGGCTGCATGTATTTCTATGCAGCTGAATGCTCCGGTCCGAGTGCTGGCGGCAGTGCCGGGTATTGAGGTGCGAGACTCATGTGAGTATCTTGCAAGTGTGACCCCGGCCTTAATGTAAATGTATGAGTTCCTCGTTCTGAGTCTCATAGACTTTCAATGCACACACTGAATGTACATTAGTGATGGCAAACTACCAGGGAAATTAAAAAAAAATCTGTTGAAATGGTACTTTAATGCACAAGTTGGAAGATTTTCCTAGCATATACGCTATGTTAAACATAAGTGGGCCTTATATGTGCACAATATTTCTGCTCCACGTGAGTGCTCTGAATATCTACAGAAATATGCAAAGGGGAAATGTAATGTATGTATTATCTGCATAAAGCAGGGGAATTTGTGCAGATTGATACAGTTTATTAGCAAAGTTTGCAAATTTTCTGCTGTTTGCAATAAACCGTTCACAAAAGAACAAATTATGTACCTCAACACCACTAATAAAATAAGGGATTTCTTCAAATACTGGACAAAATGCCATGGCGCTGGCTCAGTGATTCTCTGGGGTTGCTTTGCTTTTTCTGGTTCTGGAAATCTGTAGCTTGTGGAGGTCGAGATGGATTCAATGAAGCATCAGGAAATTCTGGGAGAAAAGGTCAAGTCTTCTCTGAGGAAGCTGAAGCTTGGGATTACTAGACCTTCCAACAGGCCAATCATCCCAAGCATACTTGAAAGTTCACCAAAGCTTGGCTTCAAAGAAAGTTCTTGACGTTTCTGAATTGACCATCACTGTCACCTGACTTGAACACCATAGAAAATCTTTGGTGGGATTTGAAGAAGGCGGTGGCAGCTTGCACATCCAAGAATATTAGTGTACTGGAGGCCATAGCTTGAGGAATGGGCTATGATTCCACAGAAACGCTCCTAGAAACTGGTCTCATAAATCTGTTTGCAGCTGATCATAACAACCAAAGGATGTCCTACTAAGTACTAAACACACTCGTCATGAAGGGGTTGAAGAATAAAAGTGATATTTTTTGCTGAATTTGGAGAAACCACTTGCTGCGTTAGTTTTGTTGGGGTATTGGAATTGCTCTTGTTTTATTGGTTTATTGCAAACAGCATAAAGTTTGTGCGCTCTGCAAAAAAAAAACCTGATTTACAATAGGCGGGGAATATGTTTGATTGCAACTATATATTGATTTGTGGGAAAAGATTCAGTATAACTCCCTGCTCTTTATGCGTTGAGAAGTCAGGTGGGTATTACTATTAGCGACAGCTATTTTTTAAGCTCTCTTGTACAAGATGACTTGTAATTATTGAATGAAACCACAATCTGAAATCTTATTTTTAGCATCAACAAGGATTTAAGGGGCCATTTTATCTTTATTTAAACGTGTTGAAGACATGATTTTGTGAAATTGTTTTCATGTGCAGTATTTTTCAATGATTCTTTTATTAATATATGCGGCTTATTTATCAGTTGTACCGTACAGTGCACGGTCATTCTTTTGCCTTTTATTTTGTGGAGAAGATAATAAAAATATTTCAGAACCACTTGGGAGATTCTGTAGTTTTGCTGCTAACACAGTATCTTAGCAGTGCCATTAATTTCAATACAAAGCACATCCTGCAAGAACGGCTATGGTATAATAGTAATATATTGTAATTTTATTATAAAATTGCATTTTAACAATGTACCCAGAGGCTCAGCTCTACAAGAAATGATGAAGAAACATTGGAAATATGCTTTTAACAGAAAAGGAGCCTAGGAAGTCTTGGGCACAGAGGCCATATTAAGTACGAGATTGAATTAATCGTGAACACTGTTCTTAATTCCTGAGAGATTTTAAACTGTTATTATCATCTTCCCATAATAATGAATTTCCTAGAATATTATGTAATCGGGAATGTTCTGTACAAATAATAAACACATTCAATTCTCATTTGCATTCAAACTGACATATAATATTTCTAAGACAACTTAATTATATTGTGTTTCTTATTTTAGATGGGCAAAAGAGGAAAAAATCTTTAAGAAAGAAACTGGATTCTTTGGGGAAGGAGAAAAACAAAGATAAAGGTAAAACACAATGCTGTATAATTATCAAGTTGTGATCCACTGAATAAAATATTTAAAGAGTTACGTTCACTTTAATTTTTATTTCATTATTCAGTAGTACAGCTGAAAAAAGCAACTTTGTAATATATGTTGTCAGAGCAATCTCCTTTCTCCTGCTGGACTGATCATTCACTTTCAATTTATGAGTAAGATATATTCAGGAAAGACAGATTTTGCCAATACTGAGATTGGAGATGATAGTTGATGCTTTTAAAATTCTATGGAGGGATGAGCTAGAGTTAGACACAGATACTCTATGGCATCTCTGTGTTGCCCTGTTGAGGGCAGAGCAAAGCACTGCAGTGCGCAGGTGCCGGGAAAGGTCAGAGAGGCCCAGCGCCTGCGCAATGCAGGAATTTGCTCTGCTCTCAACAGGGCAATGGTATACATTAATTCATAAAAAAAAATCAGTCTGAAAATGGCGCCGGCCGCAATTGTGCAGTAGCAGCTATCGGCGATCCAGTAGCTGCTACTGCACAGGCGCCGGCGGCGCCATCTTGGAGGAGGTCATTTTTTTTCTCTAGCAAGATTGTGTCGCCAGCACCTGCAGAGTGCCTGTGTGTACACTGTCTATGTATAGCAGGGTTCCCCAACTCCAGTCCTCAAGGCCCACCAACAGGTTATGTTTTCAGGATCTCCTTAGTATTGCTCAGGTGATAATTGCATCACCTGTGCAATACAAAGGAAATCCTGAAAACATGACCTGTTGGTGGGCCTTGAGGACTGGAGTTGGGGAACCCTGATGTATAGTGTACACAGAAAGCTGCCAATCAGTGGAGTGGGTGGGGTTATACAGAGCTCAGCATTCAGAAAACTGGTTGATCTACCATGGATAAAACTGTAATGTTCTTAAAACACTAGCAAGCAGCTCAATAAGTGACACATCACTGGCATCAGGGTCTCTGCCCCTATGTCAGGCTGTTCTCAGATGGGCTAGCAAAAACAAGTGACAGATTCCTTTTAATATATTTCCTACTGGCAGCATCAATAATGGAATGTAAAATTGCCTTACTATCCCAATGGGTCTCTTTGTGACAAATCATTTTGCTGTAGATCAATTATTTTACAATTTAATTTCAGGACTAACTGTAAGGCTATGTGCACACGTTTAATTTTTTAGGCGTTTTTGCTGCGTTTTTACTTGTCCATTCTATTACACCGCCATAGGATTGCATTGAAACACTCACTTTATGCATGTGGCTATGCCCACCATGCGTGAAGTGAGCGCTTCATGTGCGCTTGGTACCCAGGGTCTGTAGGAGAGGAGACTCTGCTCCAGGCCCTGGGTACCATATTCCGGTCAAAAATAGAATTAAAATAAACAACATTGATATACTCACCCGCTGTCGGCCCCCGGAGCCTTCCCGCTCCTCGGCGAAGTTGCCGCCAAGTTTCGTTCCCAGGGATGCATTGCGAGAATCACCCCAGATGACGTAGCGGTCGCGTGACCGCTACGTCATCAGAGGTCATTCGCGTAATGCATCCCTGGGAACGGAACTTGCTGACAGCGTCGCTGAGGAGCGGGAAGGCTCCGGGGGCCGACAGAGGTGAGTATATCAATAATTTTAGTTTGTTTATTATTTTTTACATTACTCATTAGTAAACCTTTGGTCACACTTGTGAAGCACTATGCGTGACAAGTGTGACCAACCTGTCAATCACTTTTCCAAGCGATGCTTCAAATCGCTTGGAAAAGCTCGAGCATTCTGCAAGCTAAAAACGCTTGCAAAATGCTTGTGTTTTGCGGAAAAATGCATACTAATTACGTATGCATTTTACCACGGTGGGGAGATGCGCAGTTGCACCGCAAAACTATGGAGCATTTGCGCAACGTCTGCACATAGCCTAAAACCTAGTTATTTCCAGGATTTCAACTATTCTTTTTAGCTGTCTTTTTCCTGCAATTTGTTTCTTTGATTTTTTTGTTTTGCTCCAGTAACTTACATTATCTTGTATACTTTTTAATAACCCTTTATTATGGCATTTTATGATTATCTGTTCATTGTTCTGCAACTCTGCTCAGAGCCATTTTAGGGAGTTCTCATCAGGAGGCCTTTGTAGATATGGCATACGGTAATTCATATTAAATGTTGTTTTTTGTTGTTCCAACTTATCTTTGGGGTTTGCATTCCTTATGTAAGCAAAGTGATAACAAAATAATTGGACTTTTATTTCGCTGTTATAGAAAAAAATACTTTATATAGACTTAGGAATCTAGTCATCTGAGAACACTCATTTTCCATTTGTATAAAGAATTAACCCACATAAAAGGTCAAATATCTTGACATGTTTATCTTACTCCAGAGCTGCATTCCTGGTTCTGTTGGTTGCTGTGGGAAACAATTGACAAGCTTTTCTACAACCACACCTGTAAAAGCTTAGTTGATCCTTTATAAAGGCTAATTCAGACGTCCGATTTTCATGTACGAGTGCTATCCATGTTTTGAAAAATTGCACTCATACCAGTGATATTCTATGGGCCCATTCACATGTCCATAGAAAATTGCGTAGATACGTTCGATTTTGATCCAAAAGTCGGATCAAAATCAGCAAAGCAAGTCATTGTGTCTGCAGAAAAAAAATCAGACCGCATTGGGATGGCATGAGTGCGGTCCAGTTTTCATGGACTGTCAGAATGGAGAAGGTACAGACATTTTTTTAAAATGTTTCCACTTATGAGAAAAATGGATGACATTCCGACCTCACTCTGATCAAACTGATCAGAATAATTGGTACGTTTTTCTTTTACGTGGGAACATCGGACATGTGAATGAGCCCTAATAAAGAGAAGCTATTTTTTTCTACGTAAGATCCCAATGTTAAATGTACAGACAATGTTACCAAGAATTAATCTGTAATGTATTCAGAACTATGAATTCTGCTCCGTTCAAGATAAGTAGTATGATGTATTCCACAAGTTACTAAGCTTTTCATGTAACAGAATCTTATGTGCAACAGTAAAATGGTGTTAAACTCACCGCTTATTAGGACTACATTAGTTGATGAGGACTGGCTGAATGCGACACCCAAAAATATGTATTAATATAATGTGAGGAAAACCGCATGTAATCATGTATTTATTTCCCATTGCTTATTGTATAGTATAGAGTGCTATCATATTAATCATAAATAGTCTAAAGTTATTTAAAGTTGTAGAATCAAGAACGAACAGTAGAGACCCCATCTGCACTCTGGGTGGTGGTAGACAGGCTAATCCTGGGCAATAACTGCATTTTTTTTCTTCCACTGTAACTAGGTTTCCTATAGTTACCAGCATTTTCAGCTCACAGGATATCACATTTTAATATTTTCTTTTATGAGACATTTCATATAGGGATTTACTAATTTTTTCCTGTGCATTTGGTTATTTTTGCTGTGTGCTTTCTTCAGCATCTAGCCTTGGAAAGTTATGATATATTGTAGTGCTAGTAATATTGTTTAACTCAGTTGTCCCCAACCTGTAGCTCAGGTACCACAAGTGGCTCACGGGCTCATGAATTGTGGCTCGCGGCTGTCTGCCAGCTTGGCGCATTAGCTCCATATCTAGCAAACAGGTATGAAAAGAACATCTCAAAATGGTGAATTTTATGAGCAGCCCTGCACAGAAGAGCAGATCTGGATGCACATATATTGTTCTTAGGAGTTTTGAGATAATTTAAATATGGTAAGCTGCAGACAAGATGATACCACCTGTCAGAGGAGGTGCTTGAAGCTTGATGTGACAGTGTGTTGGGAGTGCTTGATGAGAGAGAACTGAATGGGGGTATTGTGGGAACCCCTGGATCTTGATATACTGCTTTGGGGTGATTTCTAGATGGAAAATGTTTGGTTACCATTACGCCTGTAATGGGGGCTTTCGTTTCCACTATTGTGAGGGGGGGCGGGAGCTGGATGTGGCTCGCGACCCACTCTCAGAGCTGAATGTGGCTCTCAAGGTCAGAAAGGTTGGGGACCTCTGGTTTAACTATTCCATAAATCACAATGCTGCTTCTCCTGACCAAGTTTTCTCCATCCCCATTCACATGCAGATGGAAATCTCCAATCGTCTTTTGCTGCCACTGTGGAAGCTACGATGTAGCAGGTTTTTGATGTTAATGGATTCTGCATGTAAAAGTCAAAGCGTAGCCCCAATTAGTGACAATAGTCAGATCATCATCTGCTGCACACCCAGCAAGAGATCAACAGCATATCCATGTCAGAAACTCGAGGGTCAGCCTCAGATTTCTACCACATTGACAATAATTTGTCCTAAATGTAAACGAATCAGAGATAATCCTCATCCTTTTTGTCCAAACACTCAGGTAATCTCAGCAGAGCCGAACAAAATCCTCTTGCAGGCAAAAAATCATCAGAAATCCAAACCACTAGATCCTTGTGTCCGTGTTGCAGGATCCTTAGTAGCCTTTACTAGTCTTACCATAGCCCAGTAAAGCTGCTTACGGTATATTTTTCTCTAATGGGGTTCTGTCACTAGATTTCACTATGTAATCTACATACATTATTAATTAGATCTTTTAGAGATGATGAGACTGATGTACTTACTTCAAAAAGCATTCCCACAACATTTTTTATTCCTTAAACCTCTCTAATATGTATGTAGTATAGATGCGTTAATACACATTCCGATCTTCGTCTCCCCCATTTTCCAGCATTGGTTTTCAGGTCCTTTTTGAATGATGTGACTGCAATTCTGAGTCCCTCGATCACACTGGGGTTTGTGTGTGAGCTGGAAGTCTTTTAGCCACATTCACACGATCTACATTTGGTGAGTTTTTTACCTCAGTATTTATAAGCCAAAACCAGAAGTTGAACAGTCAGAGGAAAAGTATAATAGAAACACTGATCTAAAATACTGACAAATACTTTTGGTGTGAACGTGGCCTTGCAGTGTAAGCCTAAGGTGCATCAGAACGAGGAATCATAGACTTTTATTGTAAATCCCACTTTCGGGTCACACACAGAGCACAGTGTGATCCAGCGATTCGAAATCTTAGTCAACTGAGAAGAGGACCTGAGTGGTGCTGGAAACCTGGGAAGACTGCGATCACTGAGTATAGTAACTGTAATATGTATATGTTAGAGAGGAATACAAATTTTTATGAAGGTGCTTCTTTAAATTGTGAAATCAGGTGACTGATCTTTAGTTCTAGGAAATTTATATGAAGTATGGTCGCTCGTTGGTTAGCATTGTTGCCTTAGAGAAGAGTCAGATGGCCTTATAACTCAGACAATGATCGCAACGCAAAGCTCGGACTGTCCATCGGTTTTCCTGACCGAGCGTGACAGCTGCTAGAAATACACGCTGTCATGTCCTAGGGAGGGAGGGGTGAGGCTAGGTTTGAATTAAAACAGGGGAAACACGTGCATGATATTTTTATCCTCTCCCAGTGTTTGCATGCGTTTACTCAAAAAACATATTCACTGCCCCTGAAATGTAATCCGTGCACAAAGACAGAGGAGACGGCACAGTGGAGAATGTGAGCACCTTAAGTTGTCAGTCTATACCCCACTAAATGTGAAAATGAAGTATACATCCACATCTCAAAATGTCCTCCTTCAATCAGAATATGCTTGCATCTGTGTCCCTAGAATAAGTCTTTACATGCAGGTAAAGATTCTACATTGCGCAGTATGAGGCAATAAAGATGGTCTCATTGGGGAAGATGTGATTCAGTGGTAGAATGGTGCATTAATAAGTAGAGGGCTCTATGAACAGCTAATGGATTTGTGTTTTTTAGATTTAGACTTGGAAAGCTTTTAAAATGCTACAAAGTAAAAGCGAGTGTCAGCAGAAGCTGTTGTTTTTTAATTAGTGTGAGCGATATCCCGTGTGGTGATGATTATTCTCTTCTGTTATTCCAGAATTCTTACCACAGGCATTCGGAATGGCATTATCACAAGTTATCGCCAACGACAGGGCGCACAAGCTGAAGCAGGATTCCCAAAAAGATGAGCAGAAGGAGGTCTCTGACTTTGTAACATCTATCCTGCCATTTGGATCTAGAAGACAGAATAAAGAACTCTCCAGTAGTAATTCATCTCTCAGCTCCACTTCAGAAACACCGAATGAATCCACATCTCCCAACACACCGGAGGCAGCGCCTCGCGCACGCAGGAGGGTGAGCTGACAAGTTTGGCGATGGGTCATTCTTATACTGTACATTTCATACAATGAAACCAAATCCAAGATCTTTGGTTTAATTTCTAAAAATTTATTTTCTAAATCTGGTTCATTAAATACTCAAGTTTTACATTTCGCTCTGTCCATGCCACATTATCCTGTGTGACATATTTCATATCAGCAAAAGTTACAAATCACAGATCTGCAGAATGTCATTCCATAATATTTTAGAAATAGATTTGTATCTGCAAAATAACATGGGCCATTTTCAGCCTGGCAATCATGTTGGTTGGCTTTGGGTCATGTGTATAATCATACATGCTGGAAAAATACACATTCATTTGAATTGTATGGGAAATAAAACATAATGTCACCTTTATCTTAAGTTCTTTTGTTTTTCGTAACAAGTTTTACTAAACACCTTTGGCATGTTCTGACTGTAAAAAGCCTGATTTTCTCTATTTATGGTACTTAAAAGAAAACCTTGGATGTTTTGTGTAAGATTTCCCTCTCCTACACCCAGATTCAATACCCCCATGAAGCTGCCCCATGATCTAAACATAATTTTTTTTTTTTAAACTTCACAAACCGCATCAAAATGCACTAAAATTACCGGTCTGTGTTTACTTCCCTGCAGCCATGATATTTAGTCCAAGTGAATGTGACCACTGCAGCCGATCACTGGCATTGGCAGTGATGCTTACACGTATTGCATGAGACAAGTGAGGCCAACTGCAGCAGCCATAGGCATGGGATGGCACATCATCCATACACGATGAGTAAACACAGGCTAAATGAGACATGATGAGAGGGGTTTTTTTACATTTTTATTGCACTTACTGCTATTAGAGAAGTTTATAAATATTTCAGCCAGGCCATTGAGGATATTTTATACACATATAGTGCTCTCCGCTGAGTAGTATGTCAGGTTTTCTATTAAAATTAATTAAAAAAACAAACAAACAAACAGTATTCCACTGGAAACTGCAACAGTGCCCTGACGGAGCCATTTACTTCAATAAAGCCGAAGGAGTCCCTAGGAAAATGTCTCCCCTCTGTCCTCACATTGTTCATCATTTTCAGACATTCACAAAACAAGGCAGTCCGTGTATCAGTAAATATTTGTAGGCGGACCCCGCTAAGGCCGATGTCCCATTACCATATGCTAATGACCCTCGGCTCCTGCTCTGCTGCGAGCGTGAGCCAAGTGTCAGTGCTCTGTGTTCCGATATTCTCCCATGACGGGATCGGAGCATAGCTGCGGAGGAGACGGAGAAAGTAATTTCTCTGTCTCTTCTGCTTCCTTTGTGAGTGGCAATCGAACTTCACTCGGGTGATATCCGAGTGCAGTGTGATGTTTCATACCCACCCACAGACTTATATGGATGTGTGCAATCCGATTCTCGGGTGCAATCACAGCATGCCGAATAGGCATAAGAAAACAATCACAGATGTGAGCTGCACCATAGAGAAACATTGGGGCGAATGCAGTCCGATTTTTTTTTTTGTTATCAAATTACACTCATCTGATTGCAGGAATGAGCCCTTATACTGCTAATACTACAGTTATAGCTTATAAAAGCAATGTCTTGTGTCTTTAGACTTTGCAATTAATGCGAAGTTTGATCAGAAACAATGAAGTCCTAATAACTATGGCTATGTGGAAATAAAAGCTCAGCATCAGTCATATTTTTATTTCTGTAGATGACATTGTATGTATGATATATGGTTGCACAGATATGCTAATCACAAGCACGAAAGCTCAGGAACTTTTTATGCCAAGTTGGCAGATAGCCGTAACACTCCAGATGACCACTCAGAACGCTATCACTGCTTTTTACTATGGCGTTGCTGGTCTTTTTTTTTTATTTTATGCTACCACTTTTGAGGATTCACAGCCATAAAAGATGTCCATCATTTGCCAATATGAAAAACATGTTTCAAGTTTAGTCATGTGGAGAGATAGACCTCTTAGACTGCAATGTCAATGAAATACAAATTCTCATTTCACGTTATCTTTTGCCAATTAGTTGGGTACGGAAATATCATGAAAGAGAAGAAGATAAATGAAGTCTGAAGCCTCAGTATCGGGAGATAATTCCTGTAGTCGGGTGATGCCTCCTGTAATAGTACCCAATACCAAACTCAGCGCTTGGAGTCACTTTATTAAATTATGTCATAATACTAGCACTGTAATCAGATGATTGCATGATGCGCATAGGCGTGAAGATCAGACCGTTATTATCACATGAATCCAGGATCTGGCTGCAGGTCTTGTGCTCATTTAGTCTAACTTTGTTTTTCTGCTTGATCACTTGAGTTTCTATTAATTTCCCCAATTTCAGTTTCCCTTGCATATTGAAGCAATAAAATAATAGAACTTGATGAGGTAGTGCAGTTGTCAGCTTTTAATTGCTACCATACTTGATAGAAACCAGAGAACAATGTCAGATGTTCTGCTCATTTTAATAGCATACTTCACAAATCCCTTTCATATAATTTTTTTTTGTATTTTATCTTTTTGGAGGGATAATTAGTAGCTATGGTAATTAAAAGTTTTTTGTTTTTTTTATAAGCTGCGATCCAAGCCTTTGTCCTTGTTTTTTCTCAAATAAACTGATAAGGATTGGTAGTGGCTGTTAACAGATTTGTTGCTGCTTTTCATATGACTTGGATTTTTATGCAGCTACTCAAAGGCGTATTCCCATCATGTATATTATTGGGTTATCCTATTCGGTGAGAGGCGGCTGATGCACGTGGACTGACTGACAGCTGGCTTATAATCAGGCCTGGCTGTCAGTCAGTGTCGGGGCGCAGTTAAAGCCACCGATCTCTATATGCAGAGCGGTGACTGAACCCATAATGACCAGCTCTACCCTCTCCTAGTGTATTCTCACCCATCCCTGTAGACTGTGAGTCCTCGCGGGCAGGGTGATCTCTCCTTCTGTACTTGTGTGTCCCTTGTCTAGCACATGTTTATTGTACCTGTCTATATTTTTCCCTTTTCATATGTAAAGCGCCATGGAATAAATGGAGCTATATAAATGTATAATGATATTAATAATAATAATGGCGCCGCCCCTGTGACTGAAATCCTAACGTTACCGGGAGGAATAAAGATAATTTCCTCCTGGCAGCTGGTGGTTCAGAACGCTATTAACCTGCATATTAACCCCATATCTGCAGCTTAATAGCATTTTTCACACGACAGGTTCCTTTTAAAGGGAATCCATGCAATGGTTTTTGCAATGTAATCTGAGGACAGCATGAGGTAGTGGTTAAAACACTGAATTTAACTATGTGTCATTTATAAAGCTGTGTGTTTTTGTTTACTTTCGGTGAAGGTTTTATCACTAGAAGATTATCATTACCAGGTCTGATTTGCATGCGACCACTAGTCTGACTCCGCCCCTCCTATGCTAAGCGGCTCACTGTCAATAGACTATGTATATAGAGAGCCTGGTGTGGGCGGGATTAGAGTATGTGCACACTTTCCGGATTGGGCTGTGGAATCTCCTGAGCAGATTCTGCATCTCTTGGCAGAAAACGCATGTAAAAATCCGCACGTTTTTATGCAGATTTTTTGTCTTTTTTTGCGGATTGTGCTGCGTTTTTTGCCCTGCGGATTTCACTATTTTAATGGGTGTAGGAACGCAGCAGATCCACAAAAAGAATTGACATGCTGTGGAAAATAAACCGCTGCGGATTCAGTGCGGAATTTTCCACAGCATGTGCGCAGCATTTTTTTTCCCATTGAATAACATTGGTTGGTGAAACACTTGCGGATCTGCAGCCATTCCATGAGGAAAATCCGCTGCGGATCCACAACAAATCCGCAACGTGTGCACATACCCTTAGATTTCTCAGTTCTGCTGCATTGCATCAGAATTGCTGCACCCAGTAAACTAAGTGATACATCGTTGGATTCAGGGTTTCTTTGTCTACATCAGACTTGACATCACGTCACCACTGCAGCCGATCAAGAAAGATCAGAGCAGCAGCGTAGAGGCATCACTTGAAACACGTAGGGTGTCATCATTGTTTTTATTTCACATCTGTAAGCAAAAAAAAGTGTAAACGGACAATCTATTTTGATTTTGACCAATAAAACACATAAATTTATACATTACCTGCACAGTATTAATATTGGCCTTTGCAGCACCCAAGATAATGTAACAAAATCATTGTTACTGCTGCAGACTGTAAAAGAACCATATCCAATGAATGCACAGTCTGTTTATATGTAAGAACAAACATCAGTTTCTCTAGTTAATTGTTTGCCGGTCATAATCTCCCTCCCAAGTTTCTTGGACTTTTAATTTCATCACAAACAAACCACAAAGTTATTCTCAGTTCCAGATCAAATAAATACATAACTTGGCCAAGAAAACATTGCTTGTGATTATTCCTTCTTGCTGTGGGAAACTATATTTTGGAACTTAAAAATTCATTGCAACTACTATCTTCCTTAATCAAGGCAGATGACTCTTATCAAGCCCTACGCCTTCCTCATTTACGAACAAACTGTGTTTTAAAGGATTTACAAATGAATTCACACAAAAACACATTGAAATATATGTCTTTCCGTTGCCAGCACATAAAAAAGCACAATACTGATGAATACATCAAACGACGTAAAAAAACAGTCTGGTAAATAATATTGAATACATTTTTTCCAATTCAATGATACCCACGTGTTCATGTACTATATATGTTTGTGTGAGGTTTGACTATAATGTGCCTTCCTTAATCATAAGCATGAATAATGGCTGTTGTTTCATACAAAACAGGGTCACAGTTAGGCCCCCTTCACACGTTCTAATGATCACAGTATTGGAAAAACCAACTGGTGAGATCCATGACCTGTGTCCATGTGCCATCTGTGTGTACATATGTGATGTCCGTGTGCTGTCCGTGTGACAAATATGGAATGAAATGCAGCATAGAAATTAAACAGTGTTATGTATTAAAGATGTTCAAATATAGAGATGGATAGCGATGAGGAACACAATGGCATGGGGTCCCCCTTATTTTTATTCAACAGCTGAAGGAAAGCAGACAGCTGAGGGCTGGTGCTATTATTTTGGGAAGGGGCTAATATCCTTACAAGTTCCCAGCCTTGCAATACCAGTTCACAGCTGTCTGACAAGCCTTTACTGGTTATTAAAAAGGGTGAGACCCCCAAAACATGACATGGGGTCCCCCCTATTTTTAATACCCAGCAAAGGCTAAACAGACAGCTGCGGGTTGTGTTGTGAACACTTTTGATCTGGCTTCTGAGTTTGGGCTCCCTCTGGTGGTTGCTGCTGGTAATGGTGCTGGTCGGGCTGACAGAAGTCAATCACCTGAAGAGGATGATTGGAGGTCAGGTGTTATAGACTGGAGAGATTTAAGTGAGCAGCCTTCACTTAGTTGTTGCCGGTGATTTGGTTTTCTTCCTGAGCCTTCTGGAAGTCTGCTCACTTCCTGCTTTGTCCTGTATCTTTCAGATAAATTATTTGTCTGTTTTAATCTGTGGCTTTTTTTTCCCTTTTTGCTTTTCTCTGTTCTCTGCCTTGCTGGTGTGAGTTCAGCTGGGTTCCCTGCTGGGACCTGTGCTGGACTCTGTTTTCCTTTGCCACAGCTTATGTCAGTCTTTTCTGTATTTCCAGTCCCCTGTTATTTCATTATCTGTTGTTTTGCGTCCAGTTCACACCAGAGTTCTGATTTAGTGGGGGAGAGGTCATGTGGCCTAGTATTTTTGCATATCAGACGTGTTGGAATTTTTCTTAGGGTTTTTTTGCAGGATTGCAGACAGTATCCTTTCCTGTCCTGTTCTATCCAGTTTGGGCCCCAGCATTTGCTTACTCTATTCTCTGCCTGTGTTTTGTGCTTCATCTGTCTCACCGGCAATATATGTTTGGGGGCTATCTATTCCTTTGGGGCTCTACTCCAGGGCAGTTTAGCTTTCCCCTTCCTCTCTTTAGGCTTAGTTAACTCTTTGGCTGTCAAGGCGTCTAGGGCATCGTAGTTACGTCCCACGGCTACTTCTAGTTGTGTTGTCAGTTTAGGGGTCTGCAATCCGCTAAGTTACCAACCTCTCTGGGTGTCTGGTTGCCTAGCGTATTTCTCTATTATCCTCCTCTGTTACCGAATCGTAACAGGGCTGATATTAATAGGCTGGGAAGGGGCCATGGATATTGGCCCCCTCTCAGACTAATAACACCAGCCCTCAGCCGCTCCCGAAATGGCGCTTAGCCTTGGCTCTTCCCGCTTACCATCGTGCGTTGGCAAACAGGTTTTGGGGTTGATGTCAGCTTTGTAATGTCATCTAGCATTAAGCCCAGGGTTAGTAATGGAGAGGCGTCTATAAGACTCCCCTATTACTAAAATACCAAATCTATAGGGGAAGGTGCCACCCATAGATAAGAAGTGAAAGAGAAAGGAAAATTGCTAAAATATATTTCTTTATTAAATACAAATGTCATAAAATACACAAATATAACATATACAGAAAAAGAGTAAGGGAGACTCCAAAAGAAAAAAAGGGGGGGAGGAAATGTAATATGCCACCGTGATACATACACTGAACTTACAATAAATGACAGACAAGCACTAATAGCTGATATATAGGAGCATCATGCTTCCATTATTATAGTAAAATGCCATTAATGGCGGTATAAGACATGCTTTCCAATAGAAAAAGAAACCATGAAGGGCGTGCTTATGAAGTATATGTCATTCCCTGTAATTCACCAGAACCACATAGACCACAATAGGCAGGGTGATAGGGATTAAATACACTTAAAAGTGAGCCCTAATGGAATATAAATGCCTAAATAAGACCAAGGTAATTGTCCCACAACATACCTAAATGCTGGAGTATAGAGGCTGGCGATGGGATAGTGGAGATCAGGGGCAGAGACAGCTTCCCGCGCCCAAGTTTAGGGGTCTGCAATCCGCTAAGTTACCAACCTCTCTGGGTGTCTGGTTGCCTAGCCTATTTCTCTATTATCCTCCTCTGTTACCGAATCATAACAGGGCTGATATTAATAGGCTGGGAAGGGGCCATGGATATTGGCCCCCTCTCAGACTAATAACACCAGCCCTCAGCCGCTCCCGAAATAGCGCTTAGCCTTGACTCTTCCCGCTTACCATCGTGCGTTGGCAAACAGAGTAATAGTTTTGGGGTTGATGTCAGCTTTGTAATGTCATCTAGCATTAAGCCCAGGGTTAGTAATGGAGAGGCGTCTATAAGACTCCCCTATTACTAACCCCGTAGTCAAAAGTAATAAACACACACACAAAGAAGTCCTTTAATTGTAAAAGTCACTCCCAACCCTTTTTACTCATTTATTACCATACAAACAAAAAATAATCCAATGCGGTCCACTGTAGAATCCAGCCCACGTCCCACGACAATCTCCAACTCAACGTTATTTTTTTGGGGGGGTCCCCTTTTTAATAAGCAGTAAAAGCTGACAGCTGTGAGCTGTTATTAATAGTTTGGGAACTTTTATGGATATTGGCCCCTTTACCAGAATAATACCAGCCCCCAGCTGTCAGCTTTACCTTTGCTGGATCTTAGAAATAAGGGGGACACTACGTCATTTTTTATTTTATTTATTTCATGCACGCTATTCACAAACGGTGGTTGCTGACTACACATGTCATCAGCTTCGCCTGGTCTCGCTAATTTCAGGGAGAACCGGCAAGTATGATGATAGTTGTAGTCAGCAACCAGCGGCTGGGAAAAGCACTAACTGTGCTGCTTTCCCCAGCCGCCGAGTGCTTTCCCAGCCGCCGGAGCATTAATTCCAGGACATGTCACTCGTGTGTCATCAGTGTGTATGTGTGTGGCACAGATTTCGTCCGTGGTGTCGGAAAAAAAAAGACATGTCTGCTGGTTTTTCACACAGACACACTGACATGTGCGCACAACTATTGAATACATTGGGTGTGCGTATGTCCATATTTGCTGTCCTTAAAAAAACGGATGTGTGGAGAGGGCTTTTCAGTGGATGTAAAAAGTCTACATATACATACCCTTGACCTAATAATTTGTTGATGCACCCTTTGATTTTTAACAGCATTAAGGCTGTGTTTCCATGATCAGGAAACACAGCGCTTTGGACGGAGCGGAAAGTCCGCTCCGCCCAAAGCCCCGCCCCCTACTGAAGCGCGGTCAATCCGGATGTGTTCATAGAACACATCCGGAACACATCCGGAATGACCGCAGGCTACACAGGCCTGTGTTATTTCCCTTGCGGCGACGCAGCGTCGCCGCAAGGGAATAGGACATGTTGCGGTCTAAAAAGACGCGCAGCATGTCCGTTAACGCAGGTCTGCCGCCTGCGTGTTTTTAAGCATAGTGAAGACGGGATTTCTTGAAATCCCCTCCACTATGCTGTAACATCTGGACGCTGCGTGTTTGACGCTGCGCCAGCGCACAGCGTCAAACACGCAGCAATTCCTGACTGTTTCCTGACCGTGGAAACATACCCTAAGTCTTTTTGGGTAGGAGTATATCAGCAAGTACATCTAGGATTAGCAATCTTTGCCCATTCTTCCTTGCATAAGCACTCCAAATGTCAGATTGTGAGGGCATCTCCTGTGTGCAGCTCTCTTCAGATCAACCCACAGATTATCATTTGGATTCAGGTGTGGGCTCTGGCTGGCCCAATCCAAAACTTTGATCTGATCATCTTCTTTCAAATCCATTCTTTTGTTGATTTGGATATGCTTTGGGTCATTGTTGTGCTGAAAGGTGAAATTCCTCTTCATCTTCAGCTTTTTAATATGTTGTAGGTGTAATAATATTCGCAAATACCTTCAATTAGAAATGTATAGTTCTATAGATTTGCTATGTCGGACATGGCAGTAGCTTAGGTATCCATGGTTATGACCACTCATATAGTGACAGACAGCTCTTAGTGGTTATAACCATGGATACTTAAGCTGCTGCAATGCCCTACATGAAGTACGCGACATAGCGAATCAGAAAAACTATACTACATTTCTAATTGGAGGTATTTGCTAATATTATTATTATCACACCTACTACATATTGGGATAGGATCTTGGAGATGGGAATACCCATTTTAACTTTGTCGTATTAATTAAAATCACGGTAAATGATGGCTGTGATTGGCTACAACTGATATATCCAATTATAAGAGGGTTTCACACTTATGCGAACAAATTATTTTATTTTTTTTTTCTGCCTTAAATTGATTTCAGTTTGTTTCTCATTTTATTTGTATAAATTATGTGTGACATGGGTTATGGGTTTCATTCTGAAATGATAAATTTTTTGCATGAAAAAAACTGGCATTTTAACAGGAGTATGTAGACTTTTTATATCCACTGTATATTATGAAAAGTCATTATTTGGATAGATAGACATTGGATCTGAACCAAATAAAGCCTTGCATGCGCATTAGACTAATGTCAGCCGCACTAGATAGGTTTGTCTGACACTCAAATGTGTATGGGAGCACCAGCCAACTGGTTGTTGGGGGAGACATTGATAGGGCGTGACTGATTTTGGACTGATGATTATTTTGTGCGCCTGCAATAAAGCCTTCTGTAAAGATGTCTGTCATCGGCTTTTTAATAGAGAACACTGGAGCAATTGGCCAAGTGAGTGTTCCTATGTAAGGGAGAGACCGCAGAGATGGCTGATGGTTGATGGATCAATCAAAGCATCGTTTGTATGACAGCCATCTAATGTGTATGGGGGACTCAAGACTGCTACAAGACTATGAGCATTGCAGAATGCATAAGTATTAGCACTGTATAATTTTAGGCTGTTCTTCATGTGTTGTAGGGTGCAATGTCTGTGGACTCCATTACAGATCTTGATGACAATCAGTCTCGACTCCTAGAAGCGCTACAGCTGTCTTTGCCAGCCGAAGCACAAAGCAAGAAAGAAAAGGAAAGGGATAAAAAGCTCAGTCTGAACCCTATCTACAGACAAGTTCCCAGGCTTGTGGACAGCTGCTGTCTACATTTAGAAAAGAATGGTAAGTGCTAGGCTGATGTTTCCAGGGTTACACGAAGACTAATGGTACAGTAGTAAAATGTAGTCTATAATGAATGAATATGCAGAAAAATCTGTCTCATACTTACAGGGCCTTTTAGTCCAGTATATACAGTATATGTGTATTTGTTATTACTTAGCTGAGTGGCTGATTGTTGCAAATTCGTTATGCTTGGGTTATCATGGGACATAGCGAACTATAAACAGCTTGCTTTATTACGCCACAAGCGTTCTTGCCATTGCATTACTAAGCATGAATTTAGTAAGTAATCCCAACATAAGCAAAAACCTTTCATTGTAGAGCTATAAACAAGTTAGTTTAGTAAACCTTTTTTCAGTACATATTTTTTAATCTTGCTTCAGTATGGTCTTATTGGTGCTAGATTATCAAATATCTGCTGATTATTGTATGGTTATAAAAACACGTCCTGTACACGTGCACACGAATGACACACTGGGATGTTATCTGTGTGACGCGTCCAGGCGCCTGAGAAGCAGCGGTACAGTAAGCGCTGTTCCCCGGCGCCGGGTGCTGAAGACCTCTCTCATCTCATCACTCATCTCATCACATCACCACTTCTTTCCTGACGCCTGTTTGTGTGGTACTGATACGGCACACAGTTGCCACATGTGTGCCTTAAGTATTACACACACGGACACTGTCTTCTCCGGTACCGTTTTTTTCCGGTATCGGAGAAAAACGGATGTGTGAAACCAGTCTTATACATTCTAACACAGAATATTAACACAAAATCTGTAACTTGTAATTTTTTAGGTGTTGTTCCATCTTCTTTGAAATTCTACTTCTATATAGTGACAACGTTTTTCATTCGAATAATTAAAATTCCCTGATCATTTTTTTTTTCTTTTAGATGTTTTCTTAACTGTGGAAGAGTCTCAACAGTAGACATACAAGCACACTTATTTCTTTTTTTTTTTCTCTTCCACCATTTTTAAAGAGGTACTCTTGAGAGATAAAAATGAATTTAATCTACATTATGACTAAAGTTACAATGTCTCATACTCCTCTGCCAGTTTTTATATATAACTTCATGTGATTTTACTAATTTTTACTGTAACCTTGCATCACAGGACTGCTGCATCTGAGTTCTCCACTACCCTTCTGGGATGCTATGTCAGAAATCAGTGACTTGTGTCTTGTGCTTATTATTCAAGCCAGCCCCCTCACCAAGACTTATCACAGTCAGTTTGCTTGTTAGATGTATTCCCTCATCTTCACTCTCATTATGCACTGCCTGCCTGGACCTTCACAGCTTGCATATGACCTGTCAAGGAGTGTGGATATATACGGTTTGTGTCCTGAGGAAGAAGTCTGGAATGACTTTGAAACGCGTTGACTGAAAAACCTAAAATAAAACATCCTTTATTATTATATTTACATTTGGATCTTCGTTGCCTACCAGCAGCGCTCCCTTTTTTTTCCCCTCTTTCCAAGGAGTGTGGCGTGAAAGCTGGAGAAGCAGGAGAGCGAAATAATTAGTCCTATCACATACAAGCTGAGAAAGTGCAGGTCGCAAGTGCCGAACAACAGTGAGGGGGCGGGGAGGATTCAAACCTACACATAGACTGTGATAAGCCTTGGTCAGGGGATTGTCTTGCATTAGCGGCAAGACACAAGCCAGCCCCTAATTTTTGATGTAGTGAGGGGGAGTATTTAGTAACTGCAGCAGTGCAGTGACATGAAGTCACAACGAGAAGTAGTAAAATCGCATGAAGCTATACACCATGTTCCAAATTATTATGCAAATGATATTTTTCTCTGATTTTCCTAAGTGGTCGGTGCAAATGTCAGTCAGTCTAATAAAAGTCATCACCCGTTAGAGTATACATTGAATTTTATTGAAGAAACCTCCCAATGATAACAGTATAATCTCCAAAATGAATAAAAACTCAAAATGCACTGTTCCAAATTATTAGGCACAGTAGAATTTCTGAACATTTGATCTGTTTTAAAGAACTGAAAATGCTCTTTTGTGGAATTTGCAGCATTAGGAGGTCACATTCACTGAACAAAAAAGCTACTTAACTCCAAAACATCCTAACAGGCCAAGTTACATGTTAACATAGGAACCCTTCTTTGGTATCACCTTCACAATTCTTGCATCCATTGAACTTGTTGAGTTTTTGGAGAGTTTCTGCTTGTATTTCTTTGCATGAAGCCTCCCAGAGCTGCTGTTTTGAAGTGAACTGCCTCCCACCCTCATAGATATTTTGCTTGATGATACTCCAAAGGTTCTCTATAGGGTTGAGGTCAGGGGAAGATGGTGGCCACACCATGAGTTTATCTCCTTTTATGCCCATAGCAGCTAATGACTCAGAGGTATTCTTTGCAGCATGAGATGGTGCATTGTCATGCATGAAGATGATTTTGCTCCTGAAGGCACGTTTCTGCTTTTTATACCATGGAAGAAAGTTATCACTCAGAAACTCTACATACTTTGCAGAGGTAATTTTCACACCTTAGGAACCTTAAAGGGCCCTACCAGCTGTTTCCCCATGATTCCGGCCCAAAACATGACTCCACCTCCTTGCTGATGTCGCAGCCTTGTTGGCACATGGTGGTCATCCACCAACCATCCACTACTCCATCCATCTGGACCATCCAGGGTTGCTCGACACTCATCAGTAAACAAGACTGTTTGAAAATTAGTCGTCATGTTTGTCTGGGCCCACTGCAACCGTTTCTGCTTGTGAGCACTGTTTAGGGGTGGCCGAATAGTAGGTTTATGCACCATAGCAAGCCTTTGAAGGATCCTACACCTTGAGGTTTGAGGGACTCCAGAGGCACCAGCAGCTTCAAATATCTGTTTGCTGGTTTGTAATGGCTTTTTAGTAGCTGCTCTCTTAATCCATGAACTTGCCTGGCAGAAACCTTCCTCATTCTGCCTTTATCAGCATGTGCTCAGAATCAGCCACAAATCTCTTAACAGTACGATGATCACGCTTAAGTTTTCGGGAAATATCTAATGTTTTCATCCCTTGACCAAGGCATTGCACTATTTGATGCTTTTCAGCAGCAGAGAGATCCTTTTTCTTTCCCATGTTACTTGAAAACTCTGACCTGCTTAATAGTGTGGAACATCCAGTTTTCCTTTTCTTGGCCTCACATGGCAAACTAATTATCACAGGTATCTTGATTTCAGTGATCCAAAGAACCATGAGACACAATACCATCAATGGGTTTCATTTACAAAAAAAAACAAAAAAACGCTATGACACTTAAAACCAATTTGCATAATAATTTTGAACATGGAGTATATAAAAATAGACAGAGGGGTTTGTGCCTTTTTAGTTTTAGACATAATGTAGATTGAAGTGCTTTTCTCTCTCTCTGGAATTCCACTTTTATGTAATGTAGACAACAGGCTGCCATAAATACAAACTTTCTAAATTACTGTTATTGGAATATTTCGGTATGGAACTTTGTAACGCTGCATTTTCTAATCTAGTGTTTTTTACCTTAAACAGTACACATTTTTTGCTTTTGTGTTCAAGTTTTAAAATCCTGAGAAGGAATTTAACAGAATTAAAAATATACTTACAGAATGCTCTCTTTTAGGTTTACAGACTGTAGGGATCTTTAGAGTTGGAAGTTCCAAAAAGAGAGTACGGCAGGTAAGCTACGGTATTATTATGTACATTGTTTTTATTACAACTCATCAATATGATCAATAATACAAAACCTTTTTTTAAACTTTACATTTGGATTAATCAGATGAGAATATTTTCTTTTTCATTTGAAATCATCAATTTTATTATCAGGAAAAATGCATTAAAGGTATTTTCAGTCCTATACATAAGATATCAATATGTGCTGGGTAGTGCACTGATCTGCTACTGACTACTGCTGACTTACATGTGACAATGAAAGGGAAAACCAGTTATGGACACACATTTTTACCCCCAATATGTTATGTATATTCCTATTTAGAGATGAATGAATTGATTCATTGCAATCAAATTTTGAGTTGAATTTGATGAGATTTTTTGGAAGAAATTCTAAAAAGATGCCAGCCATATTTTAATAATTTTCAAAAGATTGTATCAGCCACAGAAGGCTGACATGACCTTAGGTACAACCATTTAGGCTTCCCAATAATGCCTTGCAGCAATCACATCAAATGGAATAGCCCAGCTGCTCATGAGGGACTATTATAGCCTGTATAAAAGTTTAATCAGGGAATGCAACAATCATTTTAGGGTGATTTACGATAGTGAGAGGACATCAGAATTCATAGCTCAGCAATAGAGTTAGCACTGAAAAGCCATAAAACAATGGACAAATACTAACGCCAATCAGGTATTGTACAACATTAGTGAAGAAGATAAGTATAGTAGTCTGTAAGTAATGCAGAAATTGAATTAATAGGGAGAGCGAGAGATAGAAGACAGAGTTGCCAGCTGCAGTGTAAGAGTCAGTTTGATTGATCAGTGATATGGTGCAGCTGATATCTGCCCAAGTGCATTTGAATTACAATTACTTATTTTTTTTCATCTTGAAAACAGCAACAAGATTGCACAATTTTTTAACAGGAAATAAATTTGAAATTAGTTTAGTCACGGTGTGTTTGCTTGTCACAAACCGCTTTACTGAGTTTTTGTGCAATCCCTTTTGTGAATGGGGGAATAATTATTTTGCTAAAAATACAAAATAAAATTCAACAAAATCCAGACCTATAACCTCAACTGCATTCTACTTCACAGAGTGTGTGAGACAAACAATTTTTTGGTATACTAGACAAATTTTACATATGTAGATCAATTTTACACCTCTACAGCACACTGTTGGAAGTGCTGGCTTTTGTTTGTTATGACATCATTTTTAATGGGGTTGAATTTTGTGTAAAAAAAAAAAAAAATCTAAAAATATTTATTAAAAAATTGTTTAAAAATATAGACCTTTAACTGTCCATATCTGTTTTTGCAGACTTGTTTTATTAGTCCAATTTGACATCTGTACACATCACATTTATATTGCAGCTTGTTGGCAAGGGTTAAATAATTGGGGTTAAAAAGATTGACATAAGTTAATTGTAGTGTTTTATAAAATTTAGTGGCAATAGATGTGGTGGCATAAAAAAAAAATACCATGGCTAATAACGTGTTAGCCACTACCAGCAGCAAAAGCATGACCGCGTATGGCGAGTACGAGTTCTTACCTTGCAGCCTCCAACCTGCAACCACTCCGCACCAAAATTACACCCCTTTAAATAAAAACACTAATAATTATATTTTTTGGATAAATTTTGGCCACAGCGGCCAATTTTATTAACAAACAATAACATATAACAATTATAAACCATAAATATTAATACAGACTGTATGCAAACATGAGGGGAGAGTTCTTGGAGCTAGAAGATCTAGCTTTATATTGGCAAAAACAAACGAACCTCGACCACCATGTTACCCTCAGCCTTTCATCACCAGCTCGAGGGCACCATACATCCCGTTCTGGGAAGACTGACCACCAAAAGCTCCTGGGGTAAAACCCCGTCCAGAGCACATAACCAAATGCCAGATCAAATTTTTTTACAAATTTCCATTTTTTCACCATTAAAATACTAAGAAAATGGACAAGTTTGGTGTTGCCGTAATCATACTGACCTGGACAATCATGATGCCAGGTCATTGGTACAACACATTTTATCTTGAAAAAGCAATTCTAAAAACTAAAAAATTCTATTTCTAAAATTTCTAAAAATTCTAAAATCAGAATTGTGGGGTTTTGTTTTGCAATTTCACCACACTAGGAATTATTTTTCCTGTAAAATGAATGGAATCGCTCAAAATTATAGCTCGACTCGCAAAAAACAAGCTCTCATATGTCTATATGAAAGAAGAATAAAAAGTTATGGCTTTTGGAAGAAGGAAATTGGCCAAGATAGGAAGGGGGTTAAAAATAAAAACAATGGCCTTTTTCCTAGTGCAAGTTGATCATATTTGTAGTTTTTCTTCTGCAGCCTGCATCATGGTAAATCACTGAGCACTGATCTGCTGCTGTAGTTTGTCTGTCTGTGCTTAGATAAGTTGTAGTGTGCTTGGTTAGTTACTGGACATAATAATATTTTCTTGTGATTTTTAGCTCCGTGAAGAGTTTGACCGTGGTGTCGATGTAGTTCTAGAAGAAGAACACAGTGTTCATGATGTTGCTGCCTTGTTAAAGGAATTTCTCAGAGATATGCCTGATCCACTTCTGAGCCGAGAACTTTATACGCCTTTTATACATACCATAAGTATGATTTTATATGTTCCTTCTTACTATTAAAATAAAGCTCTATTTACATCCGCTCTTATCACTAGAGCCCCAATGATTTGGGGGGCCCATTGTTTTAGAAAAATATCACTGTATAAACTGCTAACTTTTCCAACAAGATTGAAAAATATATCTTTGTTGCAGAATTGTAAACTGAGCCTAATACATTTTATATCAAATTGGCCAATATCTCTTTACATAATGTGTATATATTGTACAACGCCACAACCTGAGAACCGAGCCCCACAGGCAAGAAAAGACAGATGCTAAAAAGATGTTACAATGTTTCATTTGAAAAAAATATATTAAAATATGTTTAATAATAAAAAACAAGGAAAACCTGAGCTATCACACAAGATATGAAGCGAAATCCCTAGCGAAACAATGTGTAGGACAGAGGTTTTTCTTCTGATGTCTAATGCTGCAATTTTGATACTCTGAATGAAAAGGTATGTACCAAATTGTAAAGTGCAGTGCAGATCCTTATCATATAAAGTTATTGCGATATATATAATGTGTTGCAATGAAAAAGTGAGAAGCAAAAGCTATGTGTATTTTAAATAAAGTACAAATGCAAATCAGCATGGTGCAAAGTGCTTGGTGCAGTCATAGCTTTTATATTTAAGTCATTGACAATTGGGATGCAGCAAAGAAAGGATCTTGTGAACTTAGTTTAATCATGGGATCATATCCACTTGTTGTGTATATCAACCCCGAAAACGCCGTTTCGCCAGTGCTTCTTCCAAGGGGAAGAAGCATTTTTTTCATTGCAACACTCTGTATTTAGACAGCAATGAATGTATATGATAGCCTCCTTAGACCTCGCGTACACTGTAGTGTACAATGAGTTCTGGGTCTGAGGAGGATAAGGATCTGCACTGCACTTTAGAATGACCTCAAAGGATAATAAATTTATTTTCAGTGTCTTTTTTTTGGCCAGATTTATTTGGCCCGAAACGAATCTGCAAGCCGAATCAAGCAAATGTTCTCTAAATGAATTTCAGGAGATTTGCTTATCTGTAGAACGAACCACTGCATACTGGGGACACGCTACAAGACCTGCAGTTTTAAATATGCTCTGACCCAGTCATTTAGCCGCACATTTGCCCATTTCCTTTCAACACAAGAACTCATTCAAGAACTGATTGTTCACTTACTGCCTAATATAGCCCAACTCTTGCCATTATAAGGAATCTGTCACCTAGTTTTTGCCACCTTATCTGAGAGCAGCATAATGTAGAGACAGAGACCCTCATTCCATTGCTGTGTCAATAACTGGGCTGCTTGCTGTAGTTTTGATAAAATAAATGTTTTATCAGCAGGAGATTATCACTAAAGAAATAGTAAACCTGCTGCCATGTAGTCCTCCATAATTCTGAGCTCTGTATAACCGTCCCATACCACTGATTGGTAGTTTTCTGCCTATCTACAGTGTACATATAAAGCTGTCAGTGATGTGGGCGAGGTTATACAAAGTTTAGCATGCAGAGCACTGCTAGATGAGCAGCAGATAAAACTGAAATTGAATAAAGAATACATAATACACAGTGGAATTGGGTTCTCTGTCAGCACCATAAGGAGTAAGATGGGTGAGGCCACTTTCAGTGTTTGGTCAGTATTTTACCTCAGTATTTGTAAGCCAAAACCAGGAGTGGAACTTCAGAGGAAAGTATAATAGAAACACGTCACCACTTCTGGATTTATCACCCACTCCTGGTTTTGGCTTACAGATACTGAGGTAAATTACTGACCAAATGCTGAATGTGTGAACGTGGCCTGAGGGTGAAGGTGGCGCTCGCCTGTGGGGGTTGTTGTATGGACACACCACATGTTAAAGCCTGATGTGCTATAGCTGCAGCACCGTAACCGGAGGAGAATATCGTCCAGATAGCAATTTGGCAAAGTGGTGATGATCATGATGTGCGGGCCATGCTTATGGAAAGGATGAGATCTGGAGAGTATAAGCAAAGTTCTTTATTCACACCAACGCGTTTCAAACTTTCTCAAGGTAAAAAAAAAAAAAAGTTCCTACACCTCTACATTATGTTCCTCTCAAACACCGTAGTGAAAACCTTGTAACAGATTTCCTTTTCCAAGATAATCAGTGTTATTCACTTTGCCTGTTAGTTGTATTAATATTATGCTGATCGTATATGTTATAAATGCCATTTTTTTCTGCGTGAACAATAACCGGACGATAAGCATATGGACATTTGTTGTACTCACATGTATTTGCCATACTTATATCTATATTTACAGTGTTAGATCTTGAAGATCAGCTGGCAGCCTTGCAGCTCCTCCTTTACCTCCTACCTCCTTGTAACTGTGATACTCTACATAGATTGTTACAGTTCCTGTCTACTGTCGCTAGCCATGCAGAAGGCGCGATTGATAAAGAAGGGCAAGAGGTGAGAGAACAATATTTTCTTGCTTTTATAAAAAAAAATCTGATCATTATATTAATATTACTTTACATTTTGCCACTATAAATGGGTTTAACGAATTAAAATGGAATCAACAAAGAGTTGTCCACTACTCGCACAACCCTTTCTCAATCACTGTTTCCCCAAGTGAAATAACAGCTATACTCACCTCTGGTGCAGACGCTGTTCCAGCGGTGTCGGCATATGGGCTCTGACTCTCAGGTGACATTATGTCACACGGCCACTTCGCTCTCCCTTCCGTCAGACAAACTAGACATCCGTAGGAAGCCAGAGCACAGTCGCAGCTCTCATTTCCTTTGGATGTCCATTATACCCGAAGGAGGGGAGAGTGAAACAGCCACTGACTTGTCCGGAGGAATCGCGTAACGTTGCCCGCACTGGGTATTTTACTTCATGGAAACATAGTGATTGAGAAGGGGTTTTCCTAGCAGTGGACATCCCCCTTTAAGGAAATTTGAAAAAAATGTCACGGTGAAATAAAAAAAAATTCAAAGCTCAACATCTCTGTAAAGATATAAAATGTAATTAGGACTTTATGAATCATAAGAGAGTCTTATGAGAGTCTTATTAGGAGAGGTGGATATTAATGATACTTTAAAGAGAACCTATCAGCAAATAAACAGTATTGGCAGGCAATCATGATGGTAATCTGCAGCTATATACCTTTTTTAATATGTGTGTCTTTTTAATGGGAAGTGCAGGTGCAAGGAGAAAATGAAGTTATATTCTTCCTGCAGCCACTTGCTTCCTGTCACTGGGGCAGTGTTGAGACAGTGAGCAGTCAACACTCACAACAGCGTATACGTACAGAGCAGGATGTCCGTAAAGGAACAGGGTGAGGGATTACAGGCCTTATTAAAGGGGTTGTCCCGCAATCAAAGTACATTTTAACCCCTTAACCCTTGGAACTTTTTTTGGTTTTGCATTTTCGTTTTTCGCTTCTCTCCTTCCCAGAGCCATAACCTTTTTTATTTTTATATGGCCATGTGAGGGCTTATTTTTTGCGTAACGAGTTGTTTTTTCAAAACATCATTGGTTTTACCATGTCGTGTTCTAGAAAATGGAAAAAAAATTCCAAGTGCGGTGAAATTGCAAAAAAGTGCAGTCACACACTTGTTTTTTGTATGGCTTTTTTGCTAGGTTCACTAAATGCTAAAACTGACCTGCCATTATGATTCTCCAGGTCATTACGAGTTTATAGACACCAAACATGTCTAGGTTCTTTTTATCTAAGTGGTGAACAAAAAATTCCAAACTTTGCTAAAAAAAAAAAAAAAAAAATTGCGCCATTTTCCTCTACATTTTTCATGATCTTGGGTCGAGTGAGGGTGTATTTTTTGCGCACCGAGCTGACATTTTTAGTGATACCATTTTGGTGCAGATACGTTCTTTTGATCGCCCCTTATTGCATTTTAATGCAATGTTGCGGCGACCAAAAAAAAACTTAATTTTTTTTCTCACTACACCGTTTAGCGATCGGGTTAATCCATTTTTTTATTGATAGATCGGGCGATTCTGAACGCGGCGATACCTAATATGTGTATGTTTGATTTTTTTTATTGTTTTATTTTGAATGGGTCGAAAGTGGGGTGATTTAAACTTTTATTTTTTTATTTTTTTATATTTTGTAACACTTTTTTTTCACTTTTGCCATGCTTCAATAGTCTCCATAGGAGACTAGAAGCTGGCACAACTCGATCGCCTCTGCTACATAGAGGCGATGAGCAGATCGCCTCTATGTAGCAGAATTACTGACTACTGGGTGGCGCTCACAGCAAGGCGGCACTGACAACCATAGGGGCCTCCAGGAGACCTCGGGTTGTCATACCGATGAACGGATGACCCGTGATCATGTGACGCGGGTCACCGATGAGCGCATTTCCTGCGCGATTACCAGAAGTGCCAGTAAAATGCCGCTGACAGCATTTAACAGCGGCATTTAACTAGTTAATAGCCGCAGGTGGATCGCGATTCCACCCGCGGCTATTGCGGGCACATGTCAGCTGTTCAAAACAGCTGACATGTCCTGGGAAAGATGTGGGCTCACCGCAGGAGCCTACATCAAAGGGAGGGATGCCGACATCGGCGTACTATTACGCCGGATGTTGGTAAGGAGTTAATTAATAGATCTTGATATTAAAATATATTTCACAATTGGATGTGTTGAAAAAATTTTCCTGTGCTGAGATAATCTTATAAATGTGTCCATGGTGTGTACTGTGAAATGGCTGTCTCTGATCGTTCAGGAACATGGTCTGGTCACACCACAGCTCCTGGGCAGGGGAAGAAGCCATTTTTAATGTCCATATGTGCAAAATCATGGTATTCACTTTTGTTCATGACTGTATGTCATGACAATAGCTAGTAACACATACAAAGGACTAGGAGAACATGCTGCACTTTGAATTTTTCCAGCATTTTAAGTTTGACTGAGACTACAAGGTGACTTGGGGCTCCAAACAGCCAAAAAGTGCTCTGTGCAGCTGTTACATCATAAGTAAATGCAAGTTAATGGACTCACATTGCGACCGCCAGGGTAGCACGACCTTCAAGTTCAAAAAATTTTAACTGCTTGGATTTTCTGTAACTCCTTCACCCCAGTAGGCAGCAGTGGCACATAACGGTTTGTGCCACGGTCAAAGTTGCCATACAGCCCCAGCATTACACTATGATATAGAATTAGGTTTGCAAAGCCATACATACTATATTAAACAGTAAATAGGCACCCACAGTGTATATGTCAGATATACAGAGATAAATTTAAGCTATATAAATATCCGTTTAATATGTCTAACCCTAGAAATAGGCTGTGCTTTTCTAGAGGTAAGAGAGTTGCTCATAAAAATTCTATTTTGTGCTATCTGTTCATGTTCTGATGTATCTAATGTAATTTTTATTAGATTACTGGGAACAAAAATGACTTCATTAAACCTGGCAACAATTTTTGGGCCTAATTTGTTGCACAAGCAGAAGTCATCTGACAAAGAGTTTACAGTTCAAAGTACTGCCAGGGCCGAAGAGAGTACAACCATTATCTCTGTGGTACAGAAGATGATTGAAAATTACGAAAATCTTTTTATGGTAAGTAAATAATTTAGTCATCCCTAAATGTGTAAAAAGGTTTGTGTATGAAAACTTGGCAGTTTTTTGAAGCATCAAATTAGTTTTCATTGTTTTGGTTGCATACTATTATGTTAGGATTGTAGCTTATTCATATGCTTATATTCATTAAGTACATATTTTAGCATTGAGTTTAGGTCACTTTGAAATAATAACATAAGATTCCTAGAAGAAGGTGAGTAGCTTTATTTTACAAGATATTCAACATTAAAATATGTAAATATATGGATGATTATTTGTTTTTGGCAGTATTCTCATCTTGTATAGAAATGTCAATGTTAAAAAAAATCTACCCAGCCCTTAAACTGTAAGCAATATCCATCCTACAAATAATATGGAGCACCGTAAATTCATAGAACATTAAAATGTAGTTATTAATTTATAATGACAGTAAAATAATAGGAAACATATTGTAATGACTAGAGTTAATATGTACAAAAATATAAACATGAAAAATAAAGTTATGTGAAAAGATCTGCATGACCCAATCTATCAGCTTCGATAACAATTTCTGGCTGTTGGGTGTTAGCCGTGAGAGCCACTCACCTACCTAGCTACCTACTTAATGACATCCGCCAGCTAATCAAAAGAAGAGCCGAAGATGCCGTCTGGTAAGAAGCAGTTCTCGAGGCTCCCATACATCAGCCACAACTTACTGTAAACACTGTCGGCATTGCTGGACCATGTTTTATGAATTGATTTGCTCCAACTCTAGTGAGGACACAATAATTCCTTAAAATAATGTTATATTTCACCTGGTGAGGTGGATCGTCAACAAGCTCCAGATGGAATAATGGAAGTTTATGTGACAGAATGGCAAGAATAGTAGTAAACAGGATCCAGAGGATATGATGAAGCACAGATTAAATTACAGCAAAGGGTGTAATAGAGTTGTAATCCACTAGGGATCAGAGGAGACTCCACTATGAGAATCTGGTAGATCAGAACTGAGTTGCACAGGCAGAGTTGTTCTGGTAATGTAGGAGACTCAACTCAGCATTGATGTACATGGCGGCCAGAATCAAATAACTGGTATTCTGGTGGCAAGCAGTGACTTAGTGTCCTGATAGGTGTCCACGATTTACTTAACAGGTGGCATGCGTTGAGACGGTATGTACATATGAAAGTATACATACAATAATTTGGATGCTTGTATCCAGCAATCAACTCGTATTCCTGTATTCAAATGTGTGTGTATTAGGCAGGAGAATTAAATAGACTAGTAAATGAAAAACAGGGAGAGGAATTTTCTCTCTTACGTTAGCTCTCCTCTATCACCTGCTCTTATACTGCCTTTACTATGAGAGACATATAAAATTACCCCCTATTATAGGAAATGTAGGCTTGTAGATAGACTTGTATAAGGTAGCATTGAGAATCTAGAAAATTTTAATTCAACTATTTAAGGTTATAATTTTAGTCCACTCAAGTGAGTAATAATATATAAATTAAAATAGATTTCCAGAGATGTGATATTGGTAAAAGTTATTTGTTCTGAGTGCCAGAAAGGATTTTTTCCCTAACAGGAGTAAAATTGTCTACTACTTTCCTCAGAATCACCTTTGTAGGGAATATACAGTATTTCACTAGATGAACTTATTCACCTGGCCTTTTGTAGGATACATTAGGGGGACTTTAAAACTTTGATATCAAAATGTTGAAAATGTTTAACTTTGTCCTTTTGCGCCAGCAAGTTTCTAAAAGTTAGTAGCGTATACGGACAATCTGGCACAAAGGAGCCAAAGTTAGATTCTTAAAGGGCATCTGTCACTAGGATCAACCCTCCTAAGCCGTCTATATGGCATGTAGATCATAGGAAGTTGAATAAAATGATACCTTGATATCTGTAATCCAATGTCTCATTCTAGAGAAATCCACGTTTTTCTTATATTCTATTGGCCGGCCACTGATCTACATGAGAATCTGCGTCCAGAGCTTATTATAAATACATTGAGGCATTACCAGTGTGATATATGATGGCTGTTCTCTGGTCTCCTGATCTCACTGCAGAGCTGTGAGAGATCATAACTGACACATCTGCAGGTTCCTTTACGACTTCATCTTCCATCTCACAGGCAAACAAGGTTGCAATGTTGTTGCAATACAGCAGAGCTGTAGCAATTGTGTTTGTCATGAAACAAAGTTCAGTTCTCTTGTGTTAGTTACTTGTCTCACACTCGTAACTCTCCTTTTCATTTAAAATAATCCTTGGAGGCCTATTCTCATGCATTTTATACAGTTTCCTATGACCTACATGCCCTTATAGATGACTTAGTAGGATTGATCGTACTGACAGATTCCCTTTAATTTTATAAAGCCACTTTATATTAGAATATCAAACAGTGGCACTAAATTTATATATTTGTATATTTTTAAGTGCCTACCAAATTACGTGTCAATAATTGAGTGAGATGCATTTATTAGCCACAGTGACATTGCACATCTATAAAGGCTTTTTTTTACATATAATTCTTGTTTACTATACAGTAATCTCCATGTAATAATTAGCTTCAATCACTAAATTTCCAAAGATCGTTTGTCTCCCACGCTCTCCTTATACAGTATATTGTGTTTTATTAATGGCAACATATGCCATTTACCTGGGAAGATGGGCTGTGGATTATGAAATCAGTAAATAAACCTTTGGCCTGTCAATGGACATGTTTGCAATGTGAATTGACTGAATGTTTGTATAAATGATTGTTCATAAAATCGCTGTTTGTAAAAAGCTCTTAAGTCCTGAAAATTACACTTGATTGTTATCCTCTTTTATGGCATTGCTTTAACACCTTAGTAACAGAGCAACTTTTTACCTTAATTACAAGGACAAATTTTTTTAATCTGACCAGTGTCACTTTATGTGGTAGTCCTAACCCTAACCCCAGTCCTAACCCTAATCCTAGTCCTAAGCCTAACCCCAGTCTTAACCCTAATTAGTGAAGACCGAGCACTAAAATGCTCAGGTGCTCGTTACTCGAATTGAGCACTTTTGACTGCTCAGGTGCTCGACTCAAGTAACGAGTATAATGGAAGTCAATGGGAAACTCAAGTATCTTTCCAGCAGACCCTTCCCGGAGGTCTGGGGGTGTTTAAAATTGCTGAAATGGTTGGAAAACGTGCTCAAATGAAATGGGAACAGGATGGGGAAGATGCCTGCATGCATCTCTGATTCCCAGGTTGCTGCTGGGAAAAATGTTGTCAGACATTGTTGCTGGGAACAATGTTATGGACTGACAATAAAAAATAGCAAACAAAAGATAAAATGGATTTTACAGGAAAAAAAAAAGGATAGGAAACATTATTTCCAATATAATGACTTGTATACAAGGCAAATAAAAAAAGAGAAAAGAAAAAATTCCTCCTTCAACCCTTAGGCTATGTGTGAAAAACACAAAAACGCTGAAAGAATTGACATGCTGCTTCTTTCAAAACTGCAGCAGTTTTCAATTTCAGTAAGGGAAAAAAAAGGAAAAAGAAATCATGTGCATGAGATTTCTGAAATTGTTTCCCATTTGTAAGGAGTGGAGGCCTATCAAAAATTAAAAGGAGGGATTGCAATACACCCTAGAATATACATAGAGTGGGACTCATTGACTGGTGAAGCGTATGCACTATGTGCAAGGGCTTCCAAAATTTAGGAGGAAGCACTCCAATACATCCTGGAACACAAGTAGAGTAAGGCCTCAGAAAACATTTACATTTAGAAGGAGTGGGTTTTTCATGGTCAACAATTGTGGTTCTGGATTTGAGACCACTATTCAGGGTACAACTGGCACAACAAGGACCTTCAGACATCTGACTCCAATTTTGTTCCAGCTAAGGTGGGCAGAAGTTCCTCCTGTACCGGCTCAGGCAGTCCCGAGGCTTCAAATAGATTGAAGCAGGGGTTTCAAAACATTTTTTTTATCTCTTTGGAGACCCTTGTCAATGAAAATTCATGAACCATGTGGGGGAAACTTCTCCAACCCATCCTGGGGAAAGAACACCACACGTCATTTGTCCATTTATTCATATAAGAGGTGCATTTGGGCCTTTCTGCAATTATATGAATGCATCTTTATTTTTATTTTTCTCTGACTTGAGGCAAATCCGAGTCTCGCAGGTCGCATTCACTGCTCCCTCCATGTTTAAGTTGATTTTGTGGGTTTTTAGTGCCGCCAGGGGCATATTAAGTGATAGGCACATTTGAGGGTGGCCCTCAGTCATACGTTTTAGAGGGCCATCAGGCGGCCCTCAGTCATTAATTTCATTAAATGATACTTCACTTTTTTTAACTGATCACCGTTATTTGTTGAATAACGGAGATCACATGATCGGGGACCGTAAAATTCAGCTCTGATCCTGTTCTCCAAGGCCTCAGCGAACCCTGGTAGCTGAAACCCCAGAGATTTCCTGGGGCTGGGGGGTGCTATTCACTTATTTCTCAGCGTGTTTATAAACTGCACTGTTAAAAGGTGTATCAGTGGTCATTAAGTGGTCACTCAGAAGTGTGGAAAATATAAATAAATACATTATAACTAATATTATAACTAATATTCTATTATCAAGGTTGCGCCGATGTCCTGCTGTTGGCACTGTTTTTTTGTACCAGCAACTCTTTCTTCTGCTCCCTCTGTTGGTGATATGTACTGTATGATGGGAGCTGGCTTATTATAATGACTAGCCCAGCCCCTTCTTTCTATACACATGACAGGCACAAGGAGGGGAGGGAATGTTTTCATGTTGTCAAAGCAAATTCGGAAATGTAGATGCCAGGCCTTGAAACCTAGGCCATCAATGCGACATTGGTGGAGCCCTAAGGACACCCACGTTGAGTATTTGGTCAGTATTTTACATCACTATTTGGAAGCCAAAACCAGGAATGGGTGAAAAATGCAAGTGGTGACGTGTTTCTATTATATTTTCCCTCTCATTTTTCCACTCCTGATTTTAACTTGCATATACTGATGAAAAAACACTGAATGTGTGAACGTAGCCTAGTAATGAAATTATATTAGTATATTGCATTCATTTTTATTTTAAACACAACCTTTTTTTAATACACTGCTGACACAGCTAAGCCAAATGCTTTTTTTCGTTACTTTCCATCTAATGTTTTAGCTAGGAAATAATAACAATGGATAAACATTACTCAAGTATCTTTGATGTGAAGCCAAATACATTAGTGTTTCCCATTATATGCTAAGTATTGAAAATGATCGTAAAGGAACAGTAATTAAAAATCAAATGACAGAATTGTCTAAACATTAGCCCAAATCTTATTTTTCCTGGTTATAGAAGGGTAATAATTAGAGATGGGTGAACCAGAACAGAAAAGTTTGTGGTCGTACTGAACACTTAGTGTTCGTGCATGGACCCCGAACACGGACTTCTCCAGGAACTTACTGTTCAAGTTCGGCATACCGAACATCCAGTGTTTCCCATGCTGTCATCTGCATGACTGCACGAGACACACCGGCAGCTCTGATCGGCGGTAAGATCATTACCGCCTTGAGTTGTGATTCCCACGCTATCAGATGACAGCATGAGCTAACGGCTGTGACTAACAGTAAAAAGGTCCCGCCGGTCACAGGTGTCAGCTAATGAGAGTATTACTCACATCAGCTGATGCCTGCTGTCGTTGATAACAAAGCAGTTGCCGCTGATGGGAGTATTCATCATCTGGCGCCTGTGTTATAAATAAACAAATTTTAAAAAAATGACATGGGGTCTTTTATTTTCGATAAGCAGCACAGGCAACACTGACAACTGTGGGCTGAAACCCTCAGCTGTCAGCTTTATCATGACTGGCTACCAAAAATAGAGAAATCTCACACCAATTTTTTTAAACCATTTAAATAATAAAAAAAAAATCATGAGGTCCCCCATGTCTGACAACCAGCCAAACTAAAGCAAACTGCTTGGGCTGGTATTCTCAGACTGGTAAGGGGTCATGGATATTGCCTCCCCAGCCTAAAAATAGCAGCCTGCTGCCTCCTCAGAGAAGGCTCATCTATTAGATGTGCCTATTCTGGCACATTGCCAGCTCTTCCCACTTGCCCTGGTGCAGTGGCAAGAGGAGTAATGGTTGTGGGGTTGATAACAGCTGTTTTATGGCTGCTGACATCCAGCCCACAGGTTAGTAATGGATAGGCGTCTATAATACGCCCCCATTACTAACTGCACAATTAGTTAGTAAAAAACACATCCAGCATAAAACCCTTTAATTGCAATGACACTAACTCCTTTATATGATTCATCTCATCTGAAAGGCTACATCCTTAGATCAGGCATAGAACAGACATTTATGGGACATTTCACAACATTCTCAAATTCTTATGAAAAAAATTACAGCACATGTTGCATTGTACTACAGTACTGTACCCAATTTATTATATATTTTAGGAGTCGGTCCATTTTATACCAACTCCACTCCAACAAAATGGACCCCGACTCCACAGCCCTGCTTACGTGTTAAATTGATTGTGGAATGAAACTAATTGGTGTTCATGGAACCTCTTCAGCTGTTGCTCAGACTCCATCCAGATAAATAAAATATTGTTAATGTAGCGATAGTCCAGAGGTCTGATGAGACAAGAGGGCAAAAAGGCACTTTCAAGTATGGCCATGAAAAAATGTACATATTGTGGGGCATTTTACTCGCCATTGCTGCCCCAGTCTCCTGTAAATATATGTTGTTATCAAATGCAAAGTAATTGTGGGTGAGCATGAATTTTATAAGCTTCATCTCAGAAACAGCAGCAAGTCCTATACTTTTCATGAAGACTTTGCAGGCATTAATACATCCTAGTGTGGAGATGGGAGTACAAAGATTCCACATCCATGGTGGCTAGGATGGTTCCTTATGTTAGATGACCAATTGCTGCTAGTTTATCAGTAGGTCAGTTGAATCGTTAAAGTAGCTGGGAGTTTTATCCTTTCCCGGGGGTTTAAGTACATCTACCCATCCAGAAACTTGCTCAGTAAGGGTGCCCACACATGAAATGATTGGTCTTCCTGGATTTCCAGATTTGTGGATTTTGGGAAGCATATGGAATATCCCTATTCTTGGACTCTCTGGTATCAATTTGCCAGCTCTTATGGATGTCTCAGGCAGACAGGAGACCAACTTGTTTAATTCCTTGTCATAGTCCTGTGTAGGGTCAGACCCCAATTTTTGTAGTAATGTGTGTCCTTCAGTTCTCTGTGTGTTTCCTTCATGTAATCTGATTTGTTCATCATGATTATTGCACCCTTCTTGTCTCTTGGTTTGATAATGATTTCTTTGGTGGTTTTTAAAGATTGCATGGCTTTTCACTCCTGGGCACTGATGTTGGATGTTTGTGTCTAAGATGGTGAATTTTACCAATGTCTGAATGAGTCTATATAGTTATCCAAGTGAAGGTTGCGTCCAGGTGGAGGCATTCAATTTGACCTCATCCAAGAAGAGATTCAAGATATATTTTACCTGTAGTCTTACAATAGATATACATTATGGGAGATCCTTTGAACGCATACCTTAAATATAGGCTCTAAATGAGATGTGAACAGTGCCTAACCTGTATTAACACTCTTAACAATGTAAAAGCACTTTTCCAGCTTCTGTACTGGCTAATATATGGTATTATACTGTGTAATGGTATTCTAGTACCCTTAATATATATCTAATACGCACACATGAATCAAATCACAGTTCTTCTTAAAGGATATGGAGACCTTTGTGAGAAAGCCGAGTGCTGTGTTTGGCTAATTTCATTGACCATTGACCATGAATGGAGTGGAGACAAAGCCTGTGCAACTCGGCCCCCGTTTGGATCAGGGCTGCAAAGCCCAGTTCTTAGGGTTTCAGAGTTCCAATCTTATCATCGCTTGGGGACCCAGTGGTTGGATGTGAAAGTTATATTGTATTCTATGGCTAGAGGAAAACTTTTTTTTTTTAAAACAACTCTTTATAACGTGAACCTGTCAGCAGAGTTATGCATAGTAACCTACACAGTGTCAGGTTGGCGCCGTTACACTGAATAAAATGATACCTTGTGGTTGATGAAATCAGTCTTATGGCTATTTCTTAATCTTTATTTTCAGCTTTGTGTTAATGAGATTCTCGTGCCCTAAGGCAGGGCTGGTGAATGTGGTGCTCTGATTAGATATTCATAATGCAGACTGCTGACAGGTCAATGATCTCTCACTGACCTGCCCCCTTTTTTGCATAATGAATACCTTACATACTGAATAAAAAATAAAAACGCTTTTGCAGGCAGGTGCCGGCCTTGGTACCTGCGCTGCAGCATAATCGCATGTCTAATGTGCACTTAATCCCTTTTTTCAGATTTACTTGCGCAAGGGGGAAAAAAAAGTCATTTTCAAATGGTGCCCACCGTGCCTGCGCAGTAACAGCTATGTTTGTATAGAGATCCGATAGCTGCTGTTGCACAGGCGCTGGCGGCGCCATCTTACTGGAGAAGAAAAAAATGTCCCCCACCAAGATGGTGGTGCCTGCGCAGTAGCAGCTATCAGTTTGTATAGAGATCCGATAGCTGCTGTTGTGCAGACGCTGGCGGCGCCATCTTGCTGGAGAAGACAAAAAAAATATCCTCCACCAAGATGGAGCTGCCCGTGCATGCGCAATAGCAGCTGTTTGCGATCTCTGAGAGCTGCTACTGCTTAGGTGCAGGCGGAGCAGTCTTGGTGGAGGATATTTTTTTTGTTCTACTCCAGCAAGATGGCGCCGCTATCGGATCTCTGCTACTGCGCAGGTGCCCTGGACACCATTTTCAAAATGACTTTTTTTTTCCTCGCTCAAGTAAATCTGAAAAAGGAATTAAGTGCACAGTAAACATGCAGTTATGCTGCAGCACATGTGCCACGGCCGGCACCTGCCTGCAGAAGTGTATGTGATGTGATGGTATTCATTATGCAAACTAGGGGCAAGTCAGTGACCTGTCAGCAGTCTGAATTATGAATATCTAATCAGAGCACCACATACATGAACCCCGTCTTAGGGCACGATAATCTCATTAGCACAAAACTGAAAATAAAGATTAAGAAACAACAAGACGGATTTCATCAACCAAGGTATCATTTTATTCAGTATAACTGCGCCGACCTGACAATGTCTGTAGGTTACTCAGCACAATCCTGCTGACAGGTTCCCTTTAATTACAAAGACATAAACAGTTAGATAACATATAGTTCGTCACATGTTTTTCCTATCAAAATATGTGTCATATTGCAAGCAAGTTTCAATGCTTTTTATGGAGAAGAAGGTAAAAACATTGATCCAAGCATAACTAAATATAATAATATATGGCCCTTTATAATAGTAGTTCTAAATATTGGAGACTGCCAGAGACTGTCATATTGGGTATTAAATTACGTCCAAGGTCATATATTTATTTTATCCTTTTTTAATATAGGTGCCTCCTGATTTACAGAATGAAGTTCTCCTTAGCCTTTTAGAAACTGATCCAGATGTAGTAGATTATCTACTTAGAAGAAAAGCTTCTCAGTCATCGTAAGTAAATATGTTTACAGCTTATTTTAGAAATTTTCTGATGTCTGTTTTCTAGAAGAAAGGCTTAATCATTGGAACAAATATAATTCTGCTGAAAAGAAAAAGCCATGTGTGTACTTATACTGGGCCCCCAAAGTGCAGAAAGAAAATTAAACTTCTATGTGGTTACCATTAACTTGCTCTGTCACTTTGACTGGGAACTGACCACTTGTACCATGAGTGCAGTGCTCATTTACAGAACGCTACGACAGCGTAGAAAATCTATATGCTGTACAAGCTGGTGACAACCAGTGGTGCCAGACTTGAAATGCTGTCTAGCAAATAGCAGAGCAAAATAATTATTCATTACAGTTCTTTAGGAAACTCTACTGAATAATTTCAATGAGAAATATCAGTTTTCTCTACACATTGTTTGAAATGTTCCCATTTGTTAGTGATATACCATCATCATAACTAATGGTGTCTTAAAGCTAAGATATAATAACTAGATCCTAAAGTTACTGGATTGTAAATGAATACAGGAAAAATGCAAACAAAAATTAAAAATATCAGGAAATCCTGTAGGTATGATATTATAATACTATAGAAAGTTGATTGGTTGGGGTCTGACCTCAAGGACCCATGCCAGTCCTTAGAATCAAGTCTTGAGTAATTAACCCCTTAGTGACAGAGCCATTTTGCTGCTTAATGACCGGGCCAATTTTTACAATTCTGACCACTGTCACTTTATGAGGTTATAACTCTGGAACGCTTTAACGAATCAAGCTGATTCTGAGACTGTTTATTCGTGACATATTGTACTTTGTTAGTGGTAAAAAACATTTTATATGACTTGCTTTTATTTATGAAAAAAACGGAAATATGATGAAAATTTAGAAAATTTCGCAATTTTCAACTTGAAATTTTTATGCCCTTAAATCAGAGAGATATGTCACACAAATTTCTTAATAAATAAATTTCCCACATATCTACTTTACATCAGCACAATTTTGGGAACAAAATTTTCTTTTGTTACGAAGTCATAAGGGTTAAAAGTTGACCAGCGATTTCTCATTTTTACAACACCATTTTTTTTAAGGGACCACATCACATTTGAAGTCACTTTGAGGGGTCTATATGATAGAAAATACCCAAAAGTGACACCATTCTAAAAACTGGACCCCTCAAGGTGCTCAAAACCACATTCAAGAAGTTTATTAACCCTTCAGGTGCTTCACAGGAGCTGAAGCAATGTGGAAGGAAGAAATTGACATTTAACTTTTTTGCAAAAGCTTTACTTCGGAACCAATTTTTTTTTATTTTCACAAGTGTTAAAAGAAAAAATGAATCATAAAATTTGTTGTGCAATTTCTCCTGAATACGCCGATATCCCATATGTGGGGGTACACCACTTTTTGGGCGCACAGCAGAGGTTGCAAGGGAAGGAGCGCCGTTTGACTTTTTCAACGCAGAATTGGCTGGATGCCATGTCGCGTTTAGAGAGCCCATGATGTGCCTAAACAGTGGAAACCCCCAACAAGTGACCCCATTTTGGAAACTAGACCCCTTTAGGAACTTATCTAGATGTGTGCTGAGCACTTTGAACCTCCAAGTGCTTCACTTAAGTTTATAACGTAGAGCCGTGAAAATAAAAAATCATATTTTTTCCACAAAAATGATCTTTTCACCCCAATTTTTATTTTCCCAAGGGAAACAAGACCCCAAAAGTTTTTGTGCAATTTGTCCTGAGCATGCTGATACCCCATTTGTGGGGGTAAACTACTGTTTGGGTGCATGGCAGAGCTTGGAAGGGAAGGAGCGCCGTTTGACTTTTTCAACGCAGAATTGGCTGGACGCCATGTCATGTTTGTAGAGGCCCTGATGTGTCTAAACAGTGGAAACCCCCCACAAGTGACCCCATTTTGGAAACTAGACCCCCTAAGGAACTTATCTAGATGTGTGATGAGCACTTTGAACCCCCAAGTGCTTCACAGAAGTTTATAACGCCCGGGCGTGAAAATAAAAAAATCATATTTTTTCCACAAACCTGATCGTTTAGTCCCCAATTTTTTATTTTCCCAAGGGTAACAGGAGAAATTAGACCACAAAAGTTGTCCAGTTTGTCCTGAGTACGCTGATACCCCATAATGGGGGGGGCCTTTGTTTGGGTGCACGGCAGGGCTTGGAAGGGAAGCAGCGCCATTTGACTTTTTCAAACCAATATTGGCTGGAATTGAGATTGGACACCATGTCGCGTTTGTAGAGCCCCTGATGCGCCTAAACAGTGGAAACCCCCCACAAGTAACACCATTTTGGAAAATAGACCCCCTATGGAACTTATCTAGATCTGTTGTGAGCACTTTTAACCCCAAAGTGTTTCACAAAAGTTTATAATGCCTGGGTGTGAAAAAAAAACAAAACAATTTTCCACAAAAATTATTTTTAGTCCCAAATTTTTGATTTTTCACAAGGAAATTGGACGCTAAAAGTTGTTGTCCAATTTGTCCTGAGTACGCTGATACCAAATATGTGGGGGGGGGAACTGTTTGGGCGCACGGCAGGGCTTGGAAAGGAAGTAATAACGTTTTGGAATGCAGACGTTGATGGGGGTCATGTTCCGTTTGCAGTGCCCCAGATGTGCCTAAACAGTGGAAAACCCCCACAAGTAACCCCATTTTGGAAACTAGACCCCCTAAGTAACTTATCTAGATCTGTGGTGAGCACTTTGAACCCCAAGTGTTTCACAAAAGTTTATAATGCCTGGGTGTGAAAAAAATAAATACATTTTCCACAAAAATGATTTTTTAGTCACAAATTTTTGATTTTTCACAAGGAAATTGGACCCCAAAAGTTGTTGTCCAATTTGTTCTGAGTACGCTGATACCAAATATGTGGGGGAAAACTGTTTGGGCGCACGGCAGGGCTTGGAAAGGAAGTAATAATGTTTTGGAATGCAGACGTTGATGGGGTCATGTTCCGTTTGCAGTGCCCCAGATATGCCTAAACAGTGGAAAACCCCCACAAGTGACCCCATTTTGGAAACTAGACCCCCTAAGGAACTTATCTAGATGTGTGGTGAGTACTTTGAACCCCAAAGTGCTTCACAGAAATTTATAAACGCAGAGCCGTGAAAATAAAAAATTATTTTTTTCCTCAAAAATGATTTTTTTTTTAGCCAGCTATTTTTTATTTTCCCAAGGGTAACAAGAGAAATTAGAACCCCAAAATTGGTGTACAATTTGTCCTGAGTACGCTGATACCCCATATGTTGGGGAAAACCACTGTTTGGGCGCACGGCAGGGCTCGGAAGGGAGGGAGCGCCATTTGACTTTTTGAACGCCATGTCGTGTTTGTAGACCCCCTGATGTGCCTAAATAGTGGAAACCCCTCAATTCTAGCTCCAACCCTAACCCCAACACACCCCTAATCCTAACCCTAACCCTAATCCTAACCCTAATCCCAACCCTAATTCTAACCCTAATTGTAACCCTAACCCTTATTGTAACCCTAACCCTAATTGTAACCCTAACCCTAATTATAACCCTAACCCTAAGGCTGGGTTCATTTTGCGTTTTACCAGCCCGTTCAACACATAGCGTTGGCGGGCTGGTAACGATATAGCATAACGCGATCGCCTTATGCTATACCCGCTAGCGCAGAGGAATCAGCAGATGATTCATCTGCGCTAGCGGTGACGGAGCCCAGACGCTGCATCCCGCGTCCGAGGCTCCGTCACTGAATGACGGCACGTCGCTAATGCATGCCGCTTTACGGCATGCGTCGCGATGCGCCCTCAGATGGGGGTGAATGGCAGCGTTAACGGACTGCGTTACACTGCATTATACCCCGGTGTAACGCAGTCCGTCTAACGGACTGCCATAACGCAGTATGAACCCAGCCTACCCCTAACCCTAATGCTAACCCTAACCCTAATTATAGCCCTAGCCCTAACCCTAACGGAAAAATGAAAATAAATACAATTTCTACATTTTATTATATGTCCCTAACTAAGGGTGTGATAAAGGGGGGGTTATGTACTGTTTTTTTTTATTTTGATCACTGTGATAGTTTATCACAGTGATCAAAATCTACTTTTGGAGAATGAATGAAATATTTTTTGAATCTGCCGCCAGGCAGTTTCGGCGGGCACACTGCGCATGCGCCCGCCATTCTTTTTTACAGGAAGAAGACCCGGGAGGATCCGAGGACATGGGGTCATGGGGAACACCTACAGGTACAGGGGGGTGGATCGGGGGTCCCGGGACACTATTTCTCACCCCTCTGATGTGCGATCACATCAGAGGGGAGAGAAATCTTTTTTTTTTTTGCGGTCGCCGTTATACTCAGTATAACGGCGATCGCAACACCAGGTTCGGTAAATACCAACACGGATCATGTTCTCTGGGGTCTCGGCTACCCCCGGCAGCTGAGACCCCGGAGAAAATTGCCCAAGACCCCCAGCACATCGCGGCGGCGCACTGAGCATGCGCCCGCCATTTTCTAGGCCTCAAAGATGGCGGCGCCCACCGGGGGACACCGGAGGGCCCGGGGGCCACATGGAGGGGATCGGGGGCCACAAGTGGGGGATCGGGGACCCTTTTTCTCTCTCCTCTGATATCTGATCACATCAGAGGAGAGAAAAATTAAATGGCACATTTTTTTTTTGTTGCGATCGCCGTTATAGGGTTAATAACGGCGATCGCAATACCGGGGTCGGTAAAAACCGACCCGATTAATGTTCTCTGGGGTCTCGGCTACCCCCGGAAGCCAAGACCCTGGAGAAAATGCGACTGCGGGGGGCGCTATTCACTTTTTCCACAGCGCCGTTAATTAACGGTGCTGTGGTTTAAGTACCCTTAATGACCGCCGTTAAAAGACGTATCGGCGGTCGTTAAGGGGTTAAGTTCCTGCACACACTCATTCTAAGGATCATGATGGTCTGACCAAAGTACTTAGAATGTAGAATTCTATATGTGTCACAGATTCGGTCATTATTCTCTTCTTCCTTCTCACAAGACTGTGGGGTTGTGACATAGCAGCCCAAAGAAGAAATCTCCCTTTATTTCTGCACTTCTTCGCTGGCAAAAGGAAAGCTTTCCTACTTGGCTTGGCCCTGCACTCTTAACCTGTATTTAGCCCAAACAAAGTGGTTTGAAAGAATATTTAATTTTCGTACACCACTGTCTTTTTTGTATTAGTTGTGTTATCCAGTTTTCAGTTTGAAGCTTCTATAGCATCTATTAGTACCTTCTGAACTTTTCAATAAAATAGTTTCCCCATATCAAACCCTCATTTGTTAAGCATTGTTGATAGCCACTACAAAAGGTATGTCTGGCTTCTTAGAACTCAGCACATTCTTCCACATGCCATGTAGAGGACACAGCTTGTATGTGGAAGAAGGTGGTCTGGTCAGATGAGAACATATGGGGATAAATACAAAATGCTATGTGTGGCAGATAACTAACACTGCACATCACCCTAAAAACACTATCCCCATCTTCAAACTTGGTGGTGTCAAGATCATGCTATGTGAATGCTTTTCTTCAGCAGTGACAAGGAAGTTAGTCAGAGTTGATGGGAAGATGGATGGAGCTAAATGCAGGGCAATCCTGGATGAAAAACTGTTAGAGGCTGCAAAAGATTTGAGACTGAGGCGTAGGTTCACCTTCCAGGAGGGCAACGACCCTAAACATACTGCAAGAGACACAATGAAATGATTTAGATCAAAGCATATTCATGTATTTGAATGGCTCAGTCTATGTCCAAACTTAAATCCCATTTAGAATCTGTGCCAAGACTTGAAAATTACTCTTCACAGACACTCTCCATCAAATCTCACTGAGCTGGAGCTAGTTTGCAAAGAAGAATGAGCAATAATTTCTGCCTCTCGATGTTCAAAGCTGTTAGAGACATACCCCTAAAGCCTCGCAGCTCTAACTGCAGCAAAAGGTGGTCCTACAAAGTATTGACTCAGAGGGGCTGCATGTCACAATTTTCAGATTTATATTTTTTAAATATTTATAAAACCATATATCTTTTCCTTTACAGTTCACAAACACTTGCTACTTTTTGTTGGTATGTCACATAAAATCCCAATAAAATACATGTAAGTTTTTAGGTGTAATGTGAAAAAACATGGAAAAGTTTACAATGTATGAATAGTTTTTCAAGGCACTGTAGTGTCTGACAGAACCCATATAAAAAGACTATATAGCTCCTTATTACAGGTCTCTGCCACTTACACAACCCTTACGCTCTAAAAATTTGCTGTTGTCCAATGAGTTCTTGAATAGCAGAAAAACTAATTCTACATAAATGTTGTAAGTATTAAAGCATTAAAAAATGACAAATGCCAAAAACAAAACTGTCGATTTTATATGTGGGTACATCAGGGCGGGCTCAGTGAACCCTTTTAACACAGTGGACCTGCCCCTCTCCACAGGGCCCAGCCTGACCCTCTTATCGTTCACATATATCACCCCACCAGGGCCTAACCGGCCCCCTCCTTCACATATATCAACACTTCCCCCTCCCCCCCCACTTCATGCTTTTACTTACAGCCTGAAAAGGTAGGAACACTGTCTGGGAGAGAAACTTATAGCCACCACGAGCCCAGGGCGACGCCGCGCTACTGCCTGAGTTGAGGCGTGAGGGTGTCCTCCCTGCTACACCCTCGTTGGAATCTCATGGTGCGGACCCTACCGTCTGCTACTGCCGCACGTCCATAAGGAGGAAATGATGGACAGCAGCAGGATAGGTCCGCTTCCCAGAGCAGGACCGTACCCAGTGGAAATTTGATGCCTGGTGCGGTGCCACTGGCAAGTGGCTCGGACAGTGTCCTCAACGGCGATTGGGCCCCCCGTTTGTCCGGTTGCGACCTTGGGGTACATGAAATGGAGTACATACCTAGGATCCCTAGACAAGATATGTTCCTCCATTCATTGTGATAATATGCTATACAACACATAGCAATGCAGCAGCACTTAGCTAACATATCTGTTAAATAAATATATCTATAAACCTGTCATCCCTGTCTCAACAACCAGCAATCCTGATCCTCTCTGCACTGACCTTAGGATTGTAAAGAAACCATGACTTTATAAAGCACATACAATAACAGCATGATATCATAGGCTGAAGAGGACTGAGTAAATAGCAGATGTAGCTCTAAAAAGGGCGGATTCAGATGAACGTCTAGGCACAAAGCCAGGATACTGGGGTCAAGAACGGAGTTCTGAGTAAAGAAATTTAGAAACTTGGGAATGGCATGTATTTACAAAAATGATGTAAATGAAAGGACGCAATTAATTGTAAGAAGTCTGTTGAGATTTTACATTTTTATTAAATAAAGCAAATATGTTATGCTTCTTGGGTGAGAAATATTAGGATGAGCCTCTCAGGAAAACTTAATAAACCTAGCTTCGGAGAGCAATTCCAACATAACTTTTTTTCATCTTGTATGTCGATTTATGCCAGTTTCTGAAAATCCACTTGCTTTTTCTAATCATTCAGTATTACAGTAATCATAAAACACTACACTGTACAATATTTAGTTGTATAAGGGTTCTAAATCAATGTGACATACATGAATAGTCTTTCAAGATGACTTGATAAACCAGACATGACTATTCACTCTTCCTTCTGTAATGTGAGCGGCATATGCTAGCATAGTGACACCATTGAGCAGGTACACGGACAGTTTTGGGGCATTGGCCTGTTATTTGGAGAAACTGTGTTCCTTCATCAGAAGAGAGCTAATTTGCATGCTTTTTTCAAGGAAGCACTGCACTAAGACTCCACATATCAGATGAATTTCTTGCAAGGAATACCGTTATACCAGAGAGTTATTTAGAAACAATATTTTTGTACAATGTCTTGTTAGGACAGACCCATCACTGCATCCACCATTTCAGGTCCAGATTTGTATGTCACAAGGAACTATCAGCGTGTCATACCTTAATGAGATACAGTGGGGGAAATAAGTATTTGATCCCTTGCTGATTATGTAAGTTTGCCTACTGACAAATACATGAACAGTCTATTATTTTAATGTTAGGTTAATTGTAACATTGAGAGATAGAATATCAAAAATAAAATCCAGAAAATCACATTGTATAAATTATAGAAATGTATTTGCATTTTGCAGTGACCAGTTAGACGCTTCTAATCAACTCGTTACCTGCATTAAAGACAGCTGTCTTACATAGTCACCTTTATAAAAGACTCCTGTCCACAGTGAGTCAGTCAGACTCTAACCTCTACAACATGGGCAAGACCAAAGAGCTTTATAAGGATGTCAGGAGCAAGATCATAGACCTGCACAAAGCAGGAATGGGTTACAAAACTATACGTAAGACACTGGGTGAGAAGGAGACAACTGTTGGTGCAATAGTTAGAAAATGGAAGAAATACAAAATGACTGTCAATCGACAGTCACGACAAAATAGCTGCTGCATTCCCTGCCTTCGCTTTTGTAGAGGCTGTTATAGTCCCTTGTGATTGGCTGTGTTATATCGTGTGATGTAATAGCAGTAAGGTATTATGGGGAAGCCATCCAGCCACACCTGAAGTAATGTGATCCTTCCCTGGCAGATGCAGTCTACTGCAATATGTAAAATGGTATTGACAATTTTAGGTACCGTATATACTCGTGTATAAGTCGAGTTTTTCAACCTCTTTTTTGTGCTGAAAAAAAGACCCTCTCGGCTTATACACGAGTCATACACCAGAACGCTGTCGGGGGAGGGGAGCTGGTGAGCAGGAGACATCATACTCACCCTCCTGACGTCTGCATATCAGGCTCTGCTACATCTCTGTCCCAGCGTCTCTCTTCCTCTCTTCTTCCTGTGCGGTCCTGTGACACCGCTCATTAAAGTCATGAATATGGACGCGTCTCCACTCCCATAGGGGTGGAGAGCATATTCGTTACTTTAATGAGCGGTACCATGTGACCGCACAGGAAGAAGAGAGGAAGAGAGACGCCGGGACTGAGATGTAGCAGAGCCTGATAGCACTAAAGTCAGAGGTACTGAGCCTCTTAAAGAAAAACGTTCTGCAGGATGCACCAGCAGGAGAAGAAGGGGAAGGCTTCTATTCTCCCCTGTTTCTAATAAAGAAGCCAGATGGTTCGTATAGCATGATTTTCAACTTGAAGGGCCTAAACAAGAAGATTCGAAATTCAAGATAGTCAATAAAATCAGCAATTCAACTGCTCTTTCCGGGTTGCTATATGGCCATCCTAGACCTGAAGGACGCATATTACCACGTGCCAATACACATAGCATTCCGGAAATATCTCACCAGTACCAGTAGGGGGCACCACAAGGTACCTCCAGTACAAGGCCCTTCCCTTTGGCCAGGTAGTGGCCCCTCGTGTATTCACGAAGTTAATAGCGGAGGTTATAGCCCACCTCAGAGAAAGAAACAGACTGTTCATCCCATACCTGGACGACTTCCTAACAGTAGGCCGTTCTTTCACTTACTGCCAAAGTCAAGTGAGAGACATAGCCACCATCTTAGAAAGCTTAAGGTGGTGTTTGAATCTAGAAAAATCAAGATTGGACCCACAAAGGACACAAATCTTTCTAGGATTCTTACTCGACTCTTGCCAGCAAGAGTGTCGCCTACCAAAGCAAAAGAACAAGTTGCTCAGTCTCCTCTCCAGATCAATACAAGATCCAGTGATGTACCTCAGAAGTGCTGTGTCCCTCCTGGGCTCCCTGACCTCATATATCAAGGCAGTGAAGTGGGCCAAGATCCACTCAAGAGAGTTGCAGGGGTTTCCTATTGGAAAGCCAACGTTCATTGCAAGGGTATCTGGAAGGTACACTGACACTGCCTCGGGAGGTTATACATTAAATCCGCTTGTGGTTGGGATAAAGTCCCTTTGGGAGTGGGTCCCGTGGTTTCCTCACGTCACCAAGGTAGTTACCATAGAGGCCAGTCCCAGGGCCTGGGGAGCACATCTGGACGACCATCTGGTCCAAGGAACATGGTCAGCAATAGAAAAGAAAGCCTCCTCAAATATGTTGGAGCTTCTGGTGGTAGAGAATGCATTACAGAGTCTCCTACCATTCCTGCGAGGCCATTATGTGAAAATATTGTCGGACAACCAGGTCACAGTGGCATATCTAAATCATCAGGGGGGTACACGGTCGCATTTCCTAATGTATGTTACCAAGCGAATTTTCAGCCTCGCAGAAAGGAACATCTTGCCACTATCTGCACTTCACATCAGAGGAAAGGTCAATATAACAGATTTTTTGAGCCGCAGACCAGTTCTGCAGGGCAAATGGTCCCTCAAAACTGCAATATTCAGACATTTGGTGGACTTCACCCTGGTTTATGCCTTTCCCCCAATCTGTCTAATACCTACAGTTCTCAGGAAGATCAGACAAGATGGGGCAAGAGTAGTACTCATAGTCCCCTTTTGGCCCAAGAGTCCCTGGTACTTTTAGCTGAGGAACATGTCAGTCAAGGAACCATGGGTCCTTCCGGAGATCACGGACCTTCTAGCTCAAAGGCCCGTGTTCCATCCTCAGGTTACTGGGCTGCACTTAAAAGCATGGAACTTGAGGTCACTGCTAGAGGATAAGGGGTTTTCTACCAACCTGATCTCTACCTTACTTGCTAGTAGGAAGCCGGTCATTACAGCAATTTACGGTAGGACCTGGAAAAAATTCTTATCATCTACAGGGTGTTCTCTAGAAGGAAAGATGCCCCTAAAAGAAATCCTGGAGTTCCTTCAGAAGGAAGGAACAGGGCCTGGCGGTTAGTACCTTGAAAGTTCAGGTATCAGCCTTAGGGGCTCTGTATAATTACAACCTTGCAGGTAAACAGTATGTGGTCAGGTTTATTAAGGCATACGCTAGATTCAGACTAGTCCCGGTGGCCAGGGTCCCTCCATGGGACTTGAACCTGGTCTTGAATGCTGTAACAGAACCCCCTTTGAGCCTTTAACTGAAGGGTCCATAATACTGGTTACACTAAAAACTATACTCTTAGTAGTCCTTACATCAGTACGGATAGTAAGCGATATATACAGGCCCTATCAGCAGATCCACCTTTTACCATGTTAATGGACGAAAGAATAGTTTTAACACCTGATCGTGCCTATCTGCCTAAAGTAGTATCTAGGTTCCATAGGTTACAGGAGATATCTCTACCTTCCTTCTGTCCTAACCCAAAGAATGATAGGGAAAATAAATTCCACACCTTAGATGTCAAGAGATGCCTCCTTCACTATTTGCTAGCAACATAACCTTGGAGGAAGGATAGGGCTCTGTTTATCTCCTTCCAAGGTTCTAGAAAGGAAACAGGGGCCTTGAAGGGTACCTTGTCCAGGTGGATAAGGGAAGCTATCGGGTTGGCCTATGTAGGCACAGGAAGACCGGTCCTTGACGACCTGAGGGCCCACTCTACAAGAGCGATGGCAGCGTCTTGGGCTGAAAGAGCAGACGTGTCCATAGAACAGATCTGTAAGGCAGCTACGTGGTCGTCACCTTCCACCTTTTATAGCCACTATAGACTGGATCTTTCTGCCTCTTCTGATATCACATTTGGGAAAAGGGTTCTACAGGCTGTGGTCCCTCCTTAATAGAGTAATTCTCTGTAATTCTCTCATTGGTGCTGTTATGGGTGACAGGAAAACACATATATTACTTACCGGTAATGTATCTTTATGGAACCCATGACATCACCCTTATATTCCCTCCCGTTATGAAGTCATCACCTTCTGATTGGTGGATTATTGTATATAGTTTTCCACCTAAGGTGGGGTTAAGGATAATTTGTATAATCTGTATAGTTTGTATAAATGTATATACATGTGTGTACACTAACCCTGAGGTCCTCTCATGCTCTGTAATCCAGTAATGCGGAGAAGGTTACCTGTCCTTGAAGGGCAGATCCCCTCTCTCGTTGATGCTGTCATGGGTTCCGTAAACACACATTACCAGTAAGTAATATGTGTTTCCACCAGTAACCAAATTTTGGATCTTCACTATTTGTTTTTAATGAATTAAAATAAAAGTTTGTAATTTTTATTGAACTTTTCTGGACTCTTTTTTTCTTGTTTTTAGTACCCCCAGGAAGTAGTCCCCTGGGATTACATTTTATCACCAAAATATATTAGAAAATTAAGGCATTAAAGTATTTAGAAATGTGATCATATTTTCTATTTAAAGCTATGGCAGGAAAGAATGTCAAATGTGAGTAAGAGATCATTTTTAAGGTATCCTAATGCACCATGACTGTGGATAATCTGTTTCTCCTTCCTTCCTGTCATCCATCTGTCCAAGAAAGTTCATTGATGTGTCATTTATTTCCCCTACATTGAAATATTTGACTGTCGTAGGTGTATTTTTTGCCTTCCTATCTTTTGTTACTGAACAGACTGTTTGCTCAAGGTTAAAATCTATGGACAGGTCAGGCGACAGACTGCTTCGTGACAAACCACATAGCAGAACAGCCTTTTTGAATGCAGCACATACAATAATGCGGGAGCCACATCCAACCAATAGTTACCATGTAACATAGCAACAGGTAGGCTTAATGTAATTTCATAAAGTGAGTCACAACTCCCACACACCTTAAATGTCACAAAGACTAAAGAACCTACTCTGTGGATTATAATAAACCCTAAGCGACAATAAAACTGTACAGAATGTATCACTCAATGTGGTAGAAAATAATAGTCTTCATCCCGGCATTATGTTTGCACCTTTTCTTTTAAATCACAGCTAAACTGCCATGTAGAACTTTGGAAAAAGTAAGGTGGGTGGTATAAGGGTTAAATCTGCTATGTAAGCTTACACTGTTCTACATATTGTCAAAAATTGTCAGGTTCAGTTATGAAATGAGCCATTTCTTAATGATTTTCAGCTAAATTCAAATCTGACAATGAAAATTTTTAGTAGGCTTTTGTTTCTATGATAGCAAAGCGTTTTCCTTTTGCTGCTAGATATAATTAATGCATAAAAGTTTCAGTACTTTGAAACATTATTATTTTTGCAAATACAAAGTATTTTGTTATTCCAAATGGTATTTATTTAGAAGATACTTGGCAACATTTCAAATAACTAAAACATGCCTAAACACTATTGCGAATTGTCATAGAGGAAAATTAAACTTCATAAAACATCTTCAGGGAGTGGACATGCCCCCCCCTCACATTGAATATAATGGGAAGAGGAAAAATTACATATAACTGGAGAAGAGCTGACACTCCAACCTTCCTTTTGAAGTGGGATTAATTATAGCTAGGGAGAGACAAACTAATTAAAATAATCTTTGAAGCAGAGACCTCCTGCCCTGGACAGGTGATTAAAACAGGATATCAGGTAGGGAAAGACAGAGATCTGTTTACACAGGTGAGGAGAAGTGCAGAGGCTGCCTTTGTTTCAAGGAAGAAGCATCCTGGATTCAAAGGATTTTTTTTGAGTGGTCCAGTCGATGTCTTCCAGTTGTTCAGATATGAATATTGGGGTTTTGTATTCATCTGATGTTTATGGGATATAGATTTTTGGCGTCCATAGCGAAGGGACGAACAGAACACATTCACATTACTGTGAGGCCACTAGAACTTCTCCAACTAAATAACGTTCCGATTCTTGATGCAAACCAGGCCATGTTTGATCTCTATGTAACGATAAAATCATGATAAGAAATAGGACATCAATATCCAGTGCCTAGAACCTTCAGGTGGTGAAGATATCTTATAAGTTGGGGATCTCATAAAACAGACCCAGCACATCCTGCAATGCACCAACACATGAGCTCATCAAGGGGAGGTGAGCTGGCGTAACTTTGAGTTAATAAAAAGCAGTATTTAGGTCCGGGTCATTTCTCAGTCCTTGGAAGACATAATTCGCTATGAGTTGTCCATTTTCCAAATCTAAGTACTTCCCACTGCTAAGGTCTTAGCAATTTCTGTGACCAGGTTTAATAGTTTTCTTTTGTTATTCCTTTTAATTTTATGTAATTGCATATACCATATTGTTTGTTCCCATTTTGTATATATTTTATAATCACTGCCTATCTTTTTGGATGAAATACAGTATATAAAAAGCACTACCTGTAATGGGTGTTCAGTCGGCCTGTATAAACATAACCAGCCTAGTAGTGGAAGCAGCCGTGGCCTCGTCTATCACTCATCAGTAGTGTTGAGCATTCCGATACTGCAAATATCGGGTATCGGCCGATTTTGGCTGTATCGGAATTCCGATTCCGAGTTCCGATATTTTCTTCATATCGGATACCGGAATCGGATTTGTCACTGTCACTGTCAGTGTCCGTCGGTCGGGTCTGTCAGGAGTCAGCGGCACTTACCCGGCAGAAGATCTCCGGCGGTCACATCCCGGACTGCTTAATGGCCGCCATCCTCTTCTCCCTGGCGGTCACATGCAGTTTCTCGCGATAACTGCAGTGACTGCTGGGTAATCGCGGCCGTAAAGCAGTCCGATGATGTCACCGCCGGGGAAGCTGGTAAGCAGCTGTGCTGCGCCGGGATGACAGCCTCTGTCTGTCATTCCGATGTAGCAGAGCTGGATCGTCGTGGGACAGTCGTTACTATGGACTGCGTCGGACAGGTGGTATACTGTTGGTTTTTTTTTGTTTTTTTTTACAGGAGATCGATGGCGTCGCAGGAATGAGAGAGTAATAAAAGAAATGAAAACTGTGTTGTCTCTTTTATTTCATTAAAAGACTTTTTTCTTGCTGTGTCTTTTTTTTAAACATTTAAAAACTTTGGGATTAATAATGGATCGGTGTCTTATTGATGCCTCTCCATTATTAACCGGGCTTATTGTCACCGTGCAATCAACGGTGACATTAACCCCTTATTACCCCGCTTGCCACCGCTACAGGGCAAGTGGGAAGAGCTGGGTAAAGTGCCACAATTGGCACATCTTTTGATGCGCCAAATGTGGGGCTGCTGTAGCCTGGTATTATCAGGCTGTTGAGGGCCAAAATCCATGGGCCTTGACAGTCTTTTAATACCAGGCCGCAGCAGTCTGCATTTTACTTGGCTGGTTAACAAAAATAGGGGGACCCCTACGCCGTTTTTTTTTCGAGGGGATCCCTATTTTTGTTAACCAGCCAAGCTAAGCAGACTGCTGTGGTCTGGTATTATCAGGCTGGCAAGGTCCATGGATATTGGATCCTTACCAGCCTGAAAAACCAGGCCTCAGCGGTCTGCTTCATCTGGCTGGTTAACAAAAATAGGGGGGACCCCACGCCAATTTTTTTCGAGGGGATCCCCTATTTTTGTTAATCAGCCAAGATATGCAGACTGCTGTGGCCTGGTATTATCAGGCTGGCAAGGTCCATGGATCTTGGCTCCTTAACAGCCTGAAAATCCAGGCCTCAGCGGTCTGCTTCATCTGGCTGGTTAACAAAAATAGGGGGGACCCCACGCCAATTTTTTTCGAAGGGATCCCCTATTTTTGTTAATCAGCCAAGATATGCAGACTGCTGTGGCCTGGTATTATCAGGCTGGCAAGGTCCATGGATCTTGGCTCCTTAACAGCCTGAAAATCCAGGCCTCAGCGGTCTGCTTCATCTGGCTGGTTAACAAAAATAGGGGGGACCCCACGCCATTTTTTTTTCGAAGGGAACCCCTATTTTTGTTAATCAGTTCCCTCTGACGTCACTGATTGTGTCCCTGGCTGACCTGAAGTGAAAGTGGAAAGCAATCAATTAAGCTTTCCACTTAAGGGCCCGTCTCACATAGCGATATCGCTACCGAGATCGCTGCTGAGTCACTAGTTTTGTGACGCAGCAGCGAGCTCACCAGCGATATCGCTGTGTGTGACATTCAGCGACGATCAGCCCCCCTGCCGGGTATCGCTGATTGTCGCTGAAATGTCAGGACCTTTTTTTGATCGCTGGTTTCCCGCTGACAGGCACGCATCGCTGCGTGTGACAGGCGGGAGACCAGCGATCCGCTGGTAACCAAGGTACACAGCGGGTTTCCAGGCGCGGGGCTGTGCCTAGAAACCCGCTGTGTACCTTGGATACCAGCGCCCTGATGCAGGGAGCTGGTATCCAAGGTACACAGCGGGTTTCCAAGCGCTGCGCGGTGCCTGGAAACCCGCTGTGTACCTTGGATACTAGCTCCCCTGCATCAGGGGCTGGTATCCAAGGTACACAGCGGGTTTCTAGGCACAGCCCCGCGCCTGGAAACCCGCTGTGTACCTTGGTTACCAGCGGATCGCTGGTCTCCCGCCTGTCACACGCAGCGATGCGTGCCTGTCAGCGGGAAACCAGCGATCCAAAAAAGGTCCTGACATTTCAGCGACGATCAGCGATACCCGGCAGGGGGGCTGATCGTCGCTGAATCTCACACACAGCGATATCGCTGGTGAGCTCGCTGCTGCGTCACAAAACTAGTGACTCAGCAGCGATCACGGTAGCGATATCGCTATGTGAGACGGGCCCTTAAGCGATGTTACCCGCAGTGTCGCTGTCCCAGATCGCTGCCTGAGCTGCCTGTTTGGCAGCTCAGCAGCGATCATGTAGCGATACACCAGCGATCCTGACAAGTGCATATCGTTGTCGGGATCGCTGGTGTATCGTTATGTGAGACCCAGCCTTTACTCTCCTGTCAGCCAGGAGAGGAACTCATTCATTTGGGGGTTTACTGTGAGGCTGCAGCATTAGCTGCGGTCCCTGCAGTAAACATTAACCCTTTCTGAAGGATTACACCGTGGGACCTGACTGTGCATGGGATAGGTAAGAATAATTTTGCTTTTTTATTTTATTTTTAGTACAGGAAATGGTTTTTTCAGTAAAATAAAAGATGGTCAAAAACATGTGTCTTTATTCCATTAAAATGATTTTTAATTAAAGTGTGTGTGTTTTATTTTTATTTCATGCAATAGGATTAATAATTGATAGTTGTCTAATTGACAGCTCTCAATTATTAATCTGGCTTAAGGTCACCTTTCAATAGCAAGGTGGCTTTAACCCCATATTAACCCATTCGCCACCGCTACAGGGCAATGGGAATAGACGGGCAAAGTGCCAGAAAGGGCGAATCTAATTATAAATTTGTCTTTTCTGGGGTGTCTGGGGGCAGATGTTAGTAGCCAGGGGGGGGGCCAAAAATAATGGTCCCTCTCTGGGCTATTATTATCTGCCCCCACTCACTGGCTTTGTCTGTCTGGTTGCGAAAATAGGGCGGGAGCCCACGCATTTTTTTTCAGCAATTTTACACCTCATATATATATATATACATGTCATTGAATTTGTGACACATATATATATATATTTATATTTATAGTTCATACACTTCTACATAGTATAATAGCCGCTAATTCAATTGCCGGCTTTTGTGAAAATGCAGAACCCGACATGAAATGACACTTGGTGTACATAGGGTTAACCATGTCCTTTGCTATCTGATTTGCACAAACAATTACATCAGTCTATGTGTGCAAAATTTCACACCTGTAGGGGTTAATTAAAGGTGTAAATTCGTAGCAAAAAAGTCCGTTTTTTTACAACGAATTTACACCTTTAATTAACCCCTACAGGTGTGAAATTTTGCACACATAGACTGATGTAATTGTTTGTGCAAATCAGATAGCAAACGACATGAAAAGACATGGTTAACCCTATGTACACCAAGTGTCATTTCATGTCGGGTGCTTCTGTCTTTTCACAGAAGCCGGCTTTACCCGGCAATTGAATCAGAGGATATTTTACTATGTAGAAGTGTATAAACTATACATATATGTATATATATATGTCACAATGACATGTATATATATATATATATATATATATATATATATGTATTCTATGTGTGTATATTTAGTGTTTACAAGGAAAGAATGGGGTTTTTTTAGTTACGATATTTTGTTCCCATAGACTTACATTGGATTTCCGGTATCGGTGTCGGGTATCGCCGATATTTTAATGGTATCGGCGATACCATTCCGATTCCGATACTTTTGGATATCGGAAAGTATCGCTCAACTCTACTCATCAGCTGTAAAAACACTTGGCACTCATTTTGGTGTATTCAGCAAAAGTATTTATTAATTGTGGCAAATCCAGAAAAAATATACAGAGTATAGTTATGATGCAGTCAGACTGCCGTATTAACGCAAGGATTGTATCGTAATCCTCGGACTGGCTGTTGGCTTGCCTGACCTGAGCATGACCACTACATATAAATACATGCTGTCATGCTCAGGTCAGAAGAGCCGACAGGCAATGCGAGCATTGTGAAGAGTAACACGGACACTGCACCATAACAATCACTGACATTCGCACAGAGGGCTGGGATTATGGGTGTGGGTAGGGGTGAATATTTACTTTTTATTTACATATGCTTGACTAGCCAGAATGCGACTCTGAATTGTCCGGGGCTTATAGCAAGAAAACATATTCTGAAAGGGCAGCCCAAGTCCTATTTCAGGATACTATTAGTATGCTTTAAAAGACAATTAAAACATTGAGTGAGTTAAAAGTAAATCATGATATTTAAGTTGTTGTCCCTTTTCAGAATGTGGCTCCTAGGTTGATAACTGATTGCCCAAGTTTTTATATTTGGCACACGCAGGAAACGGCAAAGTGACAGCCACAACCAACCAGACATTACCGATGTATTATTTAATGGTGGCATTTAAATGAATATTTGCTGCTCTAGTCTACCAGAACTAAAGCCAAAGCCATTCTTAAGCAGCAGCTCTCCGTTCTTGCTCATCAAGGTTCCCTCTATGACATCCATATGCCCATATGCCAGGGTTCTAACAGTCCAGAAATCAACACTTTTTTTTACCCTAAAAAAAAAGTAAAAAAATAAATAAATAATGATTGTTGTGTCTATATTTTATTTTAATCTGGAGAAACTTGAACAGATTTTTATGACTATAATTATCTTTCATTTACAGTTCGCAGTGAATGATTCTATTAGTTAAAAACTTACTGCTTTATCATGGTTTTGCAATGTGTATTTAAAAATTGTCCAATAAAAACAAAAAAATTAAGTTGGTAATTCTGCCATATACATATGAACAGTGGTTTCTGCCCATGCCAGTAGTCCTCATAATGTCAGCCATTATATCATAGTCAGTGGCCAAAGTGTTTACCTTCTCTAAAACGATGATTCCAGGCCGAAAGGGAGATATAGAAAAAAGTGGCATATTCTGGCTGTACTTTGTTCTTATAAAGAAAAATCCTGTTTAGTGTTTGGCATTCACCCAATGAAGGGTAATAATAATAATAATTTTATTTCTTTAGCGCCAACATATTCCCTAGCGCTTTACATTTCAGAGGGGACTTGTAAGGAAAATAAGACATTACACACGGGTGAAAATATATGGGATCAATGGGATGAAAATGAATGGGAGGAGACACAGATTAGATATTAGAAAAAACTTTTTGACAGTTAGAGTGATCAATGAGTGGAACAGGCTGCCACGAGAGGTGGTGAGTTCTCCTTCAATGGAAGTCTTCAAACAGAGGCTGGATAGACATCTGTCTGGGATGATTTAGAGAATCCTGCTTTGAGCAGGGGGTTGGACCAGATGACCCAGGAGGTCCCTTCCAACTCTACCAGTCTATGATTCTATGATATACACACATACATATATGCATATTAGGGACAGATATGGTCTGTGCAAAAATCTATTGGTTGCAATCCAATGTAGGAGGCAAGTTTTTATATTTCACATGTATTTTCTTTGCAGTAGCAGGGAGCCCCCCCTAATCTGTAGGACCCTGTGCAACTTACCAGGTTGTTCGCCCCTGATCGATCTATACATTATCCATTAGCCCTTTACATACTGTACATAGATTTTTTTTGTACCACATTAAAGCATTTTTGTTAGGTCTAGTCAGTCATAACAATCCTTGTTTCATCCCTCTGCGGTGAAGACCTGCAACCCTCATCCTCCAACATTTTATCAGCTGCCTTCAGCTTTACTGCATTCCTCCTTATTTTCTGTAAGCAATTAAGCTTGATTGCAGGATATGATTGGCTCTCCCTGTCTTCTCATTTCCACTGCGTGCCTATATAGTTGTGTAACACACCTCCACGAAGCACAGTTTTTCAGTTTCTTAATTGGAAAAATACTTGCCTTTGCCATGCCTCTCGTAGATTTCCTGTTGACCTGAAAATAATGTACTTTAGCAGTTTCTTGATTTTTTTTTTTTGCTTATTTCACAAGAATCTAATTTTCTTTATAGGAGTTCCTAAATGTTTGTTATTATTTCACTGCAGACCTCATACATATTCAGCAAGCATCTCATACATTTCTTTAGTGAAATGTACTATTTTTGCTTATAAAGTTTGCTGTATATACTGTATGTCAGCTTGGGTCTAATGAGTGCAATAAGGAGACAGTTTAAGAATATTATCTGCAGCTTTGAAATGCATGAAATTACTTAGTATTTTTTTATTGTATTGTAAAATGTGGTATGCGGTATTCTGCCTATCTGTATGGTGTGTTCCATTGTTCAAGTCTTTATTAGGTATATTCAGAATAATATGTAGTACTTTCCTGCCCTCTAGTGGCACTTTATAGGAATAATATTATATGCTTTGCTAAATCACATGGGTAACAACCTCACTGCTTATTAGTAAACTAAAAGGGTCCAGAGAGCTCCCTACCCTACATAACATTACATTCCCTACAGGTCTCTTACATGGGGCAATGATCATAGGATCAAATCATGATTTCCAATCATCATAGTCGGTGAGCAAATGATCAGCTAGCTTAACTATGATTGTATCTCTGCTAACAACAATGTAAAGGGTTTCATGCAGATGATTATATGAGGGAACTTTTCTACAAAATATTGTGACTTTTTTCATAATTTAAACTGAGGTAAAAAAGCGACTAGGATCATTGATGTTCATTAAGTGCAGGTCATCTCCTATATAAAAGACCCTCAGACTCCGTTCACACAAAAGTTGAGGAGTTTTACCTTAATAGGTTTCGCCAAGAATTAGATAAAATAGAGTCCTTGATATACATCAAACTGCAGCCTTTCCTAGCCACATGTCAGTATGGACTGCAGACTGAAGACATACAGCTCCCAAAATGCATGCTTCAACTTGACAAGAGCTGTATCACACATGCCTCAGTTTGTAGCGGGAGCATAGCTGTGATATGTGAAGAAATATGTTTTAACTGACATTGTGCTCCCCAAGAATATCTCCAGCTTCCTCCTCCTTTACCACTTCCTTCTTTTTGTCCTCCTCCTCCTCACCTCTGTCAGTCTGAAAGCTTTATAGCAGTAGACAGAGACTGACTGTACCTAACTTAAAACAAATAAAAATTGAAGAGGATGAAGTTGCAGCTAACCCCATGTGCTGAATAAGGAAGAGATATATTTCTTCACATATCACAGCCATGCTCCTGGCTACCGAATGAAGAATGTGTGATATCGTTTTTGTCAGTTGAGACGCAGGTCTCAGGAGCTGTATGTCTTCAATTTGTAGCCCATACTAACACATGACTAGGATGGTCTGCAATTTGACATTTTATCTCATTCTTGGAGAACCCCTTAAATCTCATTTACATGCATCAGAACTTTGCTTTGCATTTTTTTAAATCCAGAGCATGTTAATTACTTGTGAGAAGGTCACTGGTAAAACACTGGAAAGGAGATATGTCACTCAGGATGTTAGCCTCAGTGATATGAAAATGGGAAAAATGCTCCAGCATACTAAGTGGTGAGAGGGGTTAATCTGCCATATTAAGGGCTGGGTTTTTCTGAACAGCTGAAGAATGGGTGGGAGGCTGTTCACCATCTCTCCACTCAAGGATGTGGTCCAGAAGGTAAATGTGGAGCTGTTGGACTCATTCAGTTTTCTCCAGAGCTGTGCTCATGTTAGAGGACAGAACTCTGTTTTTGTTCCTCTGAGCGGGCAGATCCCTGCAGACACACAGACTGTACTGTATGCTATTTTGTTTTTTCTGTTATGCCAGAAGGGCCATGTTTGTTTACCTAATTTTGGACTGGTTTATGCAGTACCGGTATGTTTTTATTAAATCAGTTGAAAACTTAAAGGAAAGTGTTCCTGTGACTACCTCTTTAAGCAGCTGAGTGAGTTGATCTACCACATACTCTTGTAAAAATGCACCTTTTTGTGCAGATTTTATCCATTAATTTCAATGGGGACCCTACATTTATGGCCTTACATTATGTTGCTTTTTTGGAGAATTTCTGCAACAAAACATGCACCAAATATGTGATGTGCTAGCCTCAGTGTTTGAAAAATCCATTGTATTTTATAAGTGAAAATGTGGAAATGTAAACTTATTATAATTATTACCTGCCTGAACCAAAGACAGATTACCGCTAACTGGATATTTGATTTTCTTCCAGGAGCCCAGAACTGTTGAGATCTGAGGGTTCTTTTTCCATTGAAGGAAGACACTCATCTACAGACTCCAATAAAGCTTCCAGTGGTGATGTATCTCCATATGACAATAATTCCCCAGTACTGTCTGACCGATCCGCAACTGCAAGGCAAGAAAATAGTTCCGAGAAGATTCTGAAGGCTGCTGATCACCAGACCTTAGTTAGTCATTTACTCTCCAAGACAAAGGAAAATGCCTCAGCACAGTGGTGTCCAAAAGGTATGTAATCTATAGTTTTACAGAATGTGCACAGGCTGTGCTTTCTGATCCACCCATTCAATGCAACCCAGCTGGGTTTGGAGGGAGGCCACATCATACATGAAAACTGATTGTATTGGAAAAATGGAGATCCCATGCATACAATTACTACTGGAGATTATCTTTGAGGAGGAAATACAGTGGGTACGGAAAGTATTTAGACCCCTTTAAATTTTTCACTCTGTTTCATTGCAGCCATTTGATAAATTCAAAAACGTTCATTTTTTTTTCTCATGAATGTACACTCTGCACCCCATCTTGACTGAAAAAAAAACAGAAATGTAGAAATTTTTGCAAATTTATTAAAAAGAAAAACTGAAATATCCCATGGTCATAAGTATTCAGACCCTTTGCTCAGATACTCATATTTAAGTCACATGCTGTCCATTTCCTTGTGATACTCCTTGAGATAGGTCTATTCCTTCATTGAAATCCAGCTGTGTTTAATTAAACTGATAGGACTTGATTTGTAAAGGCACACACCTGTCTATATAAGACCTCACAGCTCACAGTGCATGTCAGACCAAATGAGAATCATGAGGTCAAAGGAACTGGCCAAGGAGCTCAGAGACAAAATTGTGTCAAGGCACAGGTCTAGCCAAGGTTACAACAGAATTTCTGCAGTACTCAAGGTTCCTAAGAGCACAGTGGCCTCCATAATCCTTAAATGAAAGAAGTTTGGGACCACCAGAAGTCTTCATAGTCCTGTCCGTCCAGCCAAACTGAGCAATCGTGGGATAAGAGCCTTGGTGAGAGAGGTAAAGAAGAACCCAAGATCACTGTGGCTGAGCTCAACAGATGCAGTAGGGAGATGGGAGAAAGTTCCACAAAGTCAGTTATCACTGCAGCCTTCCACCAGTCAGGCCTTTATGGCAGAGTGGCCCGACGGAAGCCACTCCTCAGTGCCAGACATGTGAAAGCCCGCATAGAGTTTGCTAAAAAAAAAAAAAATACATGAAGAAGTCCCAGACTATGAGAAATAAGATTCTCTGTTTTGATGAGATGAAGATAAAACATTTTGGTGATAATTCTAAGCGGTTTATGTGGAGAAAACCAGACACTGCTCATACCTGCCCAATACAATCCCAACAGTGAAACATCGTGGTGGTATCATCATGCTATGGGGGTGTTTTTCAGCTGCAGGGACAGGACGACGAGATGCAATTGAAGGAAACATGAATGCGGCCAAGTACAGAGATATCCTGGATGAAAACATCTTTCAGAGTGCTCTGGAGCTCATACTTGGCCGAAGGTTTACATTCAAACAAGACAATGATCCTAAGCACACAGCTAAAATAACAAAGGAGTGGCTTCAGAATAACTCTGTGACCATTCTTGACTGGCCCAGCCAGAGTCCTGACCTAAACCCAATTGAGCATCTCTGGAGAGATCTGAAAATGGCCGTCCACCAACATTCACCATCCATCCTGACGGAACTGAGGAGGATGTGCAAGGAAGAATGGCAGAGGATCCCCAAATCTAGGTGTGAAAAACTTGTTGCATCATTCCCAAGAAGACTCATGGCTGTGCTAGCTCAAAAGGATGCTTCTACTCAATACTAAGGAAAGGGTCTGAATACTTATGACTGTGATATTTCAGTTTTTCTTTTTTAATAAATTTGCAAAAATTTCTACATTTTTTTTTCCAAACACGATGGAGTGCAAAGTGTACATTTATGAAAAAAAAAATGAACTTTTTTGAATTTACCAAATGGCTGCAATGAAACAGAGTGAAAAATTTAAAGGGGTCCGAATACTTTCTGTACCCACTGTACTTTATTTTAACGGCATTCTGCTCGATCTCGAGCCATGGTGACTTGATGGATGAATATGATCTGTTGGAAGAGTGACCTTGTGCAAGCCTAGATGGGTCTACCAGGGTCTTCTCCACCGTTATCTTGACAGTATCAAGCTATTGGGTTGCTGGTCTTCCTCTTTGCCTTGTTCTTTCTGTCCTTCCCACCATGATGTCCTTTTCCAAAGATTGATGTCTTTGTATGACATCACTGGAGTTCATATGCACAGATTCAGTGAAAAAACTTCATGGAAGGGATTCTTTAACATTTGTTGATATCTGTTTTAAGATGGAGCTAGCCGTCATAAGGCTATTTTAATATTTCTATCTCTACGTTTGTTTCATTTCAGGGTCTGTTAACACCATAGAATTTAAAAAAGTTTAAAAAAAAGTTAAAACAACCTATATGGACCCAACAGGCTGAATAGACCCTCTGTTGACATTCATTGAGTGAATGAGGGGCGGGCTACAGATTTGTTTGGCTTATGCGTCAGGAGTTTTCCTAGTGTATCTGCCAAAATGTGCAAATTGTGAATTCAACCCTAATGTTGCCCCTGCTTGAATTTGTAATGTTTTCTGTGTTTTCACTTGCAGAGTTACCAGTATGTGTTTTTTTTTCAGATACTATTCCACAGGAGAGCTTAGACATATGGGGAACATGGCACTCAACGTTAAAATCAGCATCAAAAGATCAAGGAATGACAGGTAAGCACAGTATGATGCTTGTTGCGTAAGTAGACCAAGGCATAGCAAACTGCCTGTAAGCGGTCAACTTTCTGAATTGTCGGCATCCGTTTTCATAAATAAAACCCCTCGTATTAAAGGGGTACTCTCAAGTTGCAGCTATGCAGTCTCTCCTTACTTCCTGGTTACTTCGGGTCAGGTGCTCCTCCTTATAGAGGTATAACCATCTCCAAGATCCTATTCCAATATGTATTAGGTGTAATAACCATAATAATAATATTAGCAAATACCTCCAATTAGAAATTTAGTATAGTTTTTCTGATTCGCTATCTCTCTTTCCTTATGTGCAGGCATTGCAAGACCTTAGGTGTCCATGGTTACAACAACTAGCTAACTAACTTACTATATCAGTGGTCGCAACCATGGATACCTAAGGTCCTGCAATGCCTGCACATGAGGAAAGAGACATACCGAATCAGAAAAACTATACTACATTTCTAATTGGAGGTATTTGCTAATATTATTATTATTACACATACTGCATATTGGGATAGGATCTTGGAGATGGGACTACCCCTTTAAGTGAGAGTTCTGGTGAGCAGCTTTTACTGCTTTTCTGTAGATCTAAATGTAGAAGTCTGTACCATTGTTTGGACATTATTGACCTTTGTTCATGCTTTACTATATATTTTTTTATTTTTCTTTCAGGTTCATATGGGAATATCTACGAGAGCAGTTCCTTACATCAAGGGCAGCATTCACTTTCACAAAGTAATCTGACACCGAATTGGCCTTCATGTAAAAATTCCACAGTTGAAGTAGACAATGACAAGCCCAATATACGAAGGACACACACCTCAACTGCTCTTCAAGACGGCCGGCCACACAATTCAGTGACACGTGTTAGCAGCACTCCACAAACCGAGACGAGAAGAAACCTTGAACACAGGTCAAGATGTGAACAGAACATGGTCTCAAGCAGTACAGAACATGTCACGGAGGACAATGTACAGAAAACTTGCACTCAAAATAGACCACCGCCTTTAAATTTACGGCATCCTGACATTAACAGAAATGAAGCACGGCTTCCTCCACCCTATCCTGGCTCCTTAAAACAAGGTGCATCACAGCCACATCGCTCGCCAGTGTTTTCAGCTGAACAGGCCATATGGAGACTACCGAGGTCTGAGACAGCAGTAGGGACATCTTTAGGAAGGACTCAACCCTCTGAGCAATCTGTTCAAAATAGACAGACTTCATTAAAATCTCCTGCCAACAGCCAAAACAGTAAAACTTTACCTGATCCAGACTGGCAGGAATGGCAAAGAGAAAGATGGCAGATCTGGGAGCTTCTGTCCGCCGATAATCCAGATACACTACCTGAAACCTTAGTATGATGGTAATAAATACACAAACACCGATATTGCTAAAGGACTGAAACAAAGAGTGGTGTTATCAAAAGTGATCCTTTTATTTTTTTTTACACGTTTTAAATTTTGATTTTTTTAAAAATTGGACTGTGCCTCGTATATGATCACTGCCAACCACCCATTTGGTATTTTCTGTATCCAACTAGCAAATTATATAGTCATTCATGCAGTACTTGTATTTCTGATGACTATTTTTTAAAGAAATACTACAATTAGTGGCAAAATAGCTTTATGGTATTTAACTATTCCCTAAGAAAAATCATATTTTCTACTGGGATGTAACTTGTAGGCACATGCAGAAAGAAAAATCAGCAAAATTAAGTTTATTTTTTCTTTCATCACTGCACTTGTTTTGCTATGTGGATCTTTTTTTTATATCAGATATGCACAAACTGGTTTATGTGCTTTTAAACTTCTTAAAAATAGAACTGTTCCTTTAAGCGGTGCTTGGAAAGTTTGCTACGAGAGAAGCCATATTGTGGGGCACTACCATAACTGAAGCTTGTTCCTGTATCTGTGTACATAGAAACAATTCAATCAGTAGGTCAGAATTCAGGCCAAGCCTGCTACTATAGGAGGATTTTAGCAGTGGTCCTCTGTGCAAACATTGTTAACCTCTTCAGGGCTGCGCTGGCACATTACAGGCGTGTCTGTGGAGCACTGTTGTGGCAAAGCAAAGTTATAATACAACTTATATATAATATATACAAATATACATATATAAATATATATTTATCTTGTGTAGTTTCCTGTATTGTTTCCCAACAATAAACTGGAATCACTGTAGATTAGAAACATATATATTAAAGTCATTGCAAGTCATTAAAAGAGAACTGCTTTTGTTTACTGTCCAGTACCGGATATGTAAAGTTGATGAGTTTTTCAAAGATGATTTATTGATTTAAAAAAGTTTGGAAACTATCCGCTATCCAGTGGATATGAGATAATTTCCTGATTGCAGGGGGTCTGACCACTGGGAGCCCCATCAATCCTGAGAACTGAGGCTCATGTGAATGGAGTGGTTGCCGATCATGCACACATCATCTTCATTCAGCTTAGCGCTGAGCTCAGCTACTTACAGTTTTCCCATTGAGAATGAATGGAGTGGATGTGCTCATGATCATCCAGTGCTCCATCAAACACCGCTCTTAAGACCCCTGGTTCTGATGATCAATTAGGGTCCCATCAGTTAGACACCCAGAGATGAGGGAGTTATTCCCTGTCCCATAGATAACGCATAGCATCCAAAATTTAGAAAATCCCTTTAAAGGACATTTACAAACTGCCACCATATTATGTGATTACCATTGATGTGTAGATGTTATTGTCAATGGATATAGAACAGAACCATCCAAATTATCAAAGAATAAATAGAACTCCAGCACATTGTATATGAAACAAGTCATGTATAGTAAATAAAAAAAGATAATATTTTAATCCCATTAAATTTAAGTTAACCCTTCTGTGCGGTTTACGCCATGGCAATGACTTAGCCCCTATGATCCTGGGATTTAATGTTGTCATTGCAATATTATGTGAATTCATATTTGCCTCCATATAAATGTACAGATTTTAATGGGGTTTACCAATATGAGCTTGGGGTGTCAGACAACCCTAGTGATCAGCTAGATGTGTAGTGGCAGTGAATGGTACTGCATGCTTTCTCTCTCTCTCTGGGTGAAAACTTTTAGTACCATTCATGGTCACTACATGTCACTACATTAACTAATGTTAATTTGTGCTGATCTGATGATGATGACCTATCCCAGAGGACAGATACATTAGATTAAAGTTGTCCAAACCCGACGACTTCGGCAGATCTTCCTATCATTTAATGTGCATGGTGGCCTCCTAACTCCCGATAGGTTATGTCAGGAAACATAAGGATTAGAGGTTGGATCTAAACCGCCCTATCATTTTGTTAAAGGGAACTTGTCACCCCCCGGCCATTTTGAAGTAAAAGAGCCACCTTCAGCAGCACTAATGCAGCAGTCTGTGAAGGTGGCTCTTTTACTTCTGTGCCCCTGCAACGCTGAAATATTCAGTTTTATAAATCGGTCCCCATACCTTAGATGGGTCTAAGAGGTATGTCCTCTTCCAGTGACTAATCCTCCCCCAGCCGTCCATCAATGCCCCTCAGCGTCACTGCGCCTCCTCCTGCCTTTTTTTGTTTTCTTTTGTTTCTGTCTGGCGCCTGCGCTCTTGTATCAGTCCGCGGGCATGCGCAGTGCGTGCTGCCCGGGAACTGTCTGAAGACTATAGCGTCTGCGTCGTTGCCTTTCCCCGATCCCTCCCCGCAGTGTGTTATTATGTATTCACACTGCGGGGCAGGAAATCTGGCGCCTGCGCAGTCTACCTGTGTAGCTGCGCCTGTCCCCTTCTCCCAGACTCCTTCCACTTTCATTTTCAGACAGTCTTCAGTGTCTGATTTGCTGACCACCCAGAACTAGTTCAGCACATCCGACGCCGAAGACTGTCTGAAAGTGAAAGTGGAGGGAGTCTGGGAGAAGGGGGCAGGCGCAGCTAAACAGGTAGACTGCGCAGGCGCCAGATTTCCTGCCCCGCAATGTGAATACATAATAACACACTGCGGGGAAGGATCAGGGGAAAGGCAACGACGCAGGCGCTATAGTCTTCAGACAGTTCCCGGGCAGCGTGCACTGTGCATGCCCGGGGACTGATACAAGAGCGCAGGTGCCAGACAGAAACGAAAGAAAACAAAAAAGGCAGGAGGAGGAGCGGTGACGCTGAAGGGCCTTGATGGACGGCTGGGGGGAGGATTAGTCACTGGAAGAGGACATACCTCTTAGACCCATCTAAGGTATGGGGACCGATTTATAAAACTGAATATTTCAGCGTTGCTGGGGCACAGAAGTAAAAGAGCCACCTTCACAGACTGCTGCTTTAGTGCTGCTGAAGATGGCTCTTTTACTTCAAAACGGCCGGGGGGGTGACAAGTTCCCTTTAAACAGAGAGATAAGCAGCTGACAGGTAATCTTTGCAGTGGCTTTCTCGTTGATAACACAGAAGCCAAGTCAAGCATTTCTATGTATGAGGGAATCGAGAAAGGTTGCTGTCTGCCGAATGATAGTTCTGCTGACAGCCATCTAATATGTATGGTTAGCTTCAGAAAAGGTCAAATCCTTTAAAATCCGTTAAGATGTTGGCTTTGATATCAATATTAATGAAGCTCCAGAGCCAAGGAATGGAAGCTTTGTCCTTGGAAAACTAATACCGTCCCCTGCCTCTGAACTCTCCAAACCACAAAACCATATGAAAGAGCATAAATCCTTATTATATGCATTAGGGTCTCAATATAGTCCATCACTGTAACAACATTTCTGGTACTGGATCAAGTTCATTTACAAGCAGATTGATTTTAATGACATTGCATAGATGTGATAGGTACAACAAGTTGGTAACTGCTTGATGCATCATAGACCATGTAGCTTTTGTGGTAAGGCCTGTATAAAACGTTCACATGCGGACTGCATTTTTTTTTAAAGTGGTGACAAATGTAATATATTGGGTATTTTTGGCGTCTTGTTCATGTATATATTATACATGTCTCGTTGCACATACATTATAGCACAGTATTATGCAGGTACTTTATATATAGCATTATAGAAAAATATTCAGTAGTAACCATTTTGGTCCAAAATGTTCACAATCAGGAGTCATCATAATTTGCATTGCTTTTTTATTCTTATGATCCAAAGTTTGAAAAATTTTAAATCTTATTCATTTTGCGTTTTTTATATCAGGGAATTACACATGAAATACATAATTTTCTTCTCTAGGAGCACTGCATAAAGCGCAAACTAAGCCATGGGCCTAAGAACTAACAGGCAGGTAAGTTGCTAACTACAGCCTTTTCTGCCCACCGCAGACCACTGCCCGCCTGGAGCGGTGACAGGTCACTCCGGTCGGCGTTTCTGCAGCTTCCACGGAAGTCACGTCGACAGAGCAGCAGCTTCTGTTCTGCACTGCTTTGTTGATGGGACGTCACTGCCGATGTCATGATGATTGACAACCGACTCGTTGCTGCCTATCTATGGGAAGCTGACTGTCAATCAATATGATGCCTACACTCACGCCCCATGGACAGAGCAGCCATGGAAGAGGAAGAGATTCTCTGTTGACGTGAAGCAGCAGAATCGCCGGCAAGAGCGGTCTGTGACCGCAAATAGTTAGCAGCTACCTGCCTCTTAGTTCTTAGGCCTATAGTAAAAAAAAAATAGTCCCGGATTGTCCCCTTAACATAAGGACATTTTGTAATCCCTCAACTTTATAACAAGGAATCGCTATTATCTTTTAAAAGTACGAAAATCAGTTAATTGGAGAAGCTAGGCGTAGAGAAATTAGAATTAATTGCCATTCACAGGATAGATTGGAAGAGATGAGTGGTTGGTATGTTACAACAGTGCCTCTTGATATAAAATGATGATTGGGATATCATATGTCTGGGAAGTGATGTGACATGGGCCATATGGTGTAACAATGTGTGGTCTGAAGAGTGATTACATAGGTACAGATATATATTGGGAAAAATACAAAACAAAATTAAGTTCAGCCAAGGGATGGGAGCGTATAAGAATAAGAGGGTTACATAATTCTTCCACGGCCTCAATCATTTCACCACCAATCCTGATTGAAAAATTGTATATGAGTAAAAATAAATAACAAAATGTAATATGCTTAGGCTACAAATTTCTTGCCACTCCAGTACTTATCTTTCTAGTTTTTGTTTTCTTAGCTGCAAGTGACCCTGGTGGTCAATCACTGGCACATGACTTCTACATTAAAGAGAATCTGTCAGCATATTTCTGCTACCTCATCTGAGAGCAGCGTAATATATGCAGAGATCCTGATTCCAGTCATGTATCACTTAGTTTACTGGGTGCAGCAGTTGTGACACAATCAGAGCTTTTAGATGTATAATGCAGCAGAGCTGAGAAAGCTAACCCCTCCCACACCAGGCTCTCCATGTACAAAGTCCATAGACAATGAGCTGCTTATCACAGAAGGCGGCAGAGTCAGATCAGGAAGCATGTTCCACCTAGTCACAGCAATGATAATGTCCTAGTGATAATGCCTTTATTGTAAGTAAACAACAGCCTAATAAGTGATCATTGAATTCAGTGTTTTAACCCCTACCTCATGCTGTCCTCAGATTACATAGCAAAAATCTACTGACAGATTCCCTTTAACATCAACATGATGTCTATATCCCACTGTATAGGAATTTAAAAAAATCACTCAATCACGGGCGACCAGCAACTCTCCCTCCCTAGGAGTGGCTTGCTGGTAGGAAATATCACTTAATGCCACTATTGGTTTTGTGGAGAGTGGCTGACATGCTGAATCTCTGTAGACACAAATGTGGAGATTTGTATATGTTACTGACCAAAATGAGATATTTACAGGAGAATGAATCAGAGTGACATAAATATCCCCTGAAACATCACTTTTATTATATTAGTTTACAAAATGCTCCCAAAAAATTGTGTTAACGTGCACTTCTATAATATAGCAGTAATTGATGTAAGGGTTATCACAGAGGGACTGGATTAGACATATCCATAATGTGTCTCTTCGCTCTCGTCTCATGGTGGACATCAATGCCCCAGATATAGGTCTTTTGCGTGTCCTTCTACAAATATGACCTGCTCTTAGGTAGTCCTAGTTTACAACTGACCCATCTGCAATAATTATAATATACCACATGAGATATAGTTGCACTTACTCCAGGATAAGACCAAAGGTACAGTCAGATGATTAATTGTAGTTCCCTGGTGTCCCCTAGAGTGGCCTCACCTGACCGCAGGGGATGGCACCCTTACATTACGCAATTGGCGCCCCCACTCACAATTCATCTGTCCCTAATGCACCTTATATTGCCCTTAATGTGATGCGTAGCTATATGACTGAGGATCCAATATATCCAAGTAAATATGGTCATAGGCTACTTCAGGAGTAATATGATATAATAGGGGAATACTATATTATTATTATCCCAATTACAGAAGGATCAACAGAGAAAGGACACAATATAGAAGATAAAACAATCGGCACAGTGGACTCGCAGGAGAGTCAAGTATTCCATGACATGTGGATTGATAAGGACCCTGGCACATGCTCCTATATATTTGATGTATCTTTCTATTAAACATGGATATTGTATGTTGGGTGATGGCATTTCATGTAGATTTATCAGTAATATACATGGAATACTTGACTGAGCAGCTTGGAAGAGGTAGAGCTTCTCTATTGGCGTGAAGCAGCAGAATCGCCGGCACTAGGACCACCTTAGAA